>BPLQ01013723.1:0-35606 GCA_021605075.1 Caerostris darwini | reverse complement strand
GATGTTAAAATGGGTTTGTATTTCCAACTTTGGGAAACACCTGTGAAATTTTCTTTCCTCAGTCACAATTTAAAAATTTTTGGTTTGAAAGAAATGCTTGACCTGTAAATTAACAAATTCGGAGTGTAAATTAAACTTTCATTGTATTGAATTAAATTCTGCAAATTTTTGATTTAAAAAAATATAAATGCTGAAATCTACCGGAAAATTTCAACTTTCTAAACATTCGAGAACGGATGAATAAACTCGGGAATATGCCGATGTTTAATAATGCACGAGATATGTGAGCAATTGATCGAAATACAAGAATAACCACATGAATATAGCAATGTTGAAAAACTTCATGAATGAATCGTTCAAGAATCTCGAACATTCAAAAGTAAGATAAATTTAATTGTGAATGAAGTATTCCCAATTCTGCACGAAACGTTGTCGCATACACACCAAAAGAATATATCAAAGTTTGAAAATTCTAGATCTAGATTTAATCTTCATTTAAGATTAAAGCTATCCAAATGACACAGAAGCCCTATACAGCTCAATAGATACCGGAAGATGCCAAAAGTGATAAATATGAAACTTCAAGAAGGAATTGATCAACGCAATTCACGAGTACCGAAATCTATTGGATATACAAATGTTTAAAATCAAAACCCAAAACATTCAAGTCATTCAAAATCACACTACAAACACTTCAATCAAAAAGCCAAATTCTCAGAAAATTCCTTGAAATCATTCATGAATAACGTTAATCTTGGATATGTTAAGGGGCCCAAAGTACCATTTTCCTGCAAAATTTGGAGTTTTATTTGCTTGGCCCCTCATTTTCAGATAACGTCACGGACCCCTAACCAGGACATTATAAGCTTTACACATGATAAAAAATCATGTCTTAATTTATGTAAGAACCAGACATGAATTTGAAGATTCAAACTTGTCGACTTCCAAATTAGGAAAATCGTAATCAAGCTTAAAAAATGGCTAATTTAATTTTAAGTTAAATGAATATAATAAAGGGGGAAAATCTTTACTCTATTTCTTGTGTACTTTTGTCTGTAGAGTGCATTCGAGTTATTGTCTTAGGATGAATATCTCATGCCATTTTTGCCATGTAAATGAAGGTCTCGCATGTCGGAAGTACATTTTGCAGCAAGATGCCCATTAAAACAAAAGATCCAAGAGGTTTCCCTGTGACGCAATATTTACTGAAATATCTTTCCCCTCTGGTGACCATTTGATATTGATTTTCTTCGGCTTTTTAGTTTTCCCCTCTTAAAATCCTTTTCTTCATCATTTTGAGACCTCAATATTTTTAATCTTCTCAGTTCTTATGCCATCTGTTTCAGCTAAGATCTCGTAGAGATTAAAGGAACATGAATTTGCTTCAATTTTATTTAATTTTAAATAAGTACGTTAATAAATGTGATGTTTTTATATAATATATTCTGATATTACAAAGTATTCAAGCTCGCTTTAAAAGAAAACTATATACATTTTGCAAGAAGGTTGTAAACTCTTTTTTTCCATTAAATATCTAGCTTAAATTTGTGTCAGATTTAATATTGAATTTAGGGTCATGTCAAAATTAAGATTTGTGTAGTACCTGTTGTGCAATTAATAAATAGTAAAGGTATCAATCGTAAAGCTGTTTGGGGGATCATAATTTGAATATTGTTTATAAATAGAAGTGAATGGTAAATATATATAGTAAAGTCGTTAGCTAAATAATTCTATCAAAATTTGATAAATGTCAGTGAAAATAGATTTAAATAACCCTTGAAACTGTTAAAATTAAGTTTTTAGAATTAGTATTCATTTTTTGATGCTATTCGATATCATAGACTATGTATTTAAAATATAAATATTAATACTAATCATCAAATGTAAAATGATCCTAATCATTTGCAAAAAAAGTATATAATGCTAATAAAACTTTCTGTGGATCAATTTTATAAGATTTAGAATGAAGATAAGGAATATTAAAATTAAATTTGAAGTTTAAAAGTAAATTTTTCTTGTAATGTGTCACAAAAGCAAAATATATTTTTAGTTCTCTCCAAGCAATATACACATGTTCTAAGCTTATAGGGAAAATTTTACTTAGTGTAAAATATTAAATATCAGTGATAGAAAAAAAAATACTATTTCAATTTATGTTGTACATTTTAAAAATTTTGATATGACGCCCTTTTTGCTTCTTCGTTCTGCCGAAGTTCTTGTGTTTTAAATAGTTTTTGAAAAAGTTAGTTTAGTTTGAAAAAATGATTTACCATGTTATACCATTCTTAGAACATGAGAAGCACTACTGCTTAATTCGTTGAGTATATGATTTGGTTTTGTCATTCTACGGTCATTTTGTGCACACTTTGGACTAATTATACCGGCACCTATTGTTTAGTCAATTGGTTAGCGCTGGTATTATCGTTAGCCAATTGGCTGGCAAGGCAGCTTGTTGAGTATATGATGGGAATAAGACATTAATTGGGTAATTTGAAGGATTATATTAAAACACCCGTCTGTAATCGTCAACTAATGATTTATTATATACAATTTATTGAATCCCTCAAGAGCTAGAGTTTCAAGAATGACTCCTGGCCCGGTGGCAACTAGCGCCGTTAGCGGGCAGGAGGTTCCGTACGCTGGTGGCATTGATATAGTTATGCTTTTAGAAATAAGAAAACGTTTTGGTGATTCTGAACAAAATGTAAAGCATAGATAGTAACGCTGCCTATTGGGAGTTTTCCGATTTTTATTCATACACTGCGCAAAGTCAGGGCAGTTATCTGTAAAGGTTTTCCCGGAGGACACTGCTCTTTATTATCATCCATCGGTGTGCTGTTCGTGATATGCACGAACCCACCCCAACTTTCTAACTTGTAGGGGGATTACATAGCTCTGTTTACGAGGTGAGGTGTGAAGAAAAAAGTATGAGAATGTAGGGAAATGAATTAATTTGTTCAAATATGTTAGATTATATCAACAAAAACGAACCACAAATTTTCCCTATCTATACCAGGAATAGGTGCGATCAATTTGTATGAGATAAAAAAGTCTCTTCATTAGGTTGGAAAAGGAGGGATGGAAGACATGAAGTATAATATAAATGAATACCAACTGCCTTTAGCAGACTAATTCAAATTATGTGGTCTAATAAGGAAAGGTCGCGAATTGTCAGTATCCGATTTGAATGAAATTTTTGCCATATGTAAGTCGTAATAATTTGATCAAAGAAGATCCACTCCTAATAACTGTCGTTAAAATTGAGTTTGAAATGGTGTATTGAATATAACGTGCATTTTTTTCATTCAATCTAAATAATTTAAATTATTGTTTGTATTTAACTTGAAATAACTACTCAAACGTATAGTTTCTCAAAAAAAAAAAAAAAAAAAAAAAAAAACCTCGTGTATATATATTGTAATCGTTATAGATATATCTATTTTTGATCGTTCGATCCTGCTTCTTGTATATTTGGTAAAGATGTCTCCTTTTGATTCGTTGGATGCTGTTCACAGTTCTTATTCTTGATGAATTAGTTTGTCAAATGATTTTATTTCACCGCTATGGCTTTGAAGCGTGGATCCTGTTGATTTCTTTATTTTGTGGGATTAAAATGTGATTTGTTTTTCACAGCAAATGTTATGGTTTTGTTGGACACACTTTTAATGTGTTTCTTGTTAAAAATAAGTTTTCATGTAAATAAGGAAAATCGCAGATAGTGTTTCCAATTCATTCTTTGTCGGGATCTTATGTTGTGTTATATATGCACATTTTTTATAGCCGATAAAATAATAAGGGATATTTAAAAATATATTTAATTACTAAAACACATGCAAAACATGTTAAGTTTTATTTTATAATTGATTAATAATAGGACACTCGTCGTTTCTGCTTGCCGCCTTATCGTTCAAAACTGTTTCCTTTCATTCTTTGCAATCATTTAAAAATCCAATATCCTTTTAGAGGATGCTGCTGCTATTAAGAAAGAATTTGTCGAATAAATGGTATCTCACACCCCAGCCTACACGCACACAACAAACATATATATACTACGGTGCCCAAAAAGTAATAACAATTTTTTATTTTTTTCAAAAACTCTTTATTTATTCTTCCAAATTTATTTCATCGCCTTCAAAATAATCCTCGGACGCAATGCACTTATGCCAACTTTTTTTCCAATCTCAATGCATGCTAAAAAGTCACTGACCGGGATGGCCTTCGAAGCGCTCGCCGATTCACGTTGAATCTCTTCAATCGACTCAAAACGGTGCCCCCGGAATGGTCTTTTCAGCTTAGGGTTTAACAGAAGTCGAAAGGTGATAAATCTGGTGAATGCGGTGGTTGTGGAACGATATGTGTTTCAATTTCGGCGAAAAAGGGAGGGGCGCATTATCGTGATGGAAAAGCAAAGAGCCGTAAATGTGACCTTTTTGAATAGCTTCACGCAAACGACGCGTAACACTAAAATAATATTCTTTGTTGACAGTTTGGCCCGGCGGAAGGAATCTCATAATGCACCACACCATGATAATCGAAGAAAACAGTCAACATGACCTTGATTTTTGAGAGACTTTGGCATGCTCTTTTCGGACTTGTTTCACCTTTGTCAAGATATTCGCTTGATTGATCGGTTGTTTCTGGATCGTAAGCATAACCAAGTCTCAGCTTCAGTTATGATGCATTTCAACTTGTCCTGATAGTAAGAAAGCATCGTTTCAAACACTTCAACGCGACGATGTTTTTTTCCAAAAAATTGTGTGTTTTTTCTGTACCAATCCGAGATTTTTTGTCGCATTTGAGGCCCAAACATCTTTTAAAATGGAATTGACCTTCCTTTTGAGATTCAACATCATCAGTAAAAGGTCTCTAATTGTAAATCAACGGTTTGTACAACCTTTTGTACGTGAGCTTCGTTGGTTGAGGTTGATGGTCGACCAGAGCACTCTTCGTCATCAATGAAATATCTGCTCCTCTTTGAATTGTTTCTACCATTTGCTTAAACATTTCTTTCCGATATAGTTTGTTCACCAAATGCCTTCCGTAACACCTATACGTTTCCACGCATGAATATTCATTCTGCAAACAAAATTTAATATAGTTCTTTGCTCAATTAATTCAGACATTTCAAAATCGCCGCAATCAGTTTTAAAGCGTCTCACAAAACCAAGCGTAACTCAAACACTAATGAATATTTTAAGGTCAAATTTCACACAGATGTCAAGGACAGTGCCAGCAACCTAAAAAAGAAAAAAAATTGAAATTCCTTGTGCCCGGGAAATTTAAATTGAAAATTGGTTTTACTTTTTGGGTACAGTAGTATGCATATAATATTTATCCCTATGCCATAAAATTGGATACCATCGAAGCGCTTGAATTGTATAAAAGCTTTTAAATTTTTCAAAGTTCTATTTTCTGGAAAATTATTGGTAGGTGAATCTTATTATTTTTCGTTTAACGTTTTAGGTAACGATCTTGTTAACATCTTGAATCTTATTATTTTGTCCAGATAACATGTCAGTTAACAATCTTTGTCCTTTGACTTTAAGTACATTTTTTTTTTTTCTTCTAATGCAGCTGGCAAATAGACCGTGACCTTGCCATAAGGGCTGCACCTATGTTACTCCCTTTGCATTACCCAGGGGGCGCGTGTAACTTGGATGGTAAGCCACGGACGCGGAGTAACAATGCCCTGCAGCGCGCTACGATCCTATTAGGACCGGGACCTACGGCTTAAAGTGGATTCCGAACCACTACAACACCCATGGGCAAAGCCGGGATTTGAACCCGATACCTGTGGTACCGAACGCCAGCCATTCGGCCATCAGGTCCCTTGACTTAAGTGCATAAATAAATAATAAAATAAATAAATAAATTGCAGTCAAATGAGTGATGGATAATTCGTGACCTCCCTTTGTAATATGTGTGCTGTTAGGATTTTCCCCATGGCAAATTGAGAATTAAAAAAACTAAATATGCAACGTATCGGCAGTTGTAGATTCGTATGATCTCGGGTTATACAATCAGCAATAAAAAAAAACATTTTCTTTTTTTTTTTTTTGTCAGACGTCCTATTTTAACGTTACTAATCTAATGTAAATTCCCCAATTAAGATTGGAAGAAAAACGAAATAATAGAAATTAAAATAATGACATGACTCATTTTTTTACAGTGTCTTGCCTTGAAGCAAGACAATAAAAGGAAAGAAACATAGTACGCATTTTGTTTTTCTAACGCAAATTGGCAACCTGAAATGAAATAGTTTTTTTAATTGCTAGATTAAGAAAGCAAAAAAGGGCACTGATTTTTATCAGAACTAGATTTACACTAATTGGTTTCTAATTATAGAAAAACATTTTTTTTTTTTCTGCTCATTGCTTTTATCAAAAATATAAAAACTGTATTTAAATGTAAAATACAATGTCCCCTCTAAGTGTTTCTTTTTATTTTTCAAGCACAATGCTTCCAGATTGACAATCGAACGTTTTTGCTCTAATTAGCGAAAACGGGAGGAAATTAATTGGAGATTCAACAATGTTCGTGAAGTTTCTTGTTTGAATCAAAGAGGCAATTAAAATTATTAGCGTTGCGCACGTGTTTTATACTAAATATTTTTTTTTTTATGTTTGAATACAAGTATCTGAAGCAATACAGGACTAATTGCAATAAAAAATGATGAAAAGCAAAAACATTATGATCTCCGAAATATAAATTTCTTTTTAATTATTCATTAAAAGTAATTAAATGCAATCATAGTTTTTTTTAAATAATATTTTCTTAATATTGTAAGATTTTTAAAAAATAAAAGAGATATTAATATCTTATTAGAGAATAAAAATGTCTAAACTTGCATTCTTCTCCTTCATTTTAAGATATACAGAAGTAGAGGAAAATGGCTGAGAAAAGCTTTTAACTTGTTTTTTGCTGTTGTCCAGACAATATTATAATGAATCACTTTAATAATATGTTTGTTGTTGCCTTTACTAAGTGATCCTAGTACGAATGGAAGAAAGAGACGAAGAATGTATAAACCGAGATCGTTCGCTGAGAGATCTTTGAATTGAAGCGCTCACTTTCCAATTTGCAATTCACAATCGTTTACCAGTTTTCAGTACTTGGAAAATTTATTTCTTGTTGTTGTTGCTTCTTATCCCACTTGGCTGGCCAAGCCCACGAGCCCATATGGACTCATGATTGAAGGGGAAGGAAGCAGCTTCTGTTGTGATGGAGCACCCGTAGGTAGAAGCCTGACTTTTGCTCCGTGACACTCTTACAGTCATAGAAGACCGGGACCTACGGCTTAAAGTGGATTCCGAACCACTACAAACATCCCTGGCACCGCCGGGATTCGAACCCGAAACCTGTGACACCGAGCGCCAGAGCGCTAGACACTCGGCCATTCAGGTCCCAAATTTGCCAACGGCACGCGGTGTTCCCAGGTGGTCACCCACCCAAGTACTGACCGCGCCCAATGATGCTTAACTTCGGTGATCTAACGAGAACCGGTATATTCAGCATGGTACGGCCGTTGGCAATTTATTTCTACAGTAATATATCATGTTTGTAAACTAAAAATTATGGAATAAGACGTTTTATAGCAAACTGTATACCAGGTTATTAGTCTTTTCTGAAGCAGATGGCTACATCTCTGAGCAGTTTGAAAAGAGACATACTACTGACATGTAGTCAGACAATTTTTTTTTTTTTGCATAGGAAAATTGAGACTGTATCTTCTTTACGATTCGAGATTCCGTAATCAAAAAGACTTTGTCGACTTCTATGCTGGAAATACTCTTAAAACCCCTAAGAATGGTGAGGATGCATCACGAAAGACAATTCTCTAACCAAAGAAAGGTGAGGATGTATCAAGGACTGCAATTCTCTAACCAAAGAATGATTGGGATGCCTCAAGAAAGGCAATCCTTAAAGTTAGCCAGTCTTACAGCACTGTCAATCTTCTTTGCAAGAACTGTGGCCACACAGTTCTTTAGAAATGAAATTAAGGAACTTTATTTTTTCATAGATTAAATGGATCATAACGTAAGACCAAATAGAGCTCAAATTGCTTTCGAAAAATAAGGTGCTCATCGTATAATAAGGCCGGGGATATTGTTTAAGATACTCCAAACAGAATCATTGTACAATTCTACCTCCCCCTTCCACAAAGTTTGTTTTCAAAGACACTCCAGGGTTTGAAAACTCGCTTTTCGCACTCGGTTTTTTTTAGCGACCTACTTTGTTTTTCTTGATTCCATGTATTATAAATTATATTACATGGAATTGTTGTAAACTTACACGCTCTTTATTAGATTGTGAATTAGAAATGTGATGTATTATTTTGCAGCTATTGATCTAATTTAAATCTGAAGGAACTTTGTTAACTTGCTTAGCTTTCTTTGTTATGCTGCTATTTGCTATTTTATAGGATTGCACATCTATGTACACAATTCATTTCAAAAATTATTTTTTCAGATAATGGTTATTTTGTACAATATTCACACACTTATCCAATGAATAAAAAAATTCTTGATGAAAATGTAAGTTACGGAGTGGTTACCGAAGTGGAAATGAAATCTATTAATAAAGAAAGCTCCTCAAAATCGAAATACTTTTTTATACTCACTTCATGAGAAACAGATCAGTCATTCCACTATTTGATTTAGAACTTTTTGTTGAAGGTCCTTTTAATATGTGCCTCTATTTCCAATACAAAAAATTCAATGGATTTTCGAAAGCTGAAGACTCGAAAACGTTTAAACATTTCAGAAAGTATTGTATTTAGAAAAATATTTAGCAAAGTTTTTGCGAAACGATATTAACAAAAATGATAAGCAGAAAGTTGCAGATGCAAATACATTCCAGTAAAAAAAAATCTGTAATTTCTGCAATTAATTCTAGATTACTTTTACAGAAGTGTCGATAAAAAAAAAGTAAGCATAAAATAGATTATATGATCTCTATGAATATATTCTCCTCTGGCAGTAGATGTACCCTCGAAGCCTTGACCAAATTTTGTTCTTGAAAAATGTTTGAGTCTAGTGAGGTTATCACGGAATATAATATTGTAATATTTTGAACCAGTGGTCTGATATTTCTGAAGGCACATAGTAGTGCAATACTCGAAAAGATCAAAGACTGTCTTATAATGTCTTATAATCTGTCTTATAATGTTAAATTTTCATTTTGAGGTTTATGAAACTTTCTGGAAGCTAATTCAACCATATAACACGCATCATCAGTCTGACTCCTAGCATTATTTCTGAATGTTGTTTTTCCATAGAGAAGGTTTAGGACATGTAGACAGCTGCATCTCAGAGCAATTTCTTCTTATTATAAGGCATGATGTCATTTAAATCTAATTTCTGTTATTCTTCGGGGCTCTGGAATCTTGATATATATATATATTTATCCCTGCGACAGGAGTTCACATGAAATGTTAATCTCAGGTTCCTAATTCAATAATAAGTGGGTGTATTATACTTATAAATCAATGTTTTCTGAAAGATTCATAGTAATCAGTAAATTAATGACTACTAAGTATGACTATTTTTGTCAAATATTACATCATTATAATTATAAAAATCATATATCTATACATATATTTCTCAAAGTGTACGTGTGTTCGTCTATGCACAGCCTTAATATAACTTCAAATTTAACCAAAATTATCTAGGATACTTCTAATACAAAGCATAGATCAACTGAAAAAAAATTGAAATTAGTTCAACATTTATTAAGAAGTTACCCAATCAGTTTTTATGCCAATTTGGTGACTTTCTCATAGTTTACTTTATTTCTTATGCTGTTGTACTGTCCATGATTTGTAAGAAATAAATAAAACACACTAACTTTATTTAACTTATAAATAAATCATTCTAATTACCTTTATTTTCATTTTAATTCTAATTTCTTATAATATAGAACATAAGCTAACATTTCAAGATACTGCTTGGGACGTTTTTCTTTTTTAAAGTTTAAAATATTCAATCAGCCGAAAATCACTCTTGAAAAATTACTATCGCAATTACCGAATTTTCATAATGAATTCAAACATCTGATTTAATTTTACATTATTCAAAATGCTAATCTTCACGAGTCCTCAGCAGATCTGGACCCTGAAATTGAAAATTTAGAGGCAGCATGAAGAGTCGTGACGTTGACCTTTCATTTAACCTAATTAACCAATCATGACGTTCGTATTCATGAATTCCGAACTCCCGAATTTAGAAAGGGGGCTGCTTGGAAGCCCTAATTTGTGCTGCGGTGATGCATTGATTCCAAATATAATTAGGTAGCACTCCTCTGGCATTGAGTGTTTGCGCTGCTGGCTAATTCCATTTGGACTCCATGAATCAACTTGCGAGGGTAAGGCGAGAGGATTATCTATTGCAGTTAAGGACTGTTTCTAAGTCCCTTTCTAAGCACTCGCAGTACACATCTCTAAAACTCATTATTAGGGCGTTATTGAACTTCGGCGTGCAGAAGAGCAAATTGAATTGTTCTAATCAAATTGTGTAAGCTGTAGTTGGTTGTAAGAGAAACGTTTTATGCACTTTAATTTTTGGACAGTAAAGAAAGAGTTGGAAATGTTAGAAAATGTCTTGGAAATTAGTACTTAACACACGAAACCACTAGTATTCATTAACATATGGAATCATATAAGTCCATTTGAAAAATTTCTTTCAGTATCATCAAGGAGATTTCTTTTTAGGCCTAACCAATGTGGATGCTAATAAATTTCTTAAACGACTTATTAAAGCATTGTTGAACTTTAAATATTTCATAAAGAACATTTATTTGTTGAATAGGAAAAAGAATTGTTTGACTAATTTGTATGCATGTCACACTCGTGGCCAACTTGTCCCACAGTTAAAATGCATCACCTACATCTAGAGCATACGAAAAAACATATTAATATTTTAGCTGTGTGTGTTGCAGTTACAAAAAAATGCAATAACATATGTAAGCGTCTGATATCGACAGTGAGGCTTTCTAGTGGAAGTTTTCATGGTTCCCTTCCATGCAACAATAACCAGGGATTAAAGACTTTATCATATGAACATTTTCGTTATCTTCACCGTGAAGTAGATCCCCATTGCCACACAAATAAGGGATTTATCTCTACGCGTACATTTAACAATTATCCTCGAAGCTTAATTGCTTAAACATCCTACAGCTCATCTTACAGAGGTTAATAAGGACATGACTTTTCTTCAATTCAAAAAAAAAAGTCGCTGGTGGTCATGCACATTGTAAACATATTGTATGAGTTGCAAAGCCAGTTTGCTTCATGTTGAAGAAAACGAAATAAGCCCATGGGATATGCCTTTTTATGTACTTCTGGAAGATAATATCTACTTTTCATTGCCTATCGGAGTTCATCACGATCAGTTTCGTGATGTAATATAAGAGGAAATGTGGGTCTCAATGTACAAACAAATGTTAAACTAGTCCTTTAATCCGTGGGTACACATTTATTTGAAAAAAATACTTGCGTTTGGAGCTGATTTAATTTGCTGATGTGCGGAATAGCAAGAAGGCAATAGATTTTGTGTGAGATTTCATTTATTTGAGTAATATGATGGGATATACATAGTAATAAACTCAACCTTTTAAACTTTTTAAACATATTCTTTCTTCTATAATATCCTAAAAAGTCTTTATTCAGGACTTCTTTTCAAACATATAAAGCTCTATTTTTATCACCTAGTCTAAGCAGACGCATAGAATTGATCAGTATTGCTCAAAATCATTTTACATTAGTGAGATTTTTAAAATTCCAAATCTATTCAACTGGCAGTTCTTCCTATACATAATTCGATAAGCGTCAGGTGCGTCTTTAAAATTTGGTAATATTTCACTATCATTATCACTTTCTGATTCGCTATTGTGTTCAAAATTTTTATCTTGTATTTCATAGTCATACATAGTCATCATCATGAATGTCGCCATGATAGTCATCATCATCATATTTCTCAAAGTCTTTCTTTCATTAAAACTAGCGCTATCACATATTAAAATATATTACTTATTTCTGATATTTTAGAGCAACCTATCACAAACAAGGTTAACTGAAGCACCGAGAAAAACTTTCTCTTTCCATAAACAAGATATGCATTTGTTTGATTTTGTCCTAATTTGAATGACAAATCAGACTCGTCATCCTTAACTTTGGAAAAACAAGCGCATGACGAAACTCAGTCATCAAATGTACCCAAAAATTTGAGTATTATAGCATAGCAAGAAGAAATTATATCCTGAAATATTTTTAGGGTATAACTTTTTACTCTGAAAAAAATTTGAGTATTACATTAACAATCTCTTCTTCTGACTTAGTTAAACTTAAGAACTGATAAATTTGTTAAATTAATTTTAAGAACTTTGAATGCTGCGTAAGAAAAGAACAAATTGAACTGTTCTTATCACAAGATTTGTATGCTATAAAAAATGATATCTTAAAAAAAAAACTGTATTCACGAATGAATGAAATAATTTGGTTTAAAATTTCTAATTTGGCTTTCTTTTTCTTGTATAGTAATTGTATCTTTTTCCTTTTTTGTATTTCTTCTTTGTTGTAAGAAGCAAAGTTAAACTAAGAACGGACAAATTTGTTAAATTAATTTTAAGAACTTTGAATGCCGCGTAAGAAAAAGAACAAATTGAACTGTTCTTATCACAAGATTTGTATGCTATAAAAAATGATATCTTAAAAAAAAAAACACAATATTCACGAATGAATGAAATAATTTGATTTAAAATTTCTAATTTGGCTTTTTTTTTCTTGTATAGTAATTGTATCTTTTTTCCTTTTTGTATTTCTTCTTTGTTGTAAGAAGCAAAAGTTAAACCTAAGAACGGACAAATTTGTTAAATTAATTTTAAGAACTTTGAATGCTGCGTAAGAAAAGAACAAATTGAACTGTTCTTATCACAAGATTTGTATGCTATAAAAATGATATCTTAAAAAACCCACAATATTCACGAATAAATGAAAGAATTTGGTACAAAATGTCTCATTGCCATTGTGTTTTGTATCTATTATTTGTTGTAAGAAGGATGCATCTTTCTGATGATAATTTTTCACGACTGCACCATCCCCGCGTGTTGAGTATCTTGATTATATTAGAAGTAACTTAATATGACCCTTAAATTCCCTGCCTTTTAATCTGCTTCGCGCTGCCTGTTTCTGCCCACAACAGTATGGGGAAAGCGTCCACTGTTAGATTGATTTAATTTAGTCTTTTCCTTGTGGATGCCTGGCAAACTTCAGCAGGTCCCCCTTTTAAACAGCTTTAACGATGGCACTAATTGCTCTTTATTCTGCTGTTCTCAGGGGAGGAGAGCTCTCTACCCCCTACGCTATTCCCTCGAATTGAGTTTGCAACCATGCAAATGGGCAAAATTTCCTTTTCCTTGCTAAATTACCAGGATTTTAATGATGACTCCGAAAAGTCTCTGTCTACCCCCCAACCCTGTTTTGTATGCGTCTGTGGATATGTAGTGGTGGGGGGAGGGAGTGTTGAGAGAAATGCTGATGTTCAGTAGCTGCCGCGTGTTGTTTTACGTCAGAAAATTCTCAGGCTGTATTGGAAACAGAAACAAGTTCGAGCTACTTTGAATTTGTGTAAAGTCACTGCACTGTTGTTTTAAAGTTTTAACACAATAGAGGCAATTCCGAGTTCGTAGTTCAAAAGGTTTGCAGTTTGGTTTATAATTCATGGATGCTTAGTTACTTTTATTTTAAATAGGCAATGGCTGCTGGAACAAATAAAACAGCTTAATACATTGTAATAGTTTGTAATAACTGATATTACTGAAAAGTAAACACTATTGTAGAATAAATTAGGTTAAAATTAAATACATATACTTGTATTTGATTAAATAAAATAAGGCGCTTTCAAAAATAATACTTTTATATTACGTTAACATTTAAATGCAAACAATTTCGAAAATACGCCATTCATCAACGATTAGAATAACCATATCCATTGCCAACATACAAAATAAAATATACAAAGTAGTGATGCCATTTATATTTCAAGAAATTAATAAATAAACAGAACTTCCTATATTTCGGCCATTTTGTGATATCCAACCCAGAAATCGATTTAGATTTTATTAAGTCAGTTGATGTATTTGTGATATTTGGTTGACCTTACATCGTAGAATTCGTGATACTTGTAGTTTATGGCTTATATTGCAATTTTTTATGTTGGACGCAATTTCAAATGAGTTCTAAATTGTGCTCTTTGATGGCGACAAGATCACTGATATTGTATTTCCTGTTACTATCATAAATCTTCTTAACTGAACCTTTTTAATATTTGTTTTGGATTTGTTTTTATGCCCACTAAATTTTGGGTATGCAGATTTTACCATGTAAATTCCAGCAGTAGGAGTGTGAGCTTTTTTAGTAATGGTGAAATCAACACGAATCATTCGACCATCTGTTTTTTAACCATTGCACTGCATCTTGGCCATTTTGGTATCGACTATGTTTTCAAAATACACAAATGTAAATCCATGGGATCGTGTATTATTGTATATTGTATTATTATTGTATATTGTATTATTGTATTGATCTTAATAATTGCTTCACAAAGTTTTCATTATAGATAGGACTTCCAGTTATCAATTTTTCCAGTTAACAATTTTTAAGGTATCAGTCTTTTCAATTCCTAACTCGGATGCAAATATTCGGGGGTCTTTCTTTAACGCTTTTCTGAAATATGCCAATTTTTTTAACATTGTTTGTTAGCGGAATAAATTTTTAAAAATTTCTGTAATTCTGGCTTGATTAGTGCCGTTTCCAACACCATATTTTGTAGATAAGTTGCCATTGATAGAATAAAGCAAGGCCCTTTTAATAGTTGTAATAGTATAATTATATGTTAACAATTAAATACAAATAATTTTGCCAAGACTCTATTCATCAATGATTAGAATAATTATTTTCAGTGGGAGTCTGGGCTAGAATAGCCCCACTGTAGCCCATGCATGTCGTAAAAGGCGTAAAAGAATACCTAGTGCTCGGGGGTATAATCGGGTGGGTTAAAATCAAACTTCTACTTTTGGGTGGCCTGTCTTTGTGGAGCAAGATCAAGGACAATTGGACAAGGAATCTGCATTTTTTATCAACTCATCAACGATTTCATGGAATTGGTTTAAATACTGTTATCGTCCACTCGTTCAAGTGGGATAAGAAACAACAACAACAACAACAGAACAATTATTAGAATAATCTTTTCCGTTGCGAACATACAAAGTAAATTATACAGAGTAATGATTTAATTTATATTTCAAGAAATTGATAAGTAAACAGGACTTCCTACACACACCATATATATACACTGAAGTGACAAAAGTCATGGGATAGCAATATGCAAATTTTCAGATGGCAGTAGAATCGCGTAGAACAGGTATAAATGCTCAGTGCTTTCGCAGAACTTTCATTTCTGTTCAAGTTATTCATGTGAAAGAGGTTTTGACGTGATGATGATCGCACGACGGGGAGATTAACAGACTTTGAACGCGGAATGTTAGTTGGAGCTAGACGCATGGGTCATTCCATTTCGGAAATCGTTAGAAATTCAACATTCCCAGATCCGCTGTGTCAAAGAGTGTGCCGAGTATGAAATTTCAGGCATAACATCCACATTATGGACACCTCAGTGGTCGACCGCCTGCACTTAACGACCGAGACCGGCGACATCTGCAGAGTCGTAAATTCTAACAGACAAGTAACACTGCGTCAAATAACCGCAAGTATCAATGTGGGACGTACAAGGGACTTGTCTGTTAGAACTGTGCGGAGAAATTTGGCTTTCTTGGGCTATTCCAGCAGAAGACCGACTCGAGTGCCTTTTACTGACAGAACGGCATGCCGCTTGCAGCGACTCTCGTGGGCACATGAGCATATCGGTTGGTCCTAGATGAATGGAAAACCGTGGCCTGGTCGATGAGTCACGATTTCAGTTGGTAAGGGCTGATGGTAGGGTTCGAGTGTGGCGCAGACCCCACGAAGCCATGGACCCAAACTGTCAGCAAGGCACTGTTCAAGCTGGTGGTGACTCCGTAATGGGTGTGGGCTGTTTTTCATGGCATGGACTTGGCCCTCTGGTGCGACTGGACCGAACATTGACTGGAAATGCTTATGTTCAGCTACTTGGAGATCACTTGCAGCCATTCATGGACTTCATGTACCCAAACAACGATCGGATTTTTATGGATGACAATGCGCCATGTCACCGGGCCACAACTGTTCGCGATTGGTTTGAAGAACATTCTGGACAATTCCAACGAATGATCTGGCCACCTAGATCGCCCGACATGAATCCCATCGAGCATTTATGGGACATCATCGAGAGGGTCTGTTCGTGCCCAAAAATCCTACACCATCAACGCTTTCACAATTATGGACGTCTATCAGGACAGCATGGCTCAATATTCCTGCAGAAGACTTCCAACGACTTGTTGAGGCCATGCCACGTCGAGTTGCTGCACTTAGCCGTTCGAAAGGAGGGCCGACAAGATATTAAGAGGTATCCCATGACTTCTGTCACTTCAGTGTATATATATATATCAAGCTAAAATTATAGTAATACCATTTCTTTATAGAACCAAACACACTGAAAAATAGTTTGGATAGATGTTCTCTGTAATAATACAAATTCATTCAGTTATGAGAAATTGAATAAGAATTTTAAACGCTAGTATAACGAACGATAGTTTTCATTTTCAATCAACGAGCGGGACTATGAATACATTTCCTTACAAGAAGATATGAATTCAAATAGAAAGATTAGTACTGGCATTAATTCAAAATCGTTAGCAAATTTAGGGGATTAAAGAAAAAGTATTTTAAATATAAGACCAACATAGATGAACTATCTATAAATATTTAAATCCCCTAGAATTAAAATCGGAGTTAAACAAGCTATTGAAACTACTGTATTAATCAAAGTAGGTTCTTTTCACAGTTTATTTGTTTGTAATCCCAATCAGGAAGATTTTGTTGGTGATCATTGAATGGGGATAAAAATTTGCTCTTTTTATGTTTCTGTCAAAATGCATAAAATAAATTATTCGACAAATGAAGCAATAGAAATATATAACTTTTTGAGAAGAACATTTTATTTCATCAAATATTTCAGTAAAAAGAAGTCATCTAATATTTATGTGGATACCTCATGCATGTGTCCTTTTCGTCGGCCAAATTTTTTTATTAATTTCTAGTTTATTTTATTTTTTTATTTTTTTAATCTCGTATTTATTATAATTTAAAATTAATTGTGTAATAAATCAGTATTGTAATAAAAATTTTTTATCAGAAATATGAGGGGCCTGATGGCCGAGTGGCTAGTGTGTGGGCTCTCGGTACCAAAGTTACCGGGTTCGAAATCCGGCGGTGCTATAGATGTTTGTAGTGGTTCGGAATCCACTTTAAGCCGTAGGTCCCGGTATCACATGACCGTAGAGAGTCACAGAGCCCAATCAGACTTCTTCTCACCCACATCGTTCCCAAATTGCGAAGGGGCAACTCAGTTGTAGGCACAGTGATGTGGTGTGGTGTACTAGTAGTAGTAAGGCTTATGGACAATATTCCAGTTATCAAATAACAATAGTTCTCACCTAAATATTTTGTCATGTTACATTAATTTCTCTAAATTCGTTATATATTTAATAAATAACAAGAAAAATGATTAAATGGAAATGCATTACTACTAAATGCATGCATTCATTGATATAATTAAATATTATACTCATATTCTCATAGTATTTGTAATAAAAAAATTTTAACAGAAATATGAATGAAAAAAAAGATTTGTTTTGTATCAGTAAAAATTATCATATAATGACTAAATATAAATATCTGTAATCGCCAGTTTCTTAAGAATCAACAATTTAAAATTGCTGAAAATAATTCCTTCCATATAAGTACTGGAAAATTACAAAGGAATCGTAAAATTTGGCTAAGTACATAAAAATCAACAATTTAAAACTGCTGAAAATTATATCTTTCATAAGTACTGGAAAATTACAAAGGAAACGTAAAATTTGGCTAAGTACATAAAAATCAATAATTTAAAATTGCTGAAAATTAAATCATCCATAAGTACTGGAAAATTACAAAGGAACTGTAAAATTTGGCTAAGTACATGCATGCACTTTAAGTATGCAAAGTGTTTTATTCCTCACAAAGACCATTTCAGTTCGTATGCAATTTTTTAAAACCCTCTTATCTCATCGACTGAAAAATAGCTCTAGATCCCTTAAAAGTCTCTTTCGTTAGTCCCTCCTACTTAAATCCGGCTTTTAGGCTCTGATAAAAGTCGCGTTTAGCAATCCTTTGTTCTGGGAGCTCCCCGAATGCCAGTAGAAAATAAGAGATCTCTTTTAAGTATGGGGAAAGAAGAAATCCTCTCAAATCCTTCTCAAAGGACTAATGATAATGCCATGGGATGGCAGAGATATTGATCTGCGAGAGACGCATGGTAAGCGTATGCAGTGCACCAACGATTTCGCAGTGACTCACCACGTGCTTTGGAAAAGTCGTTCCCAGATTATAGTCTTGGTTGTCATGGCAGTGCGTTTTATGCTGGATGCGTTTTAAAGAAAAATATGCTAAACATGGATTCTACATGTATTATCTAAAAGTTCAGAATTTACCTTTATTAACCTAACAAAAATAAATACATACATATATAAATTGTTTGTTTGTCCTTTAAATAAATTCATTGTTTTCAACAGGAAGTTTTGAAATTTAATAGGCGTAAAATCAAAAGCTGCTTTAAATTTTTTTGATTCTCCCTCTTTCCCTTGATTTCTGTATTTTCAATGTAAAGAGAGGGTTCGGCTTCGTTTTTATAAGCAATTTTTATAGATCCCACGCCTAAAGTCCAATTATATTTTCAATTTTCTTCTATGGAATTCTATTATTTGAATTCTTGTACTATTATTAGAATTCTACTTCTATTTAAAAGGGAATTAAAAATTGGAAATTAAAATTTAGAACTTACATATACGTTATTATTTGGAGGCAAAAAATTCTAATATACTATATGTTTTGCAATAGTTATACTGTATAAAAGTTTAACAAACTTTCAATGCATATTCTTTGCATAAAAAAATATTATTAAATATACTAACCGTTTTCAAAAATCTATTTTGAAATATATTTTACAGTACTGTGGGCACTGAAACAGTTAGTTATGTCAACTAGGCTAAGTTTTAATTAATTTGCTTTTGCTTACAAAATATTAATAAAAACAAATAAATTGTTGAATTCCTAATTATTAAATGTCTTTGTCTCTTTTATTCTTATTGTATCACTTCATATAAACTTGAGAAATAAACTAGTAAAACATGAAGTTAATTTTAATGTAAATCTTATAAAATCAATTGGCTAGTGGTTAAATATTAAAATTAACATTTAATGTGCTTTTAAAAAAGATAAAATTATCAAGAATAAACCTTGATTCAGAATAAATAAATAAAAAAAACACAATTTAGAGGATCCTTTTTGTAGTTCTATTTAATGTCCATTTTTAGTTCATCATCGGATTTAGTTCATAATGGATCATTTTTGTAGTTCTAGTTCCTTTTTTCTAGTTAATGTCCCTTTTTTAAATTTATAGAATGAAATTGTTGTTGGTTTTATTAGAAAAAAATGCTTATCTGATTCATTTAAAGGAAAAAATAACAGATAATAATATCAGATGCTGTTAGAAATACAAGTAAGCGATTTTGGCATCCAAGTTTCGTATCATTTAGTCATTGAAAATATCCTATTTTTAAAATTGTTTAAAATGTCTTTTATTTTGCCTCATCTCTAGACAGATATATACATATATTGGGATAACCGGTGAAGGATTTCTGCAATATCAGGTTGCTCATGAAATTAATGTAGGTATAATGACTTTATAGATGAAAAAATGCCGTAAAGAATATTTAAACAGAAATGCGTAGTGATAAACTACGTTTTCTGTTTTTTTCCCTTTCGGAAACTATTTCTTTAATAAAATAAAAATTTTGACAATTTTCATAATTTAAATAAATTTCAAAACAGGGTGATAGACAATAGATAGATTCTAGGCGATAGATTCCCCCTATAGACATGTACAGATGACTTAAATGGAATGAAATTTCAGGCTATGCAAGTGCCAACTAACTCTAAATACAACATTAATTTCAGAAATTCAGTCGCGAGGAATTTAAATCTGAAAACAAGTAGAAGCGACGAAGAATATTTGTTGGTAACAATGTTGAAATGAATGTTTAAGGGAAAGCAAAATCCAACCCAACCTGCTCGCGAGCTTACAAAATCGCTAGGATTAAATATTTGAACGCTTAAAGTAAAGAATTAAAATTATGTGACGATGCCAACTCACAACTGAAATTAAACAAATGTTAAAACAGGAATTTCACCTCACATTGTATTACAATGATATTATATTTAACTTGAAATGCCTTAAAGTTTTAGCCTAATCAAGCGACAATTATCTATAAATATAATTTAATTTCAGAACTTTAGTTAGGATGAATTTAAATCTGAAAACAAGAATATTTGTTGATGACGATGAAGATTCAGTGAAACCAAAATCCAGCATAACTGCTTATATGCTTTTCAAAACACTAGGGACGCTCATCAAGTAACGAAGTAGAATTGAGGATTGGCAGTGTCATACAATTTTTATTGCAACCAAATAAAATGCAATTCCTGCTGTGCTCTTTTTATTTGTGCACCGTAAGCAATTTGTTTCTGCCAGGGCACTGTCGTTGATGAAAAATAGTTTTATACGTCAATCGATCAAAATGAAGCAACTAAACACTTAAAAAAACCAAAATTGTATTCAGATAATGGGTTAGCCATTATTTGATGGTCTATTATAGAATTAATCTACAATCTGAAACATGATGAAACGATCAAAGAAGAGAAGCACTTTTAGCTAATCGGTGAAACACACTAGAAATTGCAGCTTGAATGTCCATCGTTGGTGAACAGAAAGAAACATAATATTTGTTTACGATAAAACTCAACGTCACGCTGAATACTGTTGAGTTTCAGCAACTTGGAGGTATTAAAAATTTTTTATATGGGTATTGTTTTTTCCTAAAGACTTATTTTTCTCAAATACTTCGACAATTTCTCAAAGTTTGATATTGGAATACGTCAATTATATACGTTTCTGCAAGAGAATACGATTTATTGTTTGAATCCTTTATTAAAAATAAAAGCTTTGAATTTTGCGTAGTGGAAGGTCTTTAAAACTTTTGGTTGCTATGATTGAAGAAAATAAATGTTTCATCATTTTAACATTCTTTATTAAATTCTCCGATATATTACAAATTACTTATATTTTTTTAAATAAGAACTAATAATTTATATATATATATATATACATAAGAACTAAAGGTTTAACGAAAAAGAGGATGTTAATCTAATTGTGGATCGTTCTTTTAATATGATTGAAAGAAATCTTAATTGAAATAATTAATTAAAATCTATAAGATCGATTAATAAAAAAATCAAAATAATTAATTAAAACCGATTAATCGAAATCTTATGTATGGTTTTTTTTAATATTTAAGGCAGAAAATTAATACAATAACAGAATATTATATATTTACATATATTTTATATCATTATTCCAAATATTAAAATCCATCCATATATCTCTAAAGATATTTTTTCCTCAAAATTTGACTTATACCACTTTTGAAATTGAAGTCTCACACCAAAATAAGCTTAAACAATCCATATTCAAAAATTATATACAAAATAAACTAAATTAGAATGTATTGACATGAAAATATAAAGAATAAATAAACACTAATAATTAGTTTTCATACAAAGAAGTAAACTGAAAGTAAGAATCAAAATTGCTATTTATTATTATTGTATAAAGTTAAAGAAAGAACTGTTTTCAAGATGGAAGCAATAACTTTGAAACTTTTTGAGTAGATTTAAATTACCATAAAAAGCTATGAAAAAAAAATAACATTAAGATTAATTTATACGTCAGGCGATAAACCTATAATGAAGAAATATGACATCACTCTTAATAAACGTCATTCAACATCAAAGACATTTCCTTCTAAGACTAATTTAAAAAGTTACGAAAGATAAAATTTCTTCATTAAGTAAGTTTCTATCCGAAGTCATTGCTGTCCATCATGTTGTGAACGATGATGCAAAAAAAGAATTTTTTTTAGGAGTCAGTTAATCAAATGAGATAGCATAGTATGGTTAATTGCGATAAATAATCTCTAAAATGCTTTGCGATTAATATTTTTTGCTCTAATTTTTTCATTTTCTGTTCTTTAAGTATTGACAGAATTGTGCGGTACTTTTTTAATGTGACAATGATATACAATGCTATAGTTATAAAGTAGGAATTTTAATAATTTTCCCGCTTTTGAATAAAAAAAACAAACATAGAATGAAATGTATTTTTTGCTCTACTTTTTTCATTCCCTATTCTTTAAGTATTGACATAATTGTGAGGAATTTTTTTTAATGTGACAATGATATACAATGCCATAATTATTAAATAGGATTTTTAATAATTTTCCCGCTTTTGAATAAAAAAAAAATCATAAAATGAAATGTATTTTTTGCTCTACTATTTTCATTTCCTGTTTTATAAGTATTGACATAATTGTGCGAAATTTTTTAAAATGTGACAATGATATGCAATGCCATAATTATAAAGTAGGAATTTTAGCAATTTTCTTGTTTTGAATTAAAAAACCCATAAAATGAAATTTAAGCATAATGATGTTTTTTATGTTGAAGATTTATTATTAAAACAATATCTTATTTAATGGAGAATAATGAAGCATGCTATTATGATAAAAATGTATTTTGAAATTTTACAAATTGTTAACAGGAAATTTCTTCATAGGTAATTTAACAGGGAATTTCTTCATAAAACAGGGAATTTTTTCTTTTCTTAAAAGATTCATGGCAGTTTAAATTATCAATAGGTTTTCAAGAATTTAATGATGCTTAATTGATAAGTATTTCAAGTAAAGTAATATAGTATGTAAACTGTGGTTGTACAATGTTGTTATGATAAAAATCTATTTTCAAATTATAAAACGGTTAACAGGGAATTTAACATTTTTTTAAAAGATTTGTGGCAATTTAAATTTTTAAAAGGTTTTCAAGTATTTAATGATGCTTAACCGATAAGTGTTTAAAGTAAGGTAATACAATAAGTAAACTAATATGTATTTTAAAACATTTAACACGGAAATTCTTCTTTTCTTTAAGATTCATGGCAGTTCAAATTGAAAAAGTTTTTAAAAATTTAATGATGGTTATCCGGTAAGAGTTCCAAGTTATTTATTACAGTATGTAAACTATTTCTTAAAATATGTACATAACTTTTAGTAGTACAAATAAATACATATTGAAAAATACAAAATAATTCCATTTTGGATAATTTTTACTTTCGGTTTTATCTCACATACAAAAAGTGTACAAGTATACCTCACTAATATAATTTATTACATTTATTAACATTAAATAAGTTTTTTTTACTAAATAAAGATTTTCATATACATCTTTCTTCCTAGTGACACCCAAAACATGGAAATGTAAACGCATTTCTTATGAGTTGTCTTGATGTTTGAAATTTCTGAATAGTTGGTTTCAAATTCATTTATAATTGAGCAATTAATTGTAAAATTTCAAATTATATATGTTGATTAATCTTATAAATTATGAGATTTCATTCAATTATATCTTCGAATAATGAAATTTCCTAAGAGAAAGTTTATTAAAATATTTCTTTTGTAATATCTGATAAACCCTTAGAATAGACAAATTTAATTCTCAGTAACAGTTTATTAAGATTTTGTAAATTGTTCTTGCTATCCGGAAATAAAAATTTAACAACAAGAATTCTTATTTAGCATTAAGAACATTGTTAAAAAAAAATATATAATCCTCAAAATAAAAATATTGCATTAAAATATTCAACATTTTTCTGAATAAATCTTTAATAAAATTTTAACCCTAGAAATGAGAGAAAAAAAAATGGACTTAAGCTGAAACTGATGAAATAATTATGGCTTATTGGTAGCATTATGACTTGTTGGTAATATTATCTGACTTATTGGTACTATTGTATGAGTTACATTACACGGATTATTAGCAATAGTAAAAAAAAATATATAGAAAGTTTTTCTTACATTCCCTGACTAACATTACATTCTCTGAAGCATAAAAATTAATTGTATGAGAGAATGTTACATTATCAGCATTGAAGAGTGTGAGAAATTATATCCACTCTTATGATTCGTCTACTTTCTAAACGAAAAAAGAATAAAATGTACAAAATACAAAAGAATAAAACTCATCCAACAATGTGGTCTTACACAAATTTTAAATTGATAATAAAAAAAAATCTTTAAAATAAAGAAGGGTTTATAAATTGATGTCGCATTCGGGGACCAACATTAAATAATGAATTAAATGACGGAAAATATTATTAGTAATAAATAGCATTTGCCATTGTGTACTGAGAAATATCAGCTACAAAATACAAGAATTCGATCTGTACAAAATACAAAAATCCTTCAGAATAAATCGGAGAAATGCGAACTCCACCAATCCCTTCTTTGATTCTCCGAATATTGGAACGAAGAATAAGAGCCCATAATAAACCTCTCCCAGAAGTGTGGTCTTATGCAAACTCTCGTTTCACACCTTGAGACATAATTTTTAGCCGGGAGATCCCACAAAATAGACCCCAATTATCAGCCCGGGGTGCCTGGGGAATTAGTTATATTGAACAAAATTTTTCTGATTAAATCTTTAACAAAGTTTTAACCCTAGAAATGAGAAAAAAAGGACTTCAGCTCAAATTGGTGGAATAAATATGGCTTATTGGTAGTATTATGACTTGTTGTTAATATTATATGACTTATTGGTACTATTATGTGATGCATTAGTTATATTACATGGCTTATTGACAGTAGTAAAAAAGATATTATACATTTTTCTTACATTGCGAGACTAACGATGAAACATAAAAATGAATTGAGTTACAAAATGTTACAGTATTGCCATTGAAGAGAGCGAGAGATTATATCAACTTTAAAATAAAAAATTTCTATAAATTCGTTTAGAATAAGCAGAAGACATACAACCTCCACCCACTCTTATGATTCGTCAAACGAGAAAAGAAGGAATTTACATAATAAAACTCATCCAGTAACGTGGTCTCACACAAATATTAAATTGATAATAACTTTTGAAAAAAAATTTGTTCAAAATTAGGATAATTTATAAACTGGTTTTGCATTTATGGACCAACATTAAATAATAAATTGAATGACGGAAAATATTATTAATAATAAATAGCATTGCCATTGTGTACTGAGAAATATCAGCCACAAAATACAAAAATTCCATCCGTACAAAATATAAGAATTTCGTCAGTACAAAATACAAGAATCAAAAACATCTTTCCTTTAGAATGAATCGGAGATATGGAAGCTACAAAATACAAGAATTCCGTCAACTACAAAATAATCTTCCCTTTAGAATAAACCGGAGATGTGCGACCTCCATCAATCCATTCTTTGATTCTCCGAATATTGGAACGGAGAATAAAAGTACTACACAATAAACCTCTTCCAGAAGTGTGGCCTTACGCAAACTCCCGTTTCGCACCCTGAGACATAATTTTTAGCCGGGGAGATCCCATAAAATAGACCCCAATTATCAGCCCGGGGTGCCCTGGAGAATTAGTTATATTCAACAAAACTTTTCAGGATAATTCTTTAACAAAGTTTTAACCCTAGAAATGAGAGAAAAAAAAAAAAAAAAAGGACTTAAGCTCAAATTGGAGGAATAAATATGGCTTATTGGTACTATTATGTCTTGTTGTTAATATTATATGACTTATTGGTACTATTATATGATGTATTAGTTATATTACACTGCTTATTGACAGTAGTAAAATAATTATACATTTTCCTTACATTCCTTGACTAACGATGAAACATAAAAATGAATTACAGAGGGTTACAGTATTACCATTGAAGAAGTGTGAGAGATTATATCGACTTTAAAATAAAAAATTCCAAAAAATTTCTGTAAATTCGTTTAGAAAATGCAGAAGACGTACAACATCCAAACACTCTTATGATTCGTCAAACGAGAAAAGAAGGAATTTACATAATAAAAAGTTAAGTAACGTGGTCTCACACAAATTTTAAATTGATAATAACTTTTGAAAAAAATTATTCAAAATTAAGATAATTCAAAAATTGATTTTGTTTTTATTGACTAACATTAAATAAAAAATTGAATGACGAAAAAATATTAGTAGTAGTAAATAGCATTGCCATTGTGTATTGAGAAATATCAGCTACAAAATACAAAAATTCCATCAGTACAAAACACAAGACTTTCATCAGCCCAAAATACAAGAAACCCAGCATCTTTCCTTCAGAATAAATCGGAGATATGGAAGCTATAAAATACAAGAATTCCATCAGTACAAAATACAAGAAACTCAACATCTTTCCTTTAGAATAAATCGAATATACGGAGGCTACAATATACAAGAATCCTATTAGTACAAAATACAAGAATCCCAACATATTTCCTTCAGAATAAATGAAAAATATAGAAGCTACAAAATACAAGCATTCCATCAACTACAAAATACATCTTCCCTTTAGAATAAATCGGAGATATGCGACCTCCACCAAATCCATTCTTTGATTCTCCGAATATTGGAACGGGGAATAAAAGCCCATAATAAACCTCTCCCAGAAGTGTGGCCTTACGCAAACTCCCGTTTCACACCCTGAGACATAATTTTTAGCCGGAGAGATCCCACAAAATAGACCCCAATTATCAGCCCTGGGTGCCTGGGGGAAAAGTCAGAGGGGAAGAAATCGGACGGTCTTTAACCAACCGTAAGTAAAGCGTCCATGCCGTAAGAAATCAATAATGCGTCTTGCGAAAGGCACGTGCAAAACGCCTCTATTTGTTCATCAAGGGGGTGGAGGGACCGTCGCGAAGACCTTCCCCCCTGAGAGCAGCACCGTTAATGAGCAGGATGCGTGTTCGATGAACAAATAAAAGAATTTTCCCAAAGACAAATGACTTCCCCCCCTACCAAGAAGAAGGTGGAAGTTCTTTTGCCCAACATAAAGAATGGCGGCCCGAGGATTGCCTTTGTTGGGGGAAATATTCCTGCATTGAAAGGCAGGTGGGGTGAATGGTCCGAGTTTGTTTGTTGCTGATTGCGCCTTGTAAATCAGGACTCGGAACGAAACCGGATCGCAAATAAAAATGTCTTTGTTTGATCCGCAGATGGCACGGAGGCTTCTTTTTGAAAGGAAGTAAACCGCTCACCTGAAAGGAAATGAACCTGGAATTAGAAGTGATGAGTTTGGCAAAAGTGCTTTTTTCTTCTCTTTCTGAAGTGCTCCTCTTAATCATTTGTTTAGTGTTGATTTTAAATGAAAGGTTGAGTCATGGTATCATTTTAATTTCTATTGATTACTAATCAAAAGGCAATTATTACTCGTAGAGTAAGTACCGTGCCAGGTTAGAATGGTTTATTTTTTTGGAAGTCACATTGTTATAATTTTAGTAAACATATGAAATGTAATGGAAAGGAAAGGAAATGAACCTGGAATTAGAAGTGATGAGTTTGGCAAAAGTGTTTTTTTTTTTTGTCCTTCTTCTTCAGAAGTGCTCTTAATCATTTGTGTGGTGTTGATTTTAAATGAAAGGTTGAGTCACTGTATCATTTTAATTTCTATTGATTACTAATCAAACGGCAATTATTATTCCTAGAATAAGTACCGTGTCAGGTTAGAATGGTTCATTTTTTTGGAAGTCACATTGTTATAATTTTAGTAGACATATGGAATGTAATAGAAAGGAGAGAAAATGAAACTGGAATTAGAAGTGATGAGTTTGGCAAAAGTGTTTTTTCTTCTCTTTCTGAACTTCTCCTCTTAATCATTTGTTTAGTGTTGATTTTAAATGACAGGTTGAATCATGGTATCATTTTAATTTCTATTGATTACTAATCAAACTGTAATTATTACTCTCAGAGTAAGTACCGTGCCAGGACAGATTGTTTCATTTTTTTGGAAGTCATATTGTTATAATTTTAGTAAACATATAAAATATAATGTAAAGGAAAGGAAATGAACCTGGAATTAGAAGTGATGAGTTTGGCAAAAAAGATTTTTTTCCCTCCTGAAGTGCTCTTAATCATTAGTGTGGTGTTGATTTTTAATGAAAGGTTGAATCATTGTATCATTTTAATTTCTATTGATTACTAATCAAACTGTAATTATTACTCTCAGAGTAAGTACCGTGCCAGGACAGATTGTTTCATTTTTTTGGAAGTCATATTGTTATAATTTTAGTAAACATATAAAATATAATGTAAAGGAAAGGAAATGAACCTGGAATTAGAAGTGATGAGTTTGGCAAAAAAGATTTTTTTCCCTCCTGAAGTGCTCTTAATCATTAGTGTGGTGTTGATTTTTAATGAAAGGTTGAATCATTGTATCATTTTAATTTCTATTGATTACTAATCAAACTGCAATTATTACTCTCAGAGTAAGTACCGTGCCAGGACAGATTGTTTCATTTTTTTGGAAGTCATATTGTTATAATTTTAGTAAACATATAAAATATAATGTAAAGGAAAGGAAATGAACCTGGAATTAGAAGTGATGAGTTTGGCAAAAGATTTTTTTCCCTCCTGAAGTGCTCTTAATCATTAGTGTGGTGTTGATTTTTAATGAAAGGTTGAATCATTGTATCATTTTAATTTCTATTGATTACTAATCAAACTGCAATTATTACTCTCAGAGTAAGTATCGTGTCAGTTTAGAATGGTTAATTTATTATTTTTTTGGAAGTCACATTTTTATAATTTTAGTAAACATATGAAATGCAATGGAAAAGAAATGAAATGAACCTGGAATTAGAAGTGATGAGTTTCGCAAATTATTATTATTTTTTTTTTTTTGTCTTTTCTTCTTCTGAAGTGCTCTTAATCATTTGTGTGGTGTTGATTTTAAATGAAAGGTTGAGTCATTGTATCATTTTAATTTCTATTGATTACTAATCAAACTGCAATTATTACTCTCAGAGTAAGTACCGTGCCAGGTTAGAATGGTTCATTTTTTGGAAGTCACATTGTTATAATTTTAGTAAACATATGAAATGTAATGGAAAGGAAAGAAAATGAACCTGGAATTAGAAGTGATGAGTTCGGGAAAAGTGTTTTTCTTTTTCAATTCTAATGAAATGAGCTAATAGACTCACACTCTCCCTACATATATCTTGTTCAAATTTTCAATCGTTAATAAAATATTTTTTAATCATCCACTCAAGTTCAAATACATTTTTTTTTTGAACTTGTAGTGGATGGCACTTGATGTTAATACAGTTTTTTCAAATATTAATTCAGTAATTAAATTTAATTAAGTAATTTTGGTTTTTTTTAGATTTAAGTTGCATGTATCTACCAATAGATGGCGCCAGGTAAATTAAAAAAATTAATGAAAATTATTTATTTCATTTAATTTATTATATATATTTTTTAATTAAAGAACTTTCTGCAATATAGTGAAAAAAAAAAAGATAGGAATTGACTTTCAAAAATTTTTTTTTTGTATTACTTGTTTCTCTTCTTCTTCTGAAGTGCTCTTAATCATTTGTTTGGTGTTGATTTTAAATGAAAGGTTGAGTCGTTGTATCATTTTAATTTCTATCGATTACTAATCGAACGGCAATTATTATTCGTCGAATAAGTATCGTGCCAGGTTAGAATGGTTCATTTTTTTGGATGCCACATTGGAATAATTTTAGTAAACATGTGAAATGTAACGGAAAGGAACGGAAATGGGCCTGGATTTAGAAGTGACGAGTTTGGCAAAAGTGGTTTTTCTCCCTTCTTCTGAAGTGCTCTTAATCATTGGTGTGTTGCTGATTTTAAATGAAAGGTTGATATGTTGCATCATTTTAATTTCTATCGATTACTAATCAAACGGCAATGAGTAAGTACCGTGCCAGGATAGAATGTTTCTTTTTTATGGAATTCATTATTATAATTTTAGTAAACATATGAAATGTAATGGAAAGGAAAGAAAATGAACCTGGAATTAGAAATGATGAGTTTGGCAAAAGTGTTTTTTTTTTTTTTTTTTTTTTTTTTTTTAATTTTTTCCTTCTTCGGAAGTGCTCTTAATCATTTGTGTGTTGTTGATTTTAAATGAAAGGTTGAGTCATTGTATCATTTTAATTTCTATTGATTACTAATCAAACGGCAATTATTACTCGCAGAGTAAGTACCATGCCAGGTTAGAATGGCTCGTTTTTTTGGATATCCCATTAGTATAATTTTAGTAGATATATGAAATGAATAAGTTAATATTATTAATTATTCAATTTTTCATGTATATAATTATGCAATAAAGATAGTTAAATTTTAGATTAAATCGATTGTGAAATGTTATCATGTACTTAAATTCAGCAAATAAAAACTAACAAGTATTGAATTTTCAAGTTGTAAATTGACAAAAATACTTAATCTTCTTTGTAAGATATTTCAGGACAGTTTGAATCTTTTTAGAATCTTTTGAATCAGGAACAGTTTGATTCTCTTTAGACAGCAATTGTAAACAAATATTTGAATTGCTGAAAAAAAAATTACCTTATTTTTTGTACTAACTACATGCAAAGTATTCATAATTTCTTGAAATAATAATTCTATACGGTGCATCATGATTCCTTTTTGAAAATTTCGTACATTTTTAAATTTTAATAATTTTGTTTCATTAATACTCAAAATTTTTCATCGTTATTTTGAAAATATCTTATTCGCTTAATAAATACAAACCTGCTTTAATTGATATAAGGCCATTTTCCTCATCTTATTTTAACTTCCTTAACTTTTTGAATATAATTTTCTTGATTTAATTTTTCTTGATGGTTTTTTAGACTTTCTTTTTTCAAAACAATTCTATTTCGTTTCGCGTCGTTTTAGTAAATTTACATTTCTGGATTCTGGACTAAGTTTATGATGATTCTACAATTCCATTTTAAATTGTCATGCCAACCTGTTTTAAAAATTTTACTTCTCTTAGGAATATAATTTTACTTTGTCTTAAATAGCTTCTGTCCGAAAATAATTAAATTTGAATATAATTACTGGTATACGTTTAGTTAAACTATTTATTAAGTAAATTGGTTAAATCATAGTTGAGAAATCTCAAAAAATAAAAAAAAATTATGAGGCTCATACATTCAGTTGGCTATGGTCAATTTGCCTCTAATCGAAAATTTTCTGGTTGTTTGAATGCCTGGTTGAATACCCTTCTAGAACACATATATTTAATCTACTTGAATTTTCTCGTAATTAAGAAAAACAGAAATTGAAATCATTTAATATTCAATATCATAAAAAATATTGCTGATCTTCGTATTATAATAAACATTTATAACTTCATTCAATAAGCTTATTACTGCCTTCTGTAAAGCTTTAAGAGAAATTGAAAGTGAATAAACAAGCAACTTTAAACGAAGTCTACTGTTCCCAGTTTATACGTTTCATGTTCTATGTTATTTAACGTAACTTAATATTTCCACATTGTAATTAGCGCTACAAGAATACTCAGCATTCCTATTTACTTTAAAATTCATTATAGCTGTGATTTAACTTTATATCTCTATTTAAAGTCTCTTTTCTACATCAATCATAACTAGAGAGAATGTGTTCAGGTTAAAGGGTTCATTGTTAAAACAAGAATAATGTACTTGAAATGTAGCATATACAATTTAAAATTCGGAATAATTTATAGTTTCTGCTTTATTTGTACATTAGAGGTTTGCAATTTAATGAAGAATACATTAATTATCACAAAAATTATAGCATATGAACGTTGTAGCATTTTTGAAGTAGCTTGTAGTAGCTTTCCTTTCCCAGGAGAGAGAAATGCATGATTTTTAAAAAGTTTATAATAACAAACACTTAAATTTGACAACAGATAAGCTGTGTTGTGGATAGTTATATTACATGCAATCAGTGTTTTGTACTAATGAGAACAACCTGTCACTCAAATCTGATAGCAGATATTCAATGTCATGAATAATGAGACCACATGAAAATAGCGATTGTCTGAGTGAACTTCACAGGTCGAAACAATTACAGATGGAATATGGAATACACCATGAGTTGTTGCATCGTGATTGGTGATAGACAGTGGGTTGAAAAAGTGCTAACCACAATGAAAAATGAGGGAAACTGACCCTTCCCTTTGGATGGATTTTCTTAAAGGGAAGTTTTTGGAGAAGAAAAAATAGAGTTCTGCGACAAATAGACCAGAAGTGTTGTTTTTCTCTTTTTCTGAAAGTAATTGAACATGCCGGATTTTCCGTCTGCTTACAAAGTGAGCCTCTTGTGGTTTCGTGCATCATGCCTTATGATAATTAAGGTCTGCCACAGATCTGGTGAAATAGATTTGACGTAGACTCGAGAACTCTGAAAATCTCCGTCCTTGGAGTGAACTGCACTTGCAAATCAAATTTAATTCTTTATTTTTCATTTTTTGTAAATAATAAATTGTACGTACATACATATATATATGTATATATATAATGCTTGTATACTAATTAAAAATACAATTAAAGTGTTCTCATGAACCTGAAAGTAGTCCTTTTCTTGAAGACGTTATAGGTCTAGTATAGGCCGAGACGTTAGAACGTCCATGAATTAAAGAAAAAAAATGAATATTTTTATTACAAGATGTTATCCTTAATTCTTTTATAGTAGAACTGTATTTAAAGATAGGGTAACTGTAGCATATGCTGTCAAGAATAGAATCTTTAATTTAATGAAATTCATGCAAAAGTATGTTGATACATTTCAACCAGTTTAAAATAAAAATATTTCAGAACAAATCCTTCTCGTATCAATTGTAATATTTAGCATTAAGTTCTTTTTAAAGTAAATCGATTGTATTCTACAGATTCGTAAAAAAAATGGTACGTATCATTTGAAATAAAGAAAAAAAATCTAAAATTAAATTAGTTTCAATAAAGAATAAAAAAAAGAAAAGTCAATAAAGAAAAGAATTAAACATTGCAAAATTCTGTAAAAGTAAGCTGACACATTTCAACCAATTTAAAACAACAACAACAACAAAAAAAAAAACCTATAGAAAAGAAACCATTCCTTAGTGTGACAATAATTCTTTCAAAACCATTTTAGGACAAATCCTTCTCGAATCAACTGCAATTTTTAACATTTAGTTCTTTTTAAAACAAATAAACAGTATTCTAAAGATTCGTAAAATAAATGGTACGTATCATTTGAAATAAAATAAAAATCTGAAATGAAATTCGTTTCATTCATTTAAAGTAGTTAATAAAGAAACAAATTAAACATTTCAGTATGTAGTAAAAGTATTCTGATACATTTCAATCAATTTAATATATATATAAATATATATACAGATAGATAGATGATTAATTTTTTTAGTGTGACAATAATTCGTTCAAATAGCATTTTAGAACAAATCCTTCCCGGATCAACTGTAATCTTTAACATTTAATTATTTTTTAAAAAACAAATCAACTGAATTCTAAAGATTCGTAAAATAAATGGTACATATCATTTGAAATAAAGAAAAAAAAATTAAAATGAAATTCGTTTCATTCATTTAAAGCAGTCAATAAAGAAAAGGAATTAAACATTGCAATAAAAACAAAACTAAAACGAGAAAGCATATTTCATTACCTGAACTCAAATCAACAAGTTTACAATATTAGATTCTCGGCGGAATTCATTCTGTCTTTACTTTCAAATTCCATTGGAAATGAATTTCGACAGAAGGATTAAAGCGATTTTCGCGCCAGAGTTCCAACTAAATTAATTACAAAATCTCGCCTCGTATTCCAATTGAGGGAACAGTTCAGAACCTAGTGTGAGCAGATGTGCTGCTGATTTAAGCTCAAATAATTGAATTTAAAGATGGCCTCTAGTCTTATTTAGTCGTTTGATTTCGTCGCCTTCCCACCCAATTCCTGGCTATGATTATTTCGAAATGATGAGTTTTGCAGTCGCTTTGATTGCTTTGCGCCCAATTTAAATCCATTTGTTAACGTTTTGCCAAAGCGGATTTCAAGTTTGTAACAGAAAAAAATAAAAAATAACGATAAATGAGAGAAAAAAGAGAAAATAACGATAAATGAGTTCATATTTATTTATAAAATTGCGATTGATGATTTTTATAACTTCTTTAACGATCACATTTTTTTTTTCACATTCTTCTTTTTTTTATAGTTATCTGTACAGTATACTAAAAAAAAGTATACGTAGTTAAGAAAATTACAGTGCGTACTGTACAGTGAATACTAAAAACAGTATACGCAGTAAAGAAAAGTACAGTACGTACTGTACAGTACATGGTTATTTGTACGTTCTTTTTTATAGTTATCTGCACTGGATCATTCTAAATTAGCGTTTTTTCAGATTAAAGTTGCTGACACTAAGTTGATTGTGTGGATGCTTTCTGGGTTTTTTTCCCTCGAATATAACGGTGGATCATTTGTCTTTTTTTTTCCAGTGCAATTAGCTGAATTTATTAAAATTTCTTAGACTGATAGATTAGATTATGACTGATAGATTATGACTGATAGAATAACAACTAAAATAAGTTTGAGAAAAAACTTAAATTATTCTATGTATTTAACTTTCGGTGATTTAAATGATGTAATTAGTGATAATTTTATATATGAATTCCATACCGATACTCTAATCTCTCTTGAAATTTTCATGTTGGGGTTGTTATGAACGAATATGTTTGTCAGACACCATTTATTAATATTTCCAATAACTGTTGTTGTTATTTCTTATTCCACTTGGTAGACATCTAGACCAAGCCTACGAACCCGTATGGACTAATGGTTGAAGGAAGAAGGCGGCAGCTTCTGTTGTGATGGAGAACTCATAGGTAGAAGTCTGACTTGGCTCAGTAACACTCTGCAACCATATGAGACCGGAACCTACGGCATAAAGTGGATTCCGAACCATTACAAACACCCATGGCAGCATTGGTACTCGAATCCGAACTCATTCAGGCCAATCCCCAAGAACTGAAGCAACATATCATAGCTTCAAAATTCTATATGTCTTCACAAACGTTTGCTAATCAGATATAGTTTGGACTATATGTGTCTGGTGATATGGTGATTTGGGCCGGATATGCGTCTGGTTTGGTTCACTCCACACCCTTCTCTCTTTCTTCCTTTCCCATTATCAGTTTCAAAATCTATCGGGCAAAAAAAATAAAAAGTGCAAAGTCCAAAGTCTAATGTAAGGGTCAAACCGTCCTTGAAAGGAGGATATATCAACCTTGAACTTTTAACCGTCCGATTTAAAATGTATTATGGGAATGTGTGGTGGATCCTTACTGACTTACTAGAAGAAATCGAAAATTTCCTATTGAAATTTATTAACTCTTGCAGTTACGTTGCAGTTATTTAACGCATTTTATTTCTAAATATTTAATAATTTTATTTCTATATATTTATACATATCCAATAA
>BPLQ01013722.1:0-82618 GCA_021605075.1 Caerostris darwini | reverse complement strand
GAAAATGTTTAAATCAAATTAATATCAACATTTTTTTTTATTGTCTACAATTGTTGTACCCTAGTTTCCTTTGTGTTTAAAAATGCTGAGTAAACAGATTTCCAGATAAAAAATTTTTAATTACTTGAAAATATTGTATTTAATTTTCGTAGTTCCAGAATGCATATAGTTAGTTAATGTGAAAAATCTAAATAGTTTTTAATATAACTTTAAAAGCAATTAATGCTTGGTCAAAGTTAGTAATTTCCTTCCCATTTTTATTTCTTTTGCAGATCCAAAGCCTTCGACTTCTCCAATCACCGGTGAGTTTTAGTCATACACTTATGTTCCTCTGCAACACTTCTTTGTGTGAAAACTCTGACCTTCACTTAACACTACTCCTAATTAGCTGCATTAAATATTCTACATCCTACCAATATCTCTTCTTGCATGCTATATTAACTAGAGTTTTACATATTTGTGGCAACTTTGAGTATAAAACTATGTAGACACTTTTTTCACAAAAGTGTTGAGAGTTTGTGTTAACTTTGCAATTAATTTTCTTTACTACAGTTTTATAGAATCAGTATGTCCAATTTATAAATTGGACAAAATTTTTCATCCAAATTTTGATTATAAACTTAATATTAAAGTAATAGTTCAACAATTCTATAAAACAAGTATTATATAGCTGATATAGTTCTTATGACCAATACGAAAATTAATTATATCATTAAAAGGATATTATATTAAAAAAAATTTTTTAAGATTTTATTTTAGACAAAATCAATAAAATTTTTGTTTAAAACGATCTTCCCATTTTATCAATGCGCATAAATAGTTATTCAAATTCCATTTACAGAAGTGTAAAGATTTTAAAAATTTAATAGCTGATTTATAACACTTAAATTTATAACCTGAATGAACCTAAAGAATAGTAATATTTCACAGTAAATTTTCCCCAAATCAAAACATTCATATCTTGTAAACATCAAATTAACATTTATTTTTAATTAAAAATAAATGTAATAATTAATACATCATAAAAAATAGCCAATGAATTTAAACAATTATTCATTAACATTTTCCTCCTATGAAAGAGTATTTAAAATAGCTATTTAAAAAAGAATAATTAATAGATTCATATAATTAAAACAAATTTATATAAACTAAATGTTATAATTAGCATATCAAAAATAGCCCAGTGAATTTAAAAGTTATTCATCATAATATTTTTAATATAATAAAACAAATTTATATAAACTAAATGGGTACTAGTGATCAAAATATTACCCAGTGGAATCAAAAAGACCATCATAATATTTTTAATATGTAATTAAAACAAATTTATAACTAAATGTTATATAATTAGCAGATCAAATATATCCAATGTATTAAAAATAGTTATTCATCAAAAATATTTCACATCTGTTTAAAAGAATTGTATACTTTAATTGAATTAAACTTATTTATAAATATATTTAAATACAAAACGCCAAAGAAATAAATGTTTTTCGTTGTTGAAAGTAGATAAATTGTTTATGCAAATACATACAACAAAAAAATTTTAAAAATTATTCTCTATGAAATATTTTGCACGATGTAACTTTCAGCAACAAATTTCAAAAGAACTGTTTAAATTATTATTCTGCATGAATGATTAAGTTTTATTAATTCATTGAACTTTTCAGTTTTTGGTTTATTAAATTCCCTTTCTGAAGGCTTCAGACTATTCCATTGCCGCACAAACTGATATTCTGATTTTTGTTCTGTAAATAGAAAACTTGGGTTTCCGGATTCCAACTTTACAGCATAGTTGTCAGCGTATCTTCCATTTATTCATTGAATGTAGAACGATTAATAGCTATAAACATTGGCCTCTTTCATGTTTATTTTGTCATGGCTCTTGGTTCTTCTACACTTTTTGGATTATAACGGTACTGTTTTGCTGCTTGAATTGTAATTTTCCGTTGATACGCGAAACTTCTTGATCGGAAAAGCTTCCCAGCCCAGACAATGATATTGATCCTTAAAATGAAAATGGTGAAAATAAGCAATCTGTATATCGATAAACACACCGGAAAGTTAACTTGTTACGATGCACCAGCACTTTTAAAAACAAAGTATCATAATTCAATATTTTCAGCCCATTAGATGAAATAGGCTATTTTGCATTAAATAATGAAATAGAGTTTTATTTAGTAATATAATATTTTTACACTGACTTTATTGTAGTTGGGATTTTCAAATTATAAAATAGTTCACTGAGTCTTATACGTTGGTAGACTTTTTTTATAATTGAAAATGTTTTGAAAGTAATAAATAAATTGAAGTTGTACAAAAGTTTATTAACAAACACAATTTTTATTAATGCCTTGCTAAAAATATTAATCAAAATTTTAACAGTTAACAATAGTAATATTAAAAGATATTTCAAAATTTTAACTTACAAATATAGCCACTTTAACTTAAAAAACATGTTTCATAAATGTAATGCATTCTTGATAAGCCAATCTAGTTTTTATAAATTATTTATATAATTATAAAGCAAATGTTCAACAAAAATAATATTCTCAAAATATATTTAATATAAGATAATAGAATAGTTAAAAGTGTATTTCAATTTAGTTGTTTAAAATCAATATTGAATGTTATAAAAAAAAAAGGTTCCAATGATTTCATTTTTTTTCATTTTTGAAATAAATATAACATATATATTTGGTAATAAAAATATATCTATATAACTCAGGGATTTATAACTGATATTTTCAACAATATATAAGGATTTCATTTCAAATTATAATTTTGATTAATTAAAACATTGTCTTCAAATTTCACAAGACATTGATACTTCATACTATATGAAAATACATGTCATCTGGTTCGTAGACAACTTTATGGTGAAAAAATTATGCTTTATTTTTATTTTACCCTTCATTGTTTTATTTTGAATTTTTGTTATTTACTTTTTTCCAATTCATTTCATTAATCAGATACTAATCCACTTACTGACCAGAAAACCCCATGGTCTGTTTCTTATGATTTATGATTTGATTTTTTCTTTTATTTTAGGACCATTATTGTTATCCACAGTCTCAGCACTACCGAAATGCCAACCGAATCTCTAACGTGTCCACCCCATCCAATCGGGTTTACCCAGTGTACCTGCCCACATGGATAACGAAGTGACCAAGTGGGTTAGTTACACAGTTTTGTTTTCATAAACACACTTCAAATATCATAAAACATATTTTAATGAAATATACAAATATCCATAGAAGAATGTACCTATTTAAAAACATTATAAGGAAACTCATATTATTTCACTTGGCACATCGGATAGAAAACACTAGAGGTAATAAAAAAAATGTCTTTACAAATTCCAAAATGTAACTTCAACAAATTTTGAGCTGCAGTGTGAAATTCTTGTCACTCTTATGCTTTGCTTTGATAAGCAGAGAAGTTGTTATGATCACAGCTGTTAAAATCCCATATCATAAGCACTAAAATTGCATACACTGATGTAATTAACCTTCAATTATATATCTGCAGATAATTTAATATAATTTGGTGCAAATAATTCCCAGACACCTTATATTTCAGTTACAATATGTCTTAAAGTTAATACCTCATTATTACTGATTGCAAATTAGTATATATAATAATCGATAATCAAAATTTTCATATACCTCACATTAAAAATATTATTTTGGCAGCTGGTGAGAATATATTCATTCAGAATTTCTACTTCAGATGCTTTTATGAGCTAACGATATAGAAATCTCATACAGAAATAGTGTAGTAATATACATTTATAAATCACAGCTGATATATAAAAATTATAATGTAAGTTAGTAACGAAATTTTGCTTTAATACGCTCTTTCAGTTATATGTCCAGTAAATTTGGAATATGTATCAGCCAATTCCCAAAACAGACTATACACTGAAGTGACAAAAGTCATGGGATACCTCTTAATATCGTGTCGGCCCTCCTTTCGCCCGGCGAAGTGCAGCAACTCGACGTGGCATGGACTCAACAAGTCGTTGGAAGTCTTCTGCAGGAATATTGAGCCATGCTGTCTCGATAGACGTCCATAATTGTGAAAGCGTTGATGGTGCAGGATTTTGGGCACGAACAGACCTCTCGATGATGTCCCATAAATGCTCGATGGGATTCATGTCGGGCGATCTAGGTGGCCAGATCATTCGTTGGAATTGTCCAGAATGTTCTTCAAACCAATCGCGAACAGTTGTGGCCCGGTGACATGGCGCATTGTCATCCATAAAAATCCCATCGTTGTTTGGGTACATGAAGTCCATGAATGGCTGCAAGTGATCTCGCCATGAAAAACAGCCCACACCATTACGGAGCCACCACCAGCTTGAACAGTGCCTTGCTGACAGTTTGGGTCCATGGCTTCGTGGGGTCTGCGCCACACTCGAACCCTACCATCAGCTCTTACCAACTGAAATCGTGACTCATCGGACCAGGCCACGGTTTTCCATTCATCTAGGGACCAACCGATATGCTCACGTGCCCACGAGAGTCGCTGCAAGCGATGTCGTTCTGTCAGTAAAGGCACTCGAGTCGGTCTTCTGCTGAATAGCCCAAGAAAGCCAAATTTCTCCGCACAGTTCTAACAGACAAGTCCCTTGTACGTCCCACATTGATTTCTGCGGTTATTTGACGCAGTGTTGCTTGTCTGTTAGAATTTACGACTCTTGCAGACGTCGCCGGTCTCGGTCGTTAAGTGCAGGCGGTCGACCACTGCGCTGTCCATGGTGGGATGTTATGCCTGAAATTTCATACTTCCTCGGCACACTCTTGACACAGTGGATCTGGGAATGTTGAATTCCTAACGATTTCCGAAATGGCATGACCCATGCGTCTAGCTCCAACTAACATTCCGCGTTCAAAGTCTGTTAATTCCGTCGTGCGGTCATCATCACGTCAAAACCTCTTCACATGAATAACTTGAACAGAAATGAAAGTTTAACCCTTGCACACTCAGAGTGGCCGCCTGAAGCGGAGCTATTTGGCTGCGTTTGTCTTCAAGCTCGAGGGTCTATGCAATAATTTTTAAGCTTTAAATAAATATAAGAACAAGAAAATCAAAATTAGTTATAGGGTGTTTCGCTGTTAGTACAAATGATAAGTCAAATTTGTTCGATTATTTATTCGAGTGCAGAGGGTTAACAGATATAGTGAAAAAGCTCAATTGTAAATTTATATATTTGGAGTGAAAATTAACCAAGTAGCTTTTAGTTGTAGTAAAATTAAACAATAAATTCAATTTTTACACACAGATGATTCTATTTCTGCAAACTATGCCAAATATTGCCCTTAAATCATGTTAAAACAGCCAACAATTAGCTGGAGCAAGATATGAGGAGAGGTGAAGGGAGTAAACATAGAGCAGCACAGATGGGAGCTGTGACCTACAAACATATATTTGATAAGGGGGAAGGAAATTTGAAAAGTAGAAATAAACCCATGTTTCTGCACAATGTGAAGCTATTTTTATTAACCCTGAACCTGCTTACTTACTAATGTACTGGAACACATTTTCATTTAAAATTTGTAAACTAGATAGCATTCTGTTGATAAATTGTCAAAGCCGTGTTAATTCTTCCTCTCTTCAATAGGAAAAAATTACTGTATCACATTTTATCAATATGTTTTTCATAGCTAGCCCTCTGTCCTTATGGCGTGATTCAAGAATCCGCGCCTCAACACAGTCCCTGATTAATCGTTAATTGTACCTCATCTTGGATTGTACCTACAAATATGTTTACTCAATGTATAAAGAGATATGTGACACTGAATCTAATTTTTAAGAATGGAGCCACACAGTTTATTAAAAATAACTGACTTATTATGAGGGGTAAAACCAGATAGTCTTCCCATATCTGTTGTAATATTTTTTTTCTTTCTACAGCCTAAAAAAATTCCCATTCAGAAATAATGCAAAAAAAATGTAAAGCAAAAAGGCTGAAAATATTCGCTCCAGGAAGATAGTCAAGGTTGCAGGTGCTGGCGAACGCTGACGTTCAATCGATTATTCGCTCTGCTGGAATATCGATTTAATTTTTTTCTTTTCCAAATTCTTCAGCTGTACATCAAAACTGATCCCAGTGGAACATTTATCTGGAAGTAGGTTGAGAAAAATGGGTTCAAACTCTCGGAAAATTTCGATAGACTATGTTTCCATAGATTCGCATCCATTGCGCCGGCAAAGAAAGAATTGTCCTCGTTCATGCCGCAAACTATATTAAAAAAACGAATCAAGATTAGGATATTCCTTCAGAGGAATAATATCATTTACATATTCACTTTATAGAAGTTTTTAGTTTAGATCTTTTGGCAAATAGATTTCATTTTTAAATAAATCCATGATATAATCTGAATAGATAAAATAAATAAAATATTTATACATTTTTGGAAAACGACGCTAGTTAATTTATAAAGAGTATAAAAATATGTTTAAGATTCATGTGATTTTAATAATCAGATCAGATCTGATTCATTTTATTTATCATTCACTTATTGTTCTCGATTCGTCGTTTTAATAATTATTCACTTTAATAATTCGATAATCATTCGCTTAATAATTATTCACTCACTAATTGATTCATTCACTTTAATAACCGATAATTACAATTTATTAAGTACTGAGAAACTTTCAGTCCAAAGGAAAAGTTGAAATATCATTTAAATTTCATTTAGATTTAGTATAATATAATATTTAATGAACATTAAAAAATAACCGTTTAAATACTAAGAGAAATAAAAGAAACATTTAAAATTCAATAATAAAATTGTTAGAATTATTTATTTGATTTCGATACTTATACAGATTAACACCTATAAATAAAAATTTATATAATAATGCAGAAACAATGAGAATTATTTAGACTTGAAAGTATTAAGGTTGCAGAGATAATACAGTTTTTCCTAATAAAACGTTAAAATATTGAAAATACTGTATTTAATGCTTGATAAAAAAGAAACCTTGAATATTAATTGCAATGTTACTTATAATAATTTGAAGTTTTAATTCAAAGCAGCTTATGTTTAAAAAAGACATTTGTTTAATTCCCTTTATATGATACCTAATCATTATTTTACCTGTTATGTTTAGAGAAAGACTCACATGGTCGAATATATCTTTTAATTTTGATGTTGGCAATAGGAATTATGTTAATATACATTAACTTGCAAATTAAAAATAACAATTTATTGACAGAAATAAATTTCTTTTATTAGTAGCACAGGAAAGTTGATTACTTCAATGAGTGGAAACATTTGGGATCAAGGAACCTTTACGTTTTTTCAATAATTGAGTTAAATAGCCAAATGAACTTTTTATTTATCAGCGTTATAATCCAGCATGAAAGTCTAGTTTTTAGTCTGATCGGTAATCTCTATTCAACAGTGTGTCATTGTCGCCAACATTTATTTCCTTAAAAAGCATTCGATTTAAAAACGACGCCTCCAGCACTAGTAGGCAGACAATTCCAAATATCACATCAAAGTCATACAGTTATAGCATGAAATGAAATGAAATTGCTGGCATGTAATTTTTTAAACTGCAGCAACTATCTCAATAAATAATCTTCTATCGCCATTTACCGGTCAGAATGCTTTAACAACATATAGTATAAAAATGGAACAAAAAGTGATATAGTTGCAATTTTCGACTATTTGTTCGATCTTTATAGAATCAATTTAGAGCTCTGAGCTCCAACTCCAAGCAGCTTTTAAAGTTTGAGGCAATAATTTAAAAATTAAATTTAGGAAAAATGAAAGCTTTCAAAATCCAATAAAAGATGATATTATATTTAAAATATTTGTTTAATTTCGTACACATAATTTTCACCTTATCATTATTTTGGGAACAAAGAGTAGAGGAGACCTGGCATAAGGTTTTTAGATCTATCATAACTTTTGATGTTGGCGTAGATCATTTTTAATCATGCATTTACCTCGCAGAGATTATAAAACCATATACACTCTTGTCTTAATATGACGAGATAAATGATCTTTTAATAGTTTTTAAACACATAAAGTTGATTACTGCAATGATGTGTTTACCACAGTTTTCTTAACTCATTTAATCAGGAACCTTTAAGTGGTCTGCATTTAACTTGAGGCTGCATAGCCAACATCGAAACTTTAGTTTATTTCATCACTCGGATATATTTACCAGAAATACTTTCGCTTTCTTGACGGTAATCTCATCAGCGTATGTCGTTCTCATTCATTTTCCTTAAAAGCATTCGATTAAAACGTTACTGGAAAATACTAAAAACACAATTCCAAATATCCATCTAAGTCATATATATATAGCTTGATATTCCTCTTAATATAATTTTTAAATTGCAGAAACTATTCAATAAATGTCTTCGCTGTTTACCGGTCAGAATGTTTTAACAACACATAGTATAAAAAAATTAAACAAAAATTAATAAAGAAATTTTCGAATTATTGTTCCATTTTTTTTAGAATCAATTTATTTCGACCCAGAACTCACTCAGAAAGTTTTGAAACCAGTTAAATTTGGCAATAATTAAGTTTACAAATTCAAAATATTATATTTAAATTTGTTTTCTATTCTTATATGCTTACCTTGTCATTATTTTAACGAATGTAGTTGAGGAAAGACTCCATGTTTTTGAATCCTACCATTTTTAATTTTGATGTAGGCAATAGAATTATTTATTTTAATATACATTAACTTGCAAATTAAAATTATAATTTATTGAGGAATAAATGAAAACTCTTCACTCAGTGAAGTAATCACCTTTATGTATTTAAAAAACTAATAAAAGAAATTTAATTAAGGAACCTTTATGTTTTTCAATAATTGAGTTAAATAGCAAATGAACTTTTTATTATCGATATAATTTACAGAAATACTTAATTCCTGGTAATCTCATCAACGTATGTATCGTTGTCATTCATTTCCTTAAGCATTCGATTAAATGACGCTACTAAAATACTAAAAACACAACTCAAATATCCATCTAAGTCATACATATAAATTGATATTCCTCTTAATGAAATTTTTGGATATAATTTTTAAATTGCAAGAACTATTCAATAAATGTCTTCGCTGTTTACCGGTCAGAATGTTTAACAACATCTAGTATAAAAAAATGGAACAAAAATTAATAAAGCGATTTTCGAATTATTGTTCCATTTTTTTTTTTATAGAATCAATTTATTTCGACCCAACTCCCCAAGCAGCTTTTAAAGTTAAAATGTGCAGCCAACATTAATTATCAAAAATGGATTCCCCCTTGAAAAATTTGCGCGAAATGGGCTTTTGTAAAGCGCGTTATTCAATGTGCCATAAAATTACTTCTCCTAATGGTTTTAAAAGGTGATAAACCTTAAAATAATAATTGTGAAGAAGGCTGGTGGCAATTATGTTTTTATGTGTCTTCAGTAATTGGATGAGTCCACTGCCTCCACCCCCCTTTTAAGGCATTGTGTGCCCTTTTCTCCGCAAAAGCATTTTTAACGGTTGCTTTTTATTTGCTAAGTTGCTTATAAGCATTAAGCTGGAGAATTTATTTGAAAATACAGAAATTTACGAAAAGTGCACGTTGACGTAGCAAATATATTGATCATTTATTATGTTTCATGTCAATTTGAAACATTGTAAATGATATATAATAAATTTTCATCATTATATTATTCGATTCAGTTGAGATCTAAATATGAAATACTTGTCATTTAAAGTTTAATTTAAAACTCAAATTATATAAATTGCCATCATGTTAAGATTCGTAATTAATAAAATGACATTTTTTTAAAATTATTGGAGAATTTAAATTAAAATGGAATAAAACAGGGAATAAAAATGTTAATATTTTTCTACAATTCAAAAAACATCATGCCACAGAACGATGCATGAATATTTTGCTTATTTTTTTATTCAAAATGTCTAAATTTTAGTTGGATTTTATATAATCAAAAAAAAAAGATTTATTTGTATTAGTTGTTTATATAATCCCCAATGAAATAACAGTTCTGATAAAATTTATATTGTGTGTATGTTTGGAAGAAATTCTGCTTTTCTGTTTTATTAATTCTCATTTTTTCTAAAGGAATTTAAATCACAAAACACTTGAGTGAATTTAATATTTGTAATTTAAAAAAAAATTAGTACACTTTGAAAAATATTAATATTATGGAATAAGAGGACAAAGTCATTTCAAAAAAATCTAAATTTAACGATTATCATTATCTTTACAAGCGATTAGTAATTCTAAATATATATAGTTTTACTGATGATATCTTATATAGTTGCAATGGAATAATTACATTTGAAAGAATTATTCACTCCTTTCTATGTGTTTTATCAATACCAATCATCTAACTTTTAATTTAAAAGTTCGTATAATTTTTCTATATTAAGAACTAAAAACAATTAGTTATTTAATCTGCCCTTTCATGTGTATTTTTAATGAACTTTGTTTTAAATTTTTCAAAAAAAACAATAGGAAATTTGTTAATTAAATATTAATTTATTTATTTTTAACTAATACAAATAATATTTTTAATTTAATTGTTATTTTAATATACCCAAATGTCTAGATAATTATCAAAGCGTCTAATTATCAAACAGAATCGTTTCAATACTAATATTTAAAAACTCGCAAGGGCAGTTTTAAGGTCGTCTCAGTTAAACAAAACTAAACCATGCTATTTATATTTCAATTTAAATAATAGTATTAAATACGTAATATGTCCTGTATTACGAAATGGATAACATAAATTAAAGTTGTATTCAAATTGATATCATAACATAAAATGTTCTATGTGGGAAAAAATTTAACATTTGAAATTAAATCTAATAAAAACGAAATGTTGATATAGAATTAAGCAAATAAAAATTATATTCTTAATGATTTTCATATTCTTTATCCATTGAGTAACTTTCAATTTTTTTCTTTATATGTGAATGTAAGGTGTTAATATAAAATGAAGCATTAATAAAAAATATACATTCATAAAAATTTATTAAAATTTATTTATTAATTATATTTTTTATTGTTTATTTAATTTATTAAAATGTGGTTGTTGTAATGCGCCTTGCATTTACATTCATAACAAATTAAATTATCAGATTAATTGTAGAATGAATTTTTATATGTTTTAATTTAATAACTATTTATTATATTGTAAAATAATGAAATATTTTATTTCGTGGCTAACTTTAAGCACTAAAATAAGAATTAAAATGGAAACTTAATAAAATGTAAGTAAATCTGATTACTTTGAAGAATTGCCAAATATTCTGGATAATTCCATTCAATATTATTTTTAATTCATTAATAACTTATTATTGTGCATTTTATTATTCAATTGATGCATTTTTAATAAACTTCTCCAGCTTATTAAAATGGAAATAAAAATGTGTAGCTTTAGAAAAAGGATAGTATAGTCTTTTGGAAACTAAAATTGCATAAAACAATGATGTTATTTTCTTTTGAGTGTTTCCTTGATTTATATCAAATGCAATGGTTATATTTCTAATGATTTCAATTATCGATAATTAATTGGAGGTAACAAAATGTTTCGATAAGCGGATTAAACATTTTTGAAACTACATCCTAATTCAAAATAACTAAATCCTTGAAACATTCTAGAGTTAAATATATGCAAACTGGATAAATAGTTAAGGAAAAGTGCATTTTTTACTATAATAAGACGTGCAATAATTATTGTAATGACAAAAATAATAAATGTGTAGGCTGATTCTTGAATTCAGGCATTGCTGAAAGCTGTTCTAATCAATCAATGTAAAATCACAACTTTATTATTAATAATTGTAAAGCGTTGCAAATAAAAACATAACTTTAGTCTAGACCACTTTTTAGATTACCGTTCTTCGTTATAAACACATACAATAATTTAATCCTACTGTTTTATATTGCACATTTCAAATAAGTATTTTTAGCATATTTTAAATAAGTATTTTTATCATATTTCAAATAAGTAATATATATTGGTGTTTCATATTAAAACAATATTGTTGTGGTGGTAATATATATTTCAGTTTAAAAAGTTATTACCTTACTATTTCACTGCTCTTGTATAGTTTGCAAACACAATTTTGGTAGTTCGTTTTAGTGAGTAAATTGGATATAATCTTTTAAAATTACCATTTAAAATAATTTTTTAAATGTCATATGTGTAAAAATGACATTTTAATAAAATAAAACAATAAAACTAAATAAATATATAATTATTGTAATGGTAATAAAACTAAATTTAAGTTTTATTAAAATTATAATAATTATATATTTATTCAGTTTTATTACCATAAAACTAAATAACCAAATATAGGGTCTAACTATAACCTAATATAAAAAAATGTCCAAATATAAGGTTTTTATATATTTTTTTTTCCTATAGGGCGCCCCTTAAATAAAGAGACGAGTCCTCAGCGGTCCCCTCATCAGTCGGCCAGTCGCCATGACAACCACCTCGGGGGCAGGCCTACTCCCCAAGAAGACCCGGACATCAGACCAAACAGTGAGTACACACTTCCTGTGTTTGCTCGCACATTTTTCCCACTTCCTCAAACCAAAAATTAATTTTCGATAAAAAGTTCTTTCCTTAACACTTTTATCAACATATAAAATGTTTCTTTTATATTGTCATAAAAAGTACATATTTTAGAATCAATGTGACAATTTTAAATTTATATTTTCGATAAATATTTTGTATATCGTTTAAGAGTATGTTCATTGACTAAGAAGTAAACTGTCTATGGTTTATACATTCGTATCTCAATAATTTTGCATAACATATATTTATTTAATATGCCATATTAACTTTATTGAAAAAATATGTCAATAACTTTTCAGTTCCTCAGTTAGATAATTTAGCCTCAACGCTATATTTTCAAAACCAAATGTCTTAAAAAAATCAAATTAAGGATGAAATGTTGTAAAAATTTTGTTCTTTGTACTTAAACAAAAAATAAATAACAGAAAAAGAAGTGGAAAATTTAAACTAATAAATGACTTTTGCGTCAGTAAAATAAGTAATTTATGCAATTTAAAATAAATATTGCTTATGTTTGGCATATTAAATGAAAAATGTTTTAAAAATTTGTTTATGTGTCATTTTTATTACTACGTATGCTCATATACAGGAATAATTTACAGGTTCAAATTTACGACTCGTTGTACAAAAGGTTTTTAAAAATAATTAAATCCAAATATTTAATGATTCAAGCCCATAATTTTAATTCTTTTGCAGTCATTCCCGACGCACCTGAATCCGCCAGGGATTACCACCTCATCTATACCGCCGAGACCCTGGCCATAGCGGTCACCTCTAGTATCGTGTCATCTTTGGTGGTGGGCTTTATCAGTGGGTACATCTTCAGCCGCAGATGCCGCAACGAAGAGATTGAATCGCCCTACGACGAAGGGCCCTACTTGGAGCAGCAGCACAACGCCCGCATGGACCACAGAAACCTGGACACATTCCTGCCAGCCACCGTCAACAACAAGCCCATCAACTTAGTCCTCAACGTCCCGCCCAAGAGCGGGAAGACGGCCAACAGTTCGGCGGACAATAAACCCATCCAGAAAGTCAAAAAGATCTACTTATAGTCAACTAACGTGTTCGACAATGGAGTTAAACCTGTCGTATGTGTATCGGTTTTGTGTGTATGTGTCTCCCTTTTTTCTCTCTCTGGAACGCCAACTGATTTTTTGGAACAAGAAAAAAGTTTGTTGCGTGGAACCATCACTCGACAGCCTAATTTCTTTTTCTTTTTATTACTTCGTGCGGTTTTTATTTTCCTCTCCTGCAGCTGTAGATATTGGTGTTTTTGTGAATTACGTAACTACTAACAGTCTGCGCGATTGTCTTGTACGAAGCTAGATAAGTTTTTTGCTAAGGATCGCCATTGCCAATCGCCGTGGTCAAATTCAAGCGCACGTGCAAAAAGTTTAGTATTACTTTTTTTCCAGACTTTTTGAAATCAATCTGCTGAGACTGTTCTTCAAACGGACTCGTATTTTTTCTTCCCCCCAAACCATTTCCAGTATGTTCCAAAGATTTTTGTTTTTATTTCGCTTATTCTCTGTACATTATAAACTATAAACACGAACGTGGCGATTTATTACTGAGAGCAGTTGGAAGTCAAAGGCTGATATTGTGGCCGAAGTTATTGGATGGGACAAACAGCCGTGTAAAACTGTTAGAACTATATGATAAAACTCATCATGGTGATCGAAATACTTCTTCTCAGCTCCAGTTAACAAACAAACATGAAACTAGAATGACAGGACATTGAGCAGTTTTGTAGTCAGCAATTCTTACCACGTTCGATGCGGAAGCTTCTGCGAATGTTGAACTATTGTTATATTTCCGTCAAAAGTGACATTAGATTTGCGACTGTTATTGTCACAAACTGAAATGCTAAAAGAGTAAATAATACAGAGTCATTTGAAAATATTATTTCTATGTAATCAAACATCCATACTGATCCATCACTGGCAGTAAATTGCCGTCAACTATGCAGTAATTCGTTTTTGTACAAATGTGTGAAATATTGTGTGCGTGTGTGTGTTTTATGTTTCTAGTTCTCATTCATCTGAAGAAAGAACTAAAAACAACATGGAATCAATTCATTGACAACAGCATATTTCAAATCATGTAAGGTATCATTTTTTGTTTCATTTACTTCTTATAACGAAATTCGTTTTGAGGTCAACTAGATTTATAGAAACATGAGTTTGTCGCGATTGAACAAAAAATAATAAAGGGATTCTCAGTATAATATGAGTAAAGTAACATTTGTCATGTTGTCAATTGCTCCATGTTGTTTAAATGTTAATTTGGCTTTTTTATATAGAAGAAGAAGTAAACTTTAAACTATCTGAATTGTGACAGTATACAGTAAGTCACATGGGCTTCATTGCAACCCATATATAATATCTTTTTTCACTTGTTCAGCGCTTGCAATAAATTAATCTGCTTTTTATACAGAAAACTATTACTATATAAATGTGACGCATATATATGCATATATATATAATATACATTCTATAAATATTCTTATCGCTAGTTGGATGTTCAATCTATGCATATTTTAATTTATAAAAATCATTCTTTAAAGTTAGTAAAATCATGAATTTAATTCTTTAAATCCTTCATCAACCATGCTTTAAATTTTAGTACAGTCTTCTCTGTTTATTATGTAAGTTAATTTGATTATGGATATTGAATGTTAAATAATAATATTAATTAAAATTTTTAATAATCATAATCAATTTGCATTTTAAAAATATCTGAAGACAATCTAAAAACTGCAAAAATTTTTGAAGATAAATTAATATTTTCAATCTATTAAAAGACTTTTTGAATCCTATTCAGCATTTTGAATTCAATAATATGCATGATTTGTGAAATTTGTTCAGTTAAATTAATAAAATGTAAAAGATTGCTTAAATTTAACATATAAAATCATAGCCAGATAAGATACTAACATGTTCATACAATTTTCATTACTAATAATTTGTGGAAAACTTGCATTATGAAATTTCTTAAGATGGCATTTTTGCAAGATCTTTTGGAAAAAATTAAACTGCAAGATTTTTTTTGCGCATAAAGATAAAGGCGCAATTTGAAACTGTGATTAATTTTGTCTAATTGTAACTCATAGTGTTTGAATCCATGTTGTCCAAAATATCTGTATTTTTTTTATCATTTATTATCATATTTGTATTGAATTAATTGTGCATGTATTTCTTTTTTAAAGAAAATTTTCAACGTTATCATATTCATGTACATAAGCACATTCATTTGGATTTATAACTAGGCTTTTATTTAGTATTAAGGTCAGTACATTCCTCACTTTTTCTTCATTCGTTATGGGAAATTAAATTGTAAATATGCTTTGGGACATTTGTATTGAGAATAAGATAATAAAAAATCATTTAGAGTAATTTACTAGCTATTATAATTATCTAGTCAATTATAAATGAGTTAAATGAATGAATGGTTTAAAGGGGACGGTTTTTGTTAGACAAAAGTGGATTTCCAAATCTTAAGCCGCACTCACACTAAGGCATAGAACGGCGAGATGTAAATTGTTAACCAATCACAATCCTCAAACGTGGCACCCTGAGACTTCTGATTGGTCAACGCTTTACACTTCGTCGCGTAACGCTTTGGTGTAAAGAAGGCTTTAAGCTTAACTAGTTGGACAAATAAAAATTAAGACACTAAATTTCAAAAATACCTATTTGAAAAATAGATGAATGAAAATTTTGAACTATATTTCATGTATGAGCAATATTTTAGAAATCACTTCATATCCAATGGATGATTAACATATTGTCAATTTAGTATATTTTATTGCAGCTGTTTCTTCCATGTTTTTGTGTCAGGGAAAAAAATGAATTAAAACAAATGAAAAAAAAATAAAGATTCGTTGATTCAAAGTATATAGGTCTGATGAAAATGAATTATTAGTTATTTTAGATCTATTCAGCGAATTTAGAAAGTTAAAATAATTTTGGCCTTAAAATGGAAATGTTGATACAACCATAAAAGTGCCAATAGTATGTTCGCAATAAAATCTTAAAAACACAAGACCATCTAATGGAGAATCTAGGCTGCAGGATAGCAGCCACTTTGCGCATTTGCTATTAATAATACAAATAGGAATCTGTTTACATTAACTTTATTTTGCTGAATAGGCTAATTTTTTACAATGAAAAAAAAAAGACTTTTTTCTAGTTTGTTGAAACATGTATACCCAAAATACGATTCTATACTTTCTAAATTAGCCTATCGCTAGATAGTTCTTGAGTTCCATGCTGTATATAGCTTTGAATCAAAGGGCGGTTAACTTGTAGGAGCCGGCGATAGTCGCACAATTGAAAGTGGAATATCAAATTAGATTAGAAAAAAAAGTTGTGCATTTTAATAAGTCTTATCTAACAAATAAAACAAAATGTGCAACATATGAGAAAAGTGAAAATTTAAATTTTGGTTCATAATTCTATTTGTATGATCCATAGGTTATCGAATAATTTGTTATTCTGCCTTTTAATAAAACTACAACAAGTAATATAAAAAAAAATTTTAATTCAATTCCTACTTTTTAAGTTGAAATTTTCCTCTTACATCTGGCGCCATCTATTGGTTGATAAATGCAACTGAAATCTAAAAAAAATAAAATTAATTTATTAAATTTAATGAATGAATTAATATTTGAAAAAACTGTATTAACATCGTCACCCACTACAAGTTCAAAATAATGTATTAGAACTTGAGTGGATGAATAAAAGTATTTTATTAACGGTTGAAAATTTGAACAAGATATATATAGGGCGAGTGGGAGCTAATAGTAGGAATTGAAATAAAATTAATGGAAATTGTAAAGAAGGAAGATTTATTAAACTTTCTGTACCAAGTGAAGAGCGACATACAGTTACCTAAAATTCAAGAATAATTAATTTATTAATCAATTTTCCTTTTTGTAAAAATTAAAAATACCTAATGATTAACTAACTGTGTTTGCCAGATCTATGTGAATTGTGCTTAAAATTTACCTTACATTTTGTATTCAATTTAAATTTTTAAAACGCACAACAAAAATTATAACATTTTTTACTCGTTTTACCAATTTTATTGTATTTATGTTTCTTATTATTAAAATCTAACAACGTTTTAATAATTTTTACTTTCTACCAGAAACATGGAGTTCAAGAAATTTTTTTTGTTTCGAAACACAATACTGTAGAAAATTTTGGAAAAGTGTATAAATAAAACTTGTGTATCTAAATATAACAGCATTTTTAATATGTATTAATTCTTATAATTCGCTGTGAGGCATTAAATCAAAGTATAGTATTTCAGCAACTGCAATTGAGATATTATGAGTGACTTTTTTTTTTGAGTAAATATTCATTTGTTTAAAGATATATTAAAATTTTGTGCATCTTAAAATATTCATATATCGCCTTTTTAATTATAAAAATGTATTGCATTAATAAAATTGTGATGTTGCTTGTGAATATTACATGTAAAATTTAATTTCAGTTGCCAAGAGTGAAAAGAAAGTCTTCCCAATTATTTTTTATAACAATAATAATAACTTGCAATAAATAATAACAATAATAATTAATAATAATAGTACTTATTATTATAAGCAATAGTAATTGGCAAAATTAATAATTTGCATAATTTCCTTCATACCGAAAGATTACTTCGAATATAACTTGTAAATTTTATATTTGTGTTTTATTTCGATTAGTATAATTCAACTAAAATGGCAAATCCTTTAAAGCTGTTTTTTTATTTAGTTGAATAAATTGAAAGATAAAAAAATTTTAAAGTGCGTGAATATTTTTTTAAAAACTTAATTGTTTTCAAGAATTTGGAAGTGCGAATTAAAGTTATCGAAGTTTCGAATAAAATGGTGCAATTTTGTAAACATCTTTAATAAAGCGTATTCAAAGTCGTGCTAAATGCAAAGACTTAGAATATTTTGTATCGACAATCGTGTTTATTAACATTTAGAAACGCCATAGATCTACATGAGGTCAAGTCTATTAAAAAAAAAAGAGTTTTTTAGAAAAATTCGAATGCATGCCGATTTTAATCTTGATAGAAAATATGCAAGTGTTCGAAATTTTCTTGCATCTCTATTTCAATAGAATTTTCTTTTGCTGAATATGAAAAGAATCGGAATTACTAAACTAGAAACATTGGTAATAAATGAAAAACCACGGTTTTCAGCTGTATTAATACTTGACATTATGTGGGCCTGTGCTAGTAGAAGACAAATTCTTCAATTAATTACGAATCTCAATCGCAGTTGCCTCCGTGCATCCATCCATTATCGAATTTTGTCAGGCTTAGTCGGTGTTAACAATGATAGTCAAGTGTAAGATTTAGTGTTGTTTTCCATTCAGGACTTGTAAACTGAATTCTGAGTTCCGTTCATAGTGAATTTTGACATATATTGATGGTAAGATAGCTTGTTCTATGATTATTTAAATAATGTCAATTGCTGGTAAAATATTACTTTGTCATCTGTGTTTTCATGCCTGTTGTAAATGTTTTCTCACAATAAAGTCAAAACAACTAGTATTGTCTTTCTGTCTCTTTATTAAAGAATGTCTTTGAAACCAGAATACCTACCAATTATTATGACCTTACACATATCTGGCTTAAACAAAATGATAAATCTAGTTACGTTTCACACTGGGTTTTGAGCTAATAATACTAAACTTAATGAAAAATCAATGTTTTGTATAACATCTAATTTTGTGTCTTGGCAATCTTTTGTAATACTAATAATCCAATGCGTCTCTTTATTAAAGACTTTATTTTAGATGTCTTTGAAAACAGGATGCAACTGAGCTATGGATTATTATAAGCTTATACACATGCAAAATAATAAGTCTTGCTATGTTTCCCACTAAGTTCTGAGCCATTAATAATAAGCCTAATGAAAAATCAATGTTTTATATAACATCTAGTTTGTGTCTTAGGAATCATGAAGGTAACATCTATTGTAATACTAATAGTTCATAAAAAAAGTATTTTTGTGTCTCTTTATTAAAGACTTCATTTTAGATGTCTTTGATATCCAAGTTTCATCCTGTTTTCAATTATTACACATATGTGGCTTATACAAAATAATAAATTGAATTATATTTCACACTGGGGTTTGAGCCACTAATAATAATAATAAAAATTCGATATTTTGTATAACATCTGGTTTTGTTTCTTAGAAATAATAAAGGTGCCATCATTTGTAATATTAATAATCCATAAAAAAGTGTCTTTGTATCTGTTTATTAAAGACTTCATTTTAAATGTCTTTTAAAACAGGATGCAACTAATATCAATTATTAATAGCTTACACATATCTAGTTTATATAAAATAATAAATCTAGTTATGTTTTACGCTGGGTTTTAAACCTCTAATACTAAGCCTAATGAAAAATCAGTGCTTTGTATAATACCTAGCTTTGTTTTAGTTATAGTTACTTGTGTTTTAGTCTATCTTATACACCTTTTATAAAACTAATAATTCATAAAAAAGTGTTTCTCACATTTTTATTTCTGCTCAAATTTAATACGAATAAAAGCCTTATTGTAAAGCACTGGTACTGTACTGTATTGTAAAGCACTGGGTGGGCAACCAGTTTGTAACTGGGCGTGGCTGGGTCAGGTTGGAGAACTCACAGCTTTATTTACGCACGCATAAACACCACACACATACAATTAAAGACATGCAATATTTAACACATTTAACGACATACAAATTCGTCGAAGGATTCCACCTCTAAGCAGAATACCTAATACTCAGCTACGCGCAGGATGTACGAAATTTTAGGATACGAAATTTACTTTCTCTCCGGGTGAGAGACTTTAGGCGTAGCAGGGAGCATAGTTGCATAATTAAAATAGAAATGAAAAATCTGTTCTCAGCAAATCAAATGCAAAAAAAGTCTATTTTACTTTTTTAACAAATAATATATATTTTTATCATACATTTAGAAATAATAACCGTGTTTCTTTTGCACATTACTCCAACTATTAATTTTTAAATTTATTTTTCATTTTGAATGGATTTATAACTTAAATTAATATTACAGATTATGCTTTAAAATATTCAGGAAATCAACGTTTTAAAATTCGTTGACATTAAAAAATGGATTAAAAACAATTGATAGTCAAAATAATCATAAATACGGTTTTCAAAATGTGTAAAATTATAAATTTGTTTTTATTAAAAATTAAAAATGTGTACTTATTAGATTTATAACCACAATACATCACATTGTTGGAAAATACGCGTTGACCTACCACATTAAAATGAAAATAACATCGATCCTATTTTAAAGTGTATTGCCAAATTGTTTGTTTTTATAATTTATTACTCTTGGAAAGAACACAAATGGCTAAGAAATTGGTTTTAGCCTAAAAGGATTCAAAATTAATTTAGAAAAATCACTAATTAGTTAGGTTAAATATTCAAAAGAAAGAAAAAGTATTAAAACCATTATTGTCTAAAAAGGATTTAAATATTTAGAGGAAAGTGGCAAATATCAATATCTTTAGACAAAAATAATATAAATAATAATTTTAGAAATTTCACATAGAGGTACCCGTGATAATTTCTCAGTAGACGCATGAAGTTTTACCAATTATAAATATTTGGAAATTTCATTAAGTGGGGTTTTGTCATCTTTTCTCATATAAAAAATGATCTGGTAATGCATGGAATAAATATTCATTAAGTTGAACAGATCTTTCTTTTCATTAAATGTTTTACTTTTACAATATAAAAAAATAGTAAGTTGACCAATGCTTCTATTATCAAAATTATTATAGTTAAATACTTTGGAAATATGTCTGTGGTTTAAATTTAAATCGTGTGATGATTTTATTTCACATATTGATTATAAAAGGGATAGATTGAAAGTTTTTAATTTTATTTCTAACATCCAAAATCGTAAGCCCTTTAGTAGAAAGAATCCGATCTCCATTGGAAATATATTACTATCTTCAGATAAGGCCATTGTAACCGTCTTTGGACAGTCCTACTCTCAGTCCCAACGAAATGGAAAATATGCAAGAGATATATCAAGGAGGGTAAATGCTAAGTAGAAAGCGTTAATAAGGATGCAGAAAACTATGGGGGAACCTAATTAGAAAGCTATCATTAATGCTCCCTTTAGTGCATAAAAACTGGAACTCGTACTAAGACCCCTTAAAATGAAAAAAACTCCCCTGGTGTGGATTACATACATGCAGAATTTTTAAGCCTATTAGGCATGGAGGCAAGAAAAACAGTATTAAGTCAAGAATAGGAGTTGAGTCAGATTCCGACACATTGTAGAAGAGCTATTATAGTTCCAGTTCTAAAAAAAAATAAGGACTCCGAGCAGCTAAACAGCTATCGGCCCATTTCGCTTACGAGTATTCTTGCGAAAGTTATGAAAAGGATCGAAGTAAACCGTTTGAACTAGTATCTTGAGTAATATATTTTATTAACCGTAGAACAGGCTGGGTTCCTTACAAAAAGAGAAGACAGCTCACTGCAACATCCTAACATAACTTCTTATTGGAAGATTGTTTTTAAAACATTTATTTACATCTAATTTCCTGCGGGATCTTCAGACTTGTGCAGCCCGATGTTTGGCTCATTGTGGACCTATAGAGGTTTGGTTTTGGTTTGTCACTCTATGGTCATTTTGTGAACACGTTAGAATAATTAGACCTTGACCTACAATTTAACATTTATTCCGAAACACTACGAAACATCCATGATACTGCCAGGATACGAATTTGAAGCCTGTGGTATCAAAGGCCAGAGCGCTAGCCAATTGGCCATTAGGCAGGGACTTGCAGAAGACTCGAGATATTGGGAAGCAAGATCGCTCATTAGGCAATGGCAATTTTCTTTGTTCATAGTTCTATTGTTCTTAGTGCTAGTTTAAGTTCTTAGTTCTATGTAACTTTTTGCTTAGCAATTGAAAATAAAAAAATACTATGCAGTATGACCCAAACATCGATATGCCCATGAATTGAGTAATAATTTTTTAATAAATAAAGCACATATTTGTAATGGCAGATGACCGTTTAGTTAAAATTCATGTTCTACAAAAGGATTCGTAATAGGTACTCAAAGTTCATCATATTTGTTCTCCTGTTTATTTAAATTAAAGCTGTGATATATATATATTTGCAAAAAGAGTTGCAGTAATGCAACCTCTTGTCAGTTTCTTTCAGTTCCTGCATAACTTTTATTTTATACGTAAGAAATTTAAGCTTCTTTACAAGACATCGACATTCTCCATACGAAATTTCTTCCTAGTCAGATAATCTTTTCAATGATTTTCTGGAAAATTCCAGTAAATATACCTTAAAATTTCCTTCCACCTTTTCTTCCATTTTAGATCTACTATTTTGAGGCTTATCCGTTACAGCATCGATTTTTTTTTGTCAGTTTCGATTCAGCGTCTTGGTTGGCTCTTTGAGAAAAGGTTCTACAAGAAACACCTTTCCTCTAACAAAAAGACGAAAAATTGCGTCTTTCTGAATGCCCTTTAACAGAAATAAATAAATGTTACGGTCTGGGTATGTGGCATTATCTATTGAATATGAATTGAATTATGCATTCTAATGCAATGCTTGTTCAAAAGCTATTCGTAAATTCAAAGGGGTATAGATTTTGAGATTATACTGAAATATATTCAAAATAAAATAGAAAGGTTCCAAAAAAGTCTTGCAACCCCATATTTTAGGAATGTAGCAATATTTCTACTTTCAGATTCAAAGCTGCCTCTAACAAAAATCTACAATTATTAAATTATCATTAAAACATATTAATAGGATTTCTAGGATGATTATTGTACTGCCTGGTAACATTATAAACAAAAAATTGTAGTGAAATGTAAAATGAATACAAATAACACATAGAAAAAATCTTACCCTGAAAAAAAATCTGTATTTTTTTATTTTTATAAAAAGCTCATGCTTCGTAGCACTTATAACATATAATCATATAGATTTATATCAAGTACTGGACTAACATGATAGATTTCCTGCATTTTAGGGTCACAAAAAAGATTAGAAAAACCTATTGTGATAATTTTGCAATGGATTTGCAGTGTTCATTTCATAAATCATTAATTTTTTAAAAATATTTGGCTTTAATTTTTTTTATATAAAATGTAATTGTGATGTAAATGTTTTACATCACAATTATGCTCTAAAGAAGGAAGACAGTATTTGCTTTATGAAAATGATTTTAAAGAACTTTTTATATAGATTTCATAGTAGATAGTAAATAGTAATTAGTAGGTAGTAGATAGTAATTATTTCGATCGCAAAATTTCATTTTTTAAATTAACCTAAACAATTATTTATTCCCTTTTTAAAACATTTCGGACAATATTAATTGAAGTTTCGATGGAATATAGTATTGCAGCGTGCAGATTGGGCAATCAGATAGTAACTGGGTGTGGATAGGCTGAGAAACTTAAGCACAGGTTACAGAACTCCCAGTATTATTTACACACGTACAAATACCACACACATACAATATTTAACATGTTTAAAGACAAACAATTATAGTTTCGGGAAAGGATGCCACTTGTAAGTCGAAACTCGGACACGCTCAAGGTACGTGAAATATACTTCCCCTCCGGGCGAGAGTCTGTAGGCTAACTAATGCGCCCGGGTGCACTAAATATATTTCCTCTCGGGATGAGAGACTATAAAATAAACATTTCTGTACAGCAGCGCGTGATTGCGCTATACTTCCTCTCGGGTGAGAATCTCGTAGCCAACTGATCATTTATCCTGAAATGCACAGGAGACATTCTTGCGAGTGTGTAGGAGAAAGCATGGTTACAGTAGTTATGTTGTTGTTGTTTCTTATCCCATTTGGCTGGCCAAGCCCACGAGCCCATATGGACTCATGATTGAAGGGGAAGGAAGCAGCTTCTGTTGTGATGGAGCACCCGTAGGTAGAAGCCTGACTTTTGCTCCGTGACGCTCTTACAGTCATAGAAGACCGGGACCTACGGCTTAAAGTGGATTCCGAACCACTACAAACATCCATGGCACCGCCGGGATTCGAACCCGAAACCTGTGGCACCGAGCGCTTGAAGATAAGCTCGGCCATTCAGGTCCCAAAATGCCAACGGCACGCAGTGTTCCCACGGTCACCCACCCAAGTACTGACCGCGCCCAATGATGCTTAACTTCGGTGATCTAACGAGAACCGGTATATTCAGCATGGTACGGCCGTTGGCTACAGTACTTATAATCTATATTATATTCTGATTACCTGACTACATTTAACAGAAATTAATTCATATTTTGATAACAATTTTGTAAAATCTATTGTTGAAACAAGCATTTGATATCTGAGATGTAATGAAATTTTAAAAACCTTTCAGTTATCTCTTCCCTTTTCTTCGCAATTTTTCATATCACGCGTTTTTTTTTTTTTTTTTTCATATCACGCGTTTCATATCACGTATATTTTCATTCTTCCTAACTTTTAAAAAAGTTGTACACTTATTTGTTGAAATTTTTAATTTATTTCTTCTCTTCAGTTAATAAAAACAATCCAAGTCCAAAAATTCGAATTAACATTATAACATATATTCACTTAATTAATTCTTATGAAATTTGATTAAAAAATGATAATCAAATTCTTGGAAACAATGTAACGATTCTCGTTAAAAAATACTTCCCCCATAAAAAGTTACTTTCTTTCCCAAGTCCCATAATCGCCCACATAAATACCGCCAGAGGTTTTATTTACTTGAAATAATTTCCGTTTGGAGAGAGCATCTGCCAAAATGATAGCTCTTAAATAGCAACACGTAATTGAGGAAACGAAACGTAAAACCTCTTACTATTAAGTAACTTTGACCAACTTTTTGGGGAGGAGAAATGGGAAGGGAAAATATCAGACTGAGTGGTGTAAGTCTCAAATAATTTTTACACATATAGACATACAAAAAAAAAGGATTTCTTATAAACTATAGAACTTTATAGCTTATTAGCAGAAATATTTGCAATTATAAAAATATAGAATGCTAGAATGAAATGCAATATTACATATTTAAAAATAATTATATTTATTTTTTGTTTTATTAATTTTTTTCACTAAGAATAAATGAAATTTTTAAACATCTTTTATTTCTTTTCATGTTTTTATTTTTTTAATTTCGTGGTTCTAAGTTTTAAAATCGATGCTCTTAAATAGAATCATTACATATCTACAGTTTTGTATTATGTTTACTATAGCCAAATAATTACATGAGAGTTTTTTTGTCATGCATAGCTTTAAAGTTGACCAGTTTTTTTTAAAGAATTCTTCTATAATATAATTCATTTAACTTAGTAAACCAAAATATTTATATTCAGAGTAAAGTCGTGTATGTGTATGTGTGAAGGCTGCGGTGTGAGAAACTATGTATTCGACATTTCCTTTCCTACTCAGCAGCATTCAGCTGACAATTTCATGGCATTATAACTAAATAGCGCTTGTGTTCCTGGTTACTGGCAAAAATGCACGACTCTAGTACCGAAGACAGTAGTGTGGTGAACAAGGAGTATTGATGGATTAGACTTCAGCGGCAACAACGTCTGTTTATGACATATATCCTATTGTGAAGATGTGTTAATTGTTTTGTATGTGTTCGCACTCACATTATAAGTATAATGAAATTTATATATTAACGATCTTGAAACGATTAACGATCACTTAACGATCTTGAAATAATATTTCCTTTTAATTGCGTATATATGAACAAAAACGATAATTACATGATAAATCAAGAACGAAATTCACAAATACCTTTATTGGATAGGTTTTTTTAAATAAAAAATAATTGTATTCTAGTAACGAAAATATTCACTTCAGTATTATATGAAATAACGATGTCAATTATATAAATCCCCCCCCTCGCTCCTTCCATTGGAAAATTAATATTTCAACATTCATATCTACTCAAAATAAAAGAAAACCACATTTTGGTAAAAACATTCCTCCTGTTAATTATGTAGGAAAAATATTGCATTTTTAGAGCATCAAAAGAATATAAAGATTTTTAACATTGAAATGTCGGAATGACGTAATTTACGTTATAATAATAACATATGATTTAGTGTTATAATAATAAACTTCATTGAAATATAAAAAATTATATCAAGTTCTTGGAAACAACGACTGGGGCAACATTATTTGGCTATATATTTGCATCGTCTCAAAATAGTTATATTACTTAATATCTTAAATAAAGAACATGATATATTTATGTATTTCTTATTCATTAAACGCATGTTAGTGTTATTCCCTTTAGTGAAAAATCTGAACTAGTATCAGATTTTTCAAAATGATTCCTTTAAAATAATAAATGAGTGTATACATCTTAGAAAACAATCAAATAAATTATTACTTGCATATAAGAGTAAAATAAATAGAAGATTGCTTAGAATGAAATTTAGAAGACTTACAAAACAATGACATTCAAATGACCCAAAATTCAGAATCAATACACGTATCAGTAGCGACTCAAGAATGGTCATACAAATAAACTCTTTCGAGAAGCGAGACGTACTTTAATGTATTGGAGTGCCATCTGTGCGTTTAAATATTTAATTTTTGAGTCGTCATATATTGAAAAATTACAAAGTGTCATTTAAGCAAATTATTGAAATCAAGTGTAAATGCATCATTAGACTGTTGGAAGCAAGAAATTATAATCAGAATAGGAATAAGCTGATATAGAGCGTAATGTTGCAAAAAAAAAAAAAAAAAAAAAAAAAAAAAAAAAAAAAAAAAAACAGCTGTGGAAGTAGAGGATTTAAAAAGACCGTATTTATTTAAAAATTTGTAAATGTACAACAGAATATCACCATGGGAAGATTCATGTACATCCATATTTCATCTACATGACATTGACAGAAGATTTGTATTACTTCAAAAAGTTTGCACAACAACGGAATACCTGCTATGCTTGGTGCATTAATGCTTCATAGCATAAAGAGCAGATAGCATAAAGATATTTAATGTTTTAATTTTACACATAATGAGTAAGAATTTACCATGCATTTCCACAAAAAGCTATAACCTTGAACTCGAAGTTTATAGATCTTCCTTTCATGGACGGGTTGACTTTGGATTTCGCACGGTTTTTTTTTTTTTCGCCCGTTAAACGTAGGAACAGATGAGACAGAGATAGAGAAAAAGGAGAAGGAGGAGGAGGAATCAAGTGAAAGATGCCAGGCAGTACAGAGGGTACAACAGTCAAGTGAATGTTCCAGGCAGTACGGGGAGTACAAAGACCCGCCCTTTAACAAATATGCTTTTGAGATGATCGTGTAAATATTTGTTATATAATTGTATTTTGTGTAGCAGCTGTGAGGTGCTATCTTTGGAATTTTAATAAATATGGCTGTTAAACATTGCGTCATTATTTTGAGAAATAAATCGATTTCTATTCATGAACAACACTGAATCAAAATCAAAAAAAAACTCATATTATATCATATCAAAAGCATATTAGGCCCTAACTTTTACTCAATGCGTATGCAAGCTGTTAGGATTGATTTGTTTGTATACCGACTCCAAAAAAACCAGCAAATTATGTTTGACAACATTTAATATTATGGGATCTAAACTTGCTCTTTCTATAATGTAGAAATTCAATTGTAATGATTTACTTTTATCTAATCAAAATCTGCTGTCGGGAACATGAAAGGTAAGCAAAAAGCAGCATTAGAATGTCGCAAATTTAAAACATTCATTTGTTTTCAAAAGTATTTTAAATGATTATGAAACTTGACTTGAGATACAGAGACAAAATGCCAACTGTAGAAGTTGCCATATTTTTGCCATCCACAAAACGGCAGCTGTGCTTCTGTAGAAGGTACGCTACAGCCACAGAAACTTCATGTTCAGAAATCCAGAGTAAAGATAATATTAGAAATATTATTTTAACTGTAAAGAATATTTCTCAAAGAAATTATCTTTATACTCCCTTTTCTATAAGAAATAATTGGTATACTTTGGAAGGGAATGAAAAGCGTTTGACCAGAATTAATAAATTTTGCAAAAATAAAAAATGTAAATTATAAAATTGGTAAATGTTGAATGGTAATAGGCTTAAACACAATTTCATTCTCATCAAATAGTTTGTAAGATATAAAAAGTGTAATCTTTTTCTACCATTGCCTATATTGTACATACTTGACACTTTCTTAATGTAAAGTCACACTTCAGTACTTTTATAGTAGAGAATAAAAAAAATATAACAGTATTTCACAAAAGATGCTTTCAACGTAGGAGTCAAGAATCTCTATGACATGTCAGTTGATGTGAAGATTTAAAAGAAACATATTTTAAAATCAAAAAGTAAGCATTTCTTTTCTTCAGTATTTGATTTTATACAAATTTAGACCTTAACTTTACAGGCACAATGTGAGCAGCTTTATAAATATGTTCCTTTGAAAAAAAATGGAATTTTAAACTATAAGAATATTTAGTTTGCTCATGAAGAATTGAAATCTTATTACAATAAAATATTTTCTTATTATAAAAATTCAAGATGGGGATTCTGAAGCAGTGAGTTCTTAAATGTTACATTAATGTAGATTATTTTTACTAATTTTTTAAACGTAGATAATACTACCACTTTCGATGATGCCGCCACCTTGTCGTGGTGAGTGGGCTTACGTGTAACTGGAATCCAAAGACCTATACCGGAGGTAACTTAGCTACTGGCTGGGTCACCCAAGTCATGTAGGTTTGTGGGGAGTTACCAGACGAAGAGCGGCACCCTGGTTCTCCAGGTTAGAGGTTGGACATAAGGCTGATCACCTTTGTGAAAAAATCATGATTCAGAAATCTCCGTGAGCAAATTCTGGATCGACTATTCCCAAAAGACATGGAACGAATAACGGCTTGAAATTTGGCACATAGAACATTCGAACTTTAAGAATGGTGCTTTGAACAATGCTATTGATCGTTGAACATGCTATTTATTGATGATAACAATGCTATTGATGTTTTGAACATTCTTATTGCTATGAGGCTAACAAATATAATTTACATATCCAACAATAGAAGGCATCCGAAGAAGAGTTAAAGCCTCCCATCAGATGGGCAGATTCAGTCGAAAGAGATGTAAAGAGTCTGGGAGTCATCAGATGGTGATCTATTGCCCCGGACAGTGTCAGATGAAGCAAGTTCATGGAGATTGCCTTGGCCTGTAACAAGCTGTAGTCCTGACGAAGAAGATAATTCTATATCCTTTCTAATAATGCTATATCCTTTATGTCACAATACAGTATCCTTTTTGGCACACCCACGCCTCGTTATATTGATATTTCTTCTGCTAAATATCCTTTGTATTGTGTTCAAAGCCTAGTTCATTTAATTTCTTTGTGTGCTGTTTTTCTGGCAAAGTAAAATACAGCGTACTTTTACACTAACAGAACAAGCAGACAAAATATCATATTTGCTGCAAGAAAGCAGAAATTCAATAGCAGCTACGGAATCCATTATATAGGGTTGCATGAACTCTCGAGAAAACAAGAGTAGAATACTTTTAGTAATCATTTGATTCTCCAAATATCCAAAAAATCTTTGTTTATAATATTTATATTTTTCTAAAAGCTTCATTTTGAAAAAATGAAGCTTTGTCTGAAGAAGTCTAAAAGCTAAAATTTTGAATCTTGATTTTCAAACCAACTTTCCTTTGGAAAATTAGTGAATTTAAAAAATGTTTTTTACTAAAATCAAACAAGAGCTGGTCTACTTTGTAAATTACGAAAGTAAATATGTTTAAATATGTAAATATTTATTTTAATTAAGTATTTTAGAATTATTTATCCATCAACTTATCACGATTCATTACATAACACTTTTATTTTGGCAAAAAATATACTAAATTTGTACTGTGCCATGCTAAAATTTACCACCGACAGGCGTGGAGATGTAATTTGTTACAACGTTTTCGAAGCTCTCAAAAACTATGTGCTTAAAACAGCCGTTATTTTGACACATGACCAAAGGAAATATCACGAGAGCTTGAAATTATTTCACCAAGTCTATGAAAACATATCAAGACTATCTAAACCAATTGGTTTAGTCAATGCTCTTGTGCTCATGTTTATTTATCGCTGTGTGTTTCACTAACTAAACCACATTTACAATTCCACTCAGAAAATGAATCCTGATTTTTGTGGTAATATTTTATCATATGATTTTCTTCCAGAAACTCATCCTTATTTCATATTGTATTAATCACTTCGATATTTTAACAAAAAAAATATCACGAAAGCTCGAAATCATTTCTCAAGGTCTATGAAAATATATCAAGGCTATCAAAACAAATTAGTTTAGTCATTGCTCTCGAGCTCTTGTTTATTCATCGCTGCGTATTTTCAAAAAAGTATGCAACTAAAGCATATTTACAATTCCGCACAAAAAAAATGAATTCTGGCTTTTCTAATAATATATTATCATATGATTTTCTTCCAGAAACACATCGTTGTGTTCATCACTTCGATTCTGGTATTCTAAGTAATGTAAAACTAAAGACAATAAAATATCAACATCCTGTCCATGCTTGAAACAGCCGTTATATTAGCACATGTCTAACAAAAGAAATATCATGGCAGCCCTATGTCCAAAATGTCCAGCTATCCCTATGTCCAGCCCAAAGTCTATGAAAAAATAATAAGACTATCAAATCAGTGAGTTTAATCAATGCTTTTATGCTCTTGTTTATTTGTGTATTGTTGTGTATTTTCACCAACTAAATCACATTTACACTTCCACTCAAAAATGAATCCTTACTTTTATGATAATATATCATACGATTTTCTTCCAGAAACACATCATTGTGTTCTTCACTTTCGATTTTGGAACTCTAGGCAATGTGAAACTAAAAAGAGAACAAAATACCAGCATATCCTGTCCATGATGGAAAACAACTGCCATCCTAGCTACAATGCCGGAATCTAATCTCCTTTTTACACTCCAACCTCCCAACTGCCAATCCCTCAACCCAGATATGAGAGAGGAGACTTTTCTTGCAGCAAGGCGAGGGCAGCGCGGCTAATGCAATTAGTTTAATGCGAGATGCGTAGGCGCCTAGATATAAATCGACTAATTAAACAGCCAGCCGCAGTCTTAATTAGTATTATTCAAGCCGTCCGGCGCTCGATGGGATGGCGCGGATAATGCATCTTTCTCGAGTGCCCGGATGAGGAAGACACGATAGTTCGCTTTGCAGGGGGGCATCAGACATCGATGTGTACTCTGCTTAAATCTGTCGTCGTTAAAAGCCACTTAAATGTCTCCATGCTCCTATAGGATGGAAGATTGTAGACGTGGATGTTCGTCGCTCGAGTTAGAAGAGCGAATTCAATGTTTGTAGTTGTGGTTCGACAGCATTATAATGCTCGAATTAGATGCACTGTAGTGTTAACAAATTGTACACCAAATTATAGTTGATTGATGACTTTTTTCTAGTGACAAGATAAATTTGAAGGCAAAAAAATACAACACATGGAAGGGTTTTCCCTGGAAAGGTTATCCAACATTGGTTAACCTTTGTTAGATAATCTTAAAAACATTTTATTTTAGATAACCTTAAAACATAACAAAGTTTATCCAACCTTTTTAGCTTACTTGGGTCACATTTGAAAGAAAACACTTCTTACACACGTAGCCCACAAAAAATGTAACTAATTTGTGTAGGAAAAAAGATATTTAATCTAAAATATCTTTATGATAAATAAACAGAATTAATGAAGTTATAGTCTTTAATTCGTTTTAGAGAAGGGAACTTTTAAATAATTTTAATCATTGAATTAAAATAAAGTGTGTGAAAATGAAATCAGTAAATGTAATATTTAATATTTAAGTAAAATCAAAATGACATTAATTTCTTTATATTTTAAATAATTTCATACAATTTGAGTTTCAAAAAAAGATACGATACGATATTTATACGATACAATGTAGTTGATTAACAAAATTAACATGGTTAATTAATTGCTAATTCGAAATTTTTCAGTACGGAATTGAAGATTCCTAATTTTACATAATGAACAATATCCCGCGTTCTAATTAACAATTTTTTTAATATTTGCAATAGTCAAAAGTTTTTTTCCGAAATTAAAAACAATTTTAGTTACATTTTTGTGAATATTTTAAAAATGTATTAACACAACTTTAAAACAGTTATGACGAAATAATTAATTTTAACCTACTAAAATTCTTATGCGGTTGACTTTCTAAAGTTCTAAGCTATAATTTTTTTTAAATATCAAAATATAAAAATATAATATTTTTATATAATAATATGATAATATTTTAAAAACATAATTTTTTTAAAATATTAAATATTTAAAATTATGAAAAGTTTACAAGATATTAAAAATGTCAATTAGGGATTCAAATTTGAAAAAATTTATGGATATGCTTTTGAGAAAACGAGTTTACAATGACGGAGTTCCAGCGAATTCAAAAAGCATAAAGTTGATAAAGAAATTGATTTGCCTTAAGTTTTAAATCTTGTAATTAATTTTTTTTTGCGCATTTAACTACTTTATTGTAAAAGTAATTATATTTGTGAAAAAATTGAATTCTATAAATTTTCTGAAACAAAACAAAATATCATAATTTAACTTCATAAAATATTCATTTGGTTTTTAATATACATATTTTATGCTTTAAATTCATTTATTTTAAAAATTTATTTCTATTAATTTTGCATTAATAGAACTACTGAGATAATTCATTTTCTTTAAATCAGATGTGTGTCGGTCTTGGCTTAATATAAAGTTAGTTGCACTTTTATTTGAAAATAAAATCTTTTTTAAAAAACAAATTATGTTTACAAATTTTTAAAACAATTTTTGAAATTCATCTATTTTATACAACTATATAAGTAGTTTAATTTCCAATTATATTATATGCATTTGGTTGTTTTATATATAATTCGTAATATTTTCATGCATTTTTTAATGATATACGTTTTTACTAAAGCATATTATATACTTACTAACAGATATGATCTGCTATTATCAGTTGCAATAAATATCACAAAACATTTTATTTATTAAGTTATGTTATTATTCGATGTTATAATCCTGGAAATTTTTAAAAAGAGTTAACCCATAACAAATAATTTTACATAATCAGTCAATCTGCACGTTTTTTCTTATTTCACATATGAGGAAGTTTTATACTGCTTATGTATATCATGCGTTTAGCCCACCGATGAATAATAACAGGAGGACAATGTCTTTTGGGAAGATTTTTAGAGAAAGCTTACATTTACGCGTCGGATGCGAGAAAACTTGTAAAACTCCCAGTCAGCAACCTGACTGTTAATGCTTACAAAATTGCCGTCTAATCTCTTCTTCTTATTATAGAAAAAATTCAAAAATTGCCAGTATTATCCTCCAGTATAAATTTAGTGTTTATTGTATTGATCACAATTCACTCTTTTCTACCACTGAATATCTGTTTATAAATTACTTTGTTGCATAAGCTTTTTATACCAGTGTATTTAGGTCCGCGTCCTGCAAAAATTAGGGGCTACTAATAGCTTCAAAAGCATTCGCATTGCTAAGCAACAGATCTTTACGCATTGTTATTTTTGTAAAATACATAATTTTTTCCATCAAGTATACACAATGTTTAAGGTTGTGTATGTCCTTAATTAATTCCAAATAAAAATTAATATACATGAAAAGGATTTAGTTTTATGTTACATTAATTTAATATAAACTGTATATTAGGGCGCCATATTTGATTACATAGAGCCCAATTAAATGTTTCTGTTTAATGCATTTAATGCATTTTCAATAATGACACAAGATTGTTTGCAAAGTCTAAGAAACATTGTCTTAATGTATTTCAATAGAGAAACAAGATTGTCTTCACGAGCGTCTAATGTATATCAATATTGAAACAAGATTGTCTTCAAGAGAGTCTAATGTATTTGAATAGAATAATAAATTATTTTTACAATGCCACACAAAATCGTTTAAACTTTTTAACAAAAAAATTAAAGCCTCATGCCATTCACTTTTACAAATCTAGCCAATATTTCCTCCCTTTAATGTTCGATTTCTTCTTTTATAGTTCAAAGTTAAATTTCAAACATCAACGGCTTTCTTTCTGAAAGCTCCATCTGAAGATGGCTCCGAAGAGTAACACATGCTAACGACAGACACAGACAAAAAGGATTAAAAACAATGCTTACTTCCTTGCCTAATGGTCCTGGCATATTAGTGCCCCCATTCTCGAATAGCAGCGAGATTTCTTAAGACTTCGGCCGTTAAGTTATTTGCACAATGCTCGCGAGTCACAGAGGAAAGGATTGCGGCTTAGTGCACAAAAGCGGAGTTTTGGAATCCTTGGTACTTCATCATTTACGGATAAAGTGCTTTATTCGCTGTGAAAGAGAGATTAGGACTTCACCTTCACCGAAAGGGAAATATGGTTTTGGTGCAGCGATAACCGGCGCATTCGCAGGAAAGGAGAGAGAGGTTGCTTGTTTCCAAAATGGCATCGTTTTATTCGGGAAAAGTTTTCAGAACCTCCTTTTTATTCGGGATTTAATAGTTTTAAGGTTTTCATGATAGCTCCACGCGGAGACTTATTGTCGGAATGTTCAATGGCTTGTTAATGATGGTGCGGGGGAATTTGAGGAGGTTTACTGCATGTAGATGCGATTTTTGGAAATTAAATATTGATTTTGACGAATATCGATGAGTAAGGTCTATAGTGTTATACGCTAATATATATTTTTACATATTGCTACAGTTAAGCTAATTCTTCACATAAAAAAGTGCATATTTACTTATGTAGGTGGACTATATTCTGTTAAAATTTAGCTTAAAAAAATTTAATGATTGTATGTAGTAAAAACAATTAATGTGTTGTGAGGGAAAAGATTAAAATTTGGTCTTTTACGGCATATAAACATTCATTAGTGTTTAAATAACAGGATTGCAAAACATAGAACTTTTGTCAACATATTTTGAAAAGGATTATTATCAATGAACAGAATTTTTTTAAATCATTCAAATTTGTATTCCACTGAGTACATCCATTCTTCCTTGATTGCAATACTCCTTTTTGTGAGTAAAACATTAAACTGATTTTATTAAGATCCAAAAATTTATCTCTCAAAATTTGTAAAAATTAATGTAAAAACGCAGGATGTTTTAGCACCAGCTTTATGATTTCTAGAAATGTTAGAATAAACCTAAACTATTCGGAATCGCGTAGCTATACTGGGTAGGAAATGTTTTTCCGAATGTGTTAGATATCATTATACAAAAGATGTGGGAATGCAAGAAGACGTGGGAATTCCCAGCATTCTTGCAGGTTTCCTTATTTTCCCCCATTCACAGATGACTCCTCATACGAATGTAGAACTAGCTGATATGCAACTGTCGTATGCGTGAAATGTAAGTGTCAAACAGTGTTTGTGCACGCAATGATAACCTAGGAAGAATACTCGAAGCCATAGCCACCTCTTCTGAAACAAGATTGTCTTCAAGAGAGTCTAATGTATTTCAGTACTGAAACAAGATTGTCTTCAAGAAAGTAATCTATTTGAATAGAATAATATTCCATAATTTCTGCAAAAGTCACAAGTTAAATTTTTTAACAAAAATATAAAAGCCTCATGCCATTCACTCTTACAAATCTCACCAATATTTCTTTCCTTTAATATTCACTTTCTTCTTTTGTAAGTCAAAGTTAAATTTAAAACATCATTCTTTGTGAAAGATCCATCTTTAGGAGGGCTCCGAAGAATAATACATGCTAACGACAGACACAGATAAAAAGGATTAAAAACAATGCTTATTTCCTTTGCCTAATGGTCCTGGCATAATAGTGGCAGCATTCTCGACTGGCAGCGAGATTTCTTAAGACTTCGGCCGTTAAGTTATTTGCACAATGCTCGCGAGTCACAGAGGAAAGGATTGCGGCTTAGTGCACAAAAGCTGCTGCGAAATCTCAAGAGCGGAGTTTTGGAATCCTCGGCACTTCATCATTTACGGATAAAGTGTTTTATTCGCTGTGAAAGAGAGATTAGGACTTCACCTTCACCGAAAGGGAAATACGGTTTCGGTGCAACGATAACGGAGCATTCGCAGAAAAGGAGAGAGAGGTTGCTTGTTTCCAAAACGGCCCCGTTTTATTCGGGAAAAGTTCTCAGAACCTGCTTTTTATTCGGGATTTAATAGTCTTAAGGGTTTCATGATAGCTCCACGCGGAGACTTATTGTCTGAATGTTTGAACGGCTTGTTAATGATGGTGCGGGAGAATTTGAAGAGGTTTACTACATGTAGATGCGATTTTTGGAAATGATATATGGATTGGGACGAATATCGATGAGTAAGGCATATAACTTTATACAGCTAATATATATATATATTTGCTTATTGTTACAGTTGAGCTAAATCTTCACGTAAAAAAGTGTGCATTTAATTATAGAAATGTTCTATATTATATTAAATATCAGTTAGAAAATCGGGCTTTAATAGTCATAAGACTTTCATGGTAGTTCTCCCTTCCAAGTGGAGACTTATTGTCCGAATAAACTGAATGTTGAACGCCTAGTTAATAACATGTATAGTTGTTGAGCAACATATCTTTACATATTGTTACTTTCGTAAAATAAATAGTTTTGTCGAGCAAGTAATTATACATGATCAAAGATTGTTATTTAGATTTAATTAAGGACATACTCAATTAATATACATGAATAGGATTTAATATTATGTTACATTAATTTAATATAAACTAAGTACGATTAGGAAATCATATTTCATTACATAGAACGCAATTGAATTTCTCCATTTACTGCATTTCGATACTGAAACAAGACTGTCTTCAAGAGTCTAACGAATTTTAGTACTGAAATGTATTAAGTTAATGTATTTGAATAGAATAATATTACATTATTTTTACAATGCCACACGAAATTGATTCAAGGTTTTAACAAAAAAATTAAAACCTCATGCCATTCACTCTTACAAATCTCGCCAATATTTCTTGCCTTTAATATTCTCTTTCTTCTTTTGTAAGTCAAAGTTAAATTTAAAACACCAACGGCTTTCTTTGTGAAAGATCCATCTTTAGGATGGCTCCGAAAAGTAACGCGTGATGACGACAGACACAGACAAAAAGGGATTAAAAACAATGCTTATTTCCTTGCCTAATGGTCTAGGATATCACATTTGATTACATAGGGCCCAATTACATTTCCCTGTTTAATTCATTTCAATACTGAAACTAGACTGTCCTCAAAAATGTCTAATGTATTTGAGCAAAATAATATTACATTATTTTTGCCCTGTCCCAAAAATTCGATTAAAGTTTTTAACAAAAAATCAAAGCCTCATGCCATTTACTCTTACAAATCTAGACAATATTTCTTTTCTTTTATATTCAAAGTCAAATTTAAAACATCAACGGCTTTCTTTGTGAAAGACGCATCTGAGGATGGCTCCGAAGAATAACACATGCTAACGACAGACACAGTCAAAAAGGATTAAAAACAATGTTTATTTCCTTGCCTAATGGTCCTGGCATAATAGTGGCAGCATTCTCGACTGGCAGCGAGATTTCTTAAGACTCCGGCCGTTAAGTTATTTGCACAATGCTCCCGAGTTACAGAGAGGAAAGGATTGCGGCTTAGTGCACAAAAGCGGAGTTTTGGAATCCTTGGTACTTCATCATTTACGGATAAAGTGCTTTATTCGCTGTGAAAGAGAGATTAGGACTTCACCTTCACCGAAAGGGAAATATGGTTTTGGTGCAGCGATAACCGGCGCATTCGCAGGAAAGGAGAGAGAGGTTGCTTGTTTCCAAAATGGCATCGTTTTATTCGGGAAAAGTTTTCAGGACCTACTTTTTATTCGGGATTTAATAGTCTTAAGGTTTCATAATAGCTTCTCCTCTCTTCCACGCGGAGACTTACTGTCGGAATGTTGAACGGCTTGTTAATGATGGTGCGGAGGAATTTTCAGGAGGTTTACATGTAGAGGCGATTTTTGGAAACGGAATAAGGATTGGGACGAATATCGATAAGTAAGACATGTAGCTTTATACTACTATGTCCAAAAAGTAACACCAATTTTCAATTTAAAATTCCCGGGGCTTATGAAATTAGTTAGAAAATCGGGAATTAGTAGTCTTAAGATTTTCATGGTAGATTCTCCCTTCCACGTGGAATCTTATTGTCGGAATAAGCAGAATATTGAACGACTTGTGAATAATATGGATCGTTGTAATCGTACCAGCAAGTAATCATACATGATTTAAGATTGAGTATGTCTTTAATTAAATCTAAACAACAATTAATATACATGAAAAGGTTTTAATATTGTATTACATTAATTTAGTATAAACTAAGTGGCATTAGGACATCATATTTGATTACATAGAGCGCAATTGAATTTCACTGTTTAATGCATTTCAATACTGAAACAAAATCATCTAATGTATTTCAATACTGAAACAAAATCGTCAAATGTATTTCAATACTGAAACAAAATCGTCAAATGTATTTCAATACTGAAACAAAATCGTCAAATGTATTTCAATACTGAAACAAAATCGTCAAATGTATTTCAATACTGAAACAAAATCGTCAAATGTATTTCAATACTGAAACAAAATCGTCAAATGTATTTCAATACTGAAACAAGATCGTCAAATGTATTTCAATACTGAAACAAGATCGTCTAATGTATTTCAATACTGAAACAAGATCGTCTAATGTATTTCAATACTGTAACAAGATTGTCAATGTATTTCAATATGAAACAAGATTGTCTATTTTTCAATACTGAAACAAGAATGTGTCTAATGTATTTCAATACTGAAACAAGATTGTCTAATGTATTTCAATACTGAAACAAGATTGTCTAATGTATTTCAATACTGAAACAAGATTGTCTAATGTATTTCAATACTGAAACAAGATTGTCTAATGTATTTCAATACTGAAACAAGATTGTCTAATGTATTTCAATACTGAAACAAGATTGTCTAATGTATTTCAATACTGAAACAAGATTGTCTAATGTATTTCAATACTGAAACAAGATTGTCTAATGTATTTCAATACTGAAACAAGATTGTCTAAACAATACTGAAACAAGATTGTCTAATGTATTTCAATACTAATTGTCTAATTTCAATACTGAAACAAGATTGTATAATGTATTTCAATACTGAAACAAGATTGTCTAATGTATTTCAATACTGAAACAAGATTGTCTAATGTATTTCAATACTGCAACAAGATTGTCTAATGTATTTCAATACTGCAACAAGATTGTCTAATGTATTTCAATACTGCAACAAGATTGTCTAATGTATTTCAATACTGCAACAAGATTGTCTAATGTATTTCAATACTGCAACAAGATTATCTTCAAGAGAGTAATGTATTTCAATACTAAAAATAGATTGTCTTCAAGAGAGTCTAATATTGAAACAAGATTGTCTTCAAAAACGTCTAATGTATTTCAATATTTGAAACAAGTTGCCTCCAAGAGCATCTCCTAGAGCGTCTAATGTATATCAATATTGAAACAAGATTGTCTCCAAGGGAGTCTAATGTATTTCAATATTTGAAACAAGTTGTCTCCAAGAGCATCTACTAGAGCGTCTAATGTATATCAATATTGAAACATTGTCTCCAAGAGAGTCTAATGTATTTCAATCTTGAAACAAGATTGTCTTCAGAGTCTAATATATTTGAATAAGATAATAGTACATTATTTTTGGAATGCCACAAAAATTTGATTCAAATTTTTAGCAAAAATAAAGCCTAATGCTATTCACTCTTACAAATCTAGTCAATATTTCTTCCCTTTTATATTCACTTTCTGCTTTTATGATTCAAAGTTAAATTTAAAACACCAACGGCTTTCTTTGTGAGAATGGCTCCGAAGAGTAACACATGATAAAGACAGACACAGACAAAAAGGATTAAAAACAATGCTTATTTCCTTGCCTAATGGTCCTGGCATAATAGTTGCAGCACTTTTACCTAGCAGCGGGATTTCTTAAGACTCGGGCCGTTAAGTTATCTGCACAATGCTCGCGAGTTACAGAGGAAAGGATAGCGGCTTTGTGCACAAAGTGGCTGCGAAATCTCAAGAGCAGAGTTTTGGAATCCTCGGCACTTCATCATTTACGGATAAAGTGCTTTATTCGCTGTGAAAGAGAGATTAGGACTTCACCTTTACCGAACGGGAAAAACGGTTTTGATGCAGCGATAACGGCGCATTCGCAGAAAAGGCGAGAGAGGTTGCTTGTTTCCAAAACGGCCCCGTTTTGTTCGGGGAAAGTTTTCAGAACCTGCTTTTTTTTTCGGGATTTAATAGTCTTAAGGTTTTTCACAATAGTTCCACGCGGAGACTTATTGTCTGAATGTTTGAACGGCTTGTTAATGATGGTGAGGAGGAATTTAAGGGGGTTTACTACATGAAGATGCGATTTTTGGAAATGAAATAAGGATTGGGACGAATATCGATGAATAAGGCATATAGCTTTATTCAGCTAATATATTTTTTTTGCTTATTGTTACAGATGAGCTAAATCTTCCTGTAAAAAAGTGTGTATTTAATTATAAAAAAGCTCTGTATTATATAAAAATTCAGGGGCCTGAATGGTCGAGTGGGTAGTGCTCTGGCGTTTGGTACCACAAGTTTCGGGTTCCAGTCCAAGCAGTGTCATGGATGTCTGTAGTGGTTCGGAATCCACTTTAAACCGTAGGTCCCGGTCTTATATGATCGTAGAGCGTTGCAGGGCCATCTTTACTCCGCGTCCGTGGCTTATCTTCAAGTTAAACGTTCAAGTCTAATGTATTTTAGTACTGAAATGTATTAAGTTAATGTATATGAAAAGAATAATTTTACATTATTTTTGCAATGACACATAAAATCGATTCAAATTTTTAACGAAAAACTTAAAGCCTCATGTCATTCGCTCTTATAAATCTAGTCAATATTTCTTCCCTTTAATATTCACTTTCTTTTTTTGTATGTCAAAGTTAAATTCAAAACACCAATGTGCTTTCTTTGTGAGAATGGCTCCGAAGAGTAATACATGCTATCGACAGACACAGACGAAAAGGATTAAAAACAATGCTTATTTCCTTGCCTAATGGTCTAGGACATCACATTTAATTACAGAGAGCCCAATTGAATTTAACCTGTTTAATTCATTTCGATACAGAAACTAGATTGTCTTCAAAAACGCCTTATGTATTTGAACAGAGTAATATTATATTATTTTTGCAATATAACAAACTTTCGATTAAATATTTTAACAAAAAATTAAAGCCTCATGCCATTCAATCTTACAAATCTCACCAATATTTATTTTCTTTGAATCGTAAAAGAAGAAATTGAATATACAGTAAAAGTTAAATTTAAAACATCAACGGCTTTCTTTGTGAAAGATCCATGTGAGGATGGCTCCAAAAAGTAACACATGCTAACGTCAGACACAGACAAAAAGGATTAAAAACAATGCCTAATGGTCCTGGCATAATAGTGGCAGACTGGCAGCGAGATTTCTTAAGACTCGGGCCGTTAAGTTATTTGCACAATACTCGCGAGTTACAGAGGAAAGGATTGCGGCTTAGTGCACAAAGCGGCTGCGAAATCTCAAGAGCGGAGTTTTGGAATCCTCGGTACTTCATCATTTACGGATAAAGTGCTTTATTCTCTGTGAAAGAGAGATTAGGACTTCACCTTCACCGAAAGGGAAATACGGTTTTGGTGCAGCGATAACGGCGCATTCGCAGAAAAGGAGAGAGAGGTTGCTTGTTTCCAAAACGGCCCCGTTTTATTCGGGAAAAGTTTTCAGAACCTGCTTTTTATTCGCGATTTAATAGTCTTAAGGTTTTTATGATAGCTTCTCTTCCCTTCCAAACGGAGACTTATTGTCGGAATGTTGAATGGCTTGTTAATAATGGTGCGGATGAATTTGAGGGGGTTTACTACATGTAGATGCGATTTTTGGAAATGAAATATGGTTTGGGATAATTATCGATGAGTAAGGCATGTAGCTTTATACAACTAATATATTTTTTTTGCTTATTGTTACAGTTGAGCTAAATCTTCACATAAAAAAGTGTGTATTTAATTATAAAAATACTCTGTATTATATTAAAGTTCAATTAGAAAATCGGGATTTAATAATCTTAAGATTTTCACGATAGCTTCTCCCTTCCAAGTGGAGACTTATTGTCGGAATAAACAGAATGTTGAACGGCTTGTTAATGATATGAATCGGTGTTGAGCAACATATCTTTACACATTGTTATTTTCGTAAAATACATAATTTTTGCTAGCAAGTAACTGCACATTATTTAAGGTTCAGTATGTCCTTGATTAAATCAACAAAAATTAATATGCATGAAAAGGATTTAGTATTATGTAACCTTAATTTAGTATGAACTAAGTACCATTAGGACATCATATTTGATTACATAGAGCGCAATTGAATTTGTCTGTTTAATGCATTTCAATACTGAAACAAGATTGTCTAATGTATTTCAATACTGAAACATAATTGTCTAATGTATTTCAATACTGAAACAAAATTGTCTAATGTATTTCAATACTGAAACAATATTGTCTTCAAGAGCCTAATGTATTTCAGTACTGAAATGTATTAAGTTAATGTATTTGAATAGAATGATATTACATTATTTTTGCAATGCCACACTAAATCGATTCAAGTTTTTAACGAAAAATTAAAGCCTCATGTCATTCATGCTTACAAATCTCGTCAATATTTCTTTTCTTACATATTCTATTTCTTTTTTTATAATTCAAAGTCAAATTTAAAACATCAACGGCTTTCTTTGTGAGTAAGGTCCATCTGAGAATGACTCCGAAGAGTAACACATGCTAACGACAGACACAGACAAAAAGGATTATAAACAATGCCTAATGGTCCTGACATAATAGTGGCAGCATTCTCGACAGGCAGCGAGATTTCTTAAGACTCCGTTCGTGAAGTTATTTGCACAATGCTCGCGAGTTACAGAGGAAAGGATTGCGGCTTAGTGCATAAAGCGGCTGCGAAATCTCAAGAGCGGAGTTTTGGAATCCTCGGTACTTCATCATTTACGGATAAAGTGCTTTATTCGCTGTGAAAGAGAGATTAGGACTTCACCTTAACTGAAAGGGAAATACGGTTTTGGTGCAGCGATAACGGCGCATTCACAGAAAAGTAGAGAGAGGTTGCTTGTTTCCAAAATGGCATCGTTTTATTCGGGGAAAGTTTTCAGAACCTGCTTTTTATTCGGGATTTAATAGTCTTACGGTTTTCATGATAGCTCCACGCGGAGACTTATTGTCGGAATGTTGAACGATTTGTTAACGATGGTGCGGAAGAATTTGAAGAGGTTTACATGTAGATGCGATTTTTGGAAATGAAATATGGATTGGGACGAATATCGTTAGTAAGGCATATAACTTTATACAGCCAATACATATTTTGCATATTGTTACAGTTACGCTAATTATTCATATAAAAGAAAGTGCGTATTCAGTTATATAGGTGGGCTATATTCTGCTAAAATTTAATTTAAAAAAATTTAATCATTGTATGTAGTATAAACAATGTGTTGTGAGGTATAAGATTAAAATTTAGCTTTTAACGGCATATAAACCTCATTAGTCTTTAAATAATATGATTACAAAACATAGAACTTTTTACAACATATTTTGAAAAGGATTATTGTCATTGAACAGAATTTTTTTATAAATCATTAAAATTTGTATTGCACTGAGTACGTCCATTCGTCTTTGATTGCTTTACTCCTTTTTGTGAGTAAACCATTAAACTTATTTTATTAAGATTCAAAATTTTATCTCATAAATTTGTAATAAATTAATGTAAAAACACAGGATGTTTCAGTACTAGCTTTATGAATTTCTAGAAAAGTTAGAATAAACCTAAACTATTCGGAATCGAGTAGCTATATTGGGTCGGAAATGTTTTTCCGAATGTGAGATGTCATTATACAGAAGACGTGGGAATTCCCAGCATTCTTGCAGATTTCTTCATTTTTCCACTTTCACAGTTGACACCTCATACGTATGTAGAACTAGCTGATATGCATCTGTCGTATGCGTGCAATGTATGTGTCAAACAGTGTTTGTGCACGCAATGATATCCGAGGAAGAATACACAAAGCCAAAGCCACCTCTTTTACAACAAGATTGTCTTCAAGAGAGTCTAATGTATTTCAGTACTGAAACAAGATTATCTTCAAGAGAGTAATGTATTTGAATAGAATAATATTACATTATTTTTGCAAAAGTCACAAGTTAAATTTTTTACTAAAAATATTAAAGTTTTGTGCCATTCATTCTTACAAATCTCGCCAATATTTCTTTTCTTTCATATTAAATCTCTTCTTCTATAATTCAAAGTTAAATTTGAAAACATCAACAGGCTTTCTTTGTGAAAGATCCATGTGAGGACGACTCCGACAGACACAGTGTCGACAGACACAGGCAAAAAGGATTAAAAACAATGCCTAATGGTCTTGGCATAATAGTGACAGACTGGCAGCGAGATTTCTTAAGACTTCGGCCGTTAAGTTATTTGCACAATGCTCGCGAGTCACAGAGGAAAGGATTGCGGCTTAGTGCACAAAGCTGCTGCGAAATCTCAAGAGCGGAGTTTTGGAATCCTCGGAACTTCATCATTTACGGATAAAGTGCTTTATTCGCTGTGAAAGAGAGATTAGGACTTCACCTTCACCGAAAGGGAAATACGGTTTTGGTGCAGCGATAACAGCGCATTCGCAGAAAAGGAGAGAGGTTGCTTGTTTCCAAAACGGCCCCGTTTTATTCGAGGAAAGTTTTCAGAACCTGCTTTTTATTAGGGATTTAATAGTCTTAAGGCTTTCATGATAGCTCCTCCTCCCTCCCACGCGGAGACTTATTGTCGGAATGTTTGAACGGCTTGTTAATGAAGGTGCGGAAGAATTTGAGGAGGTTTACAACATGTAGATGCGAGTTTTTGGAAATGAATTATGGATTTTGAAAAATATTGATGAGTAAGGCATATAGCTTTATATAGCTAATATATTTTTTTGCTTATTATTTCAGTTGAGCTAAATCTTCACTTAAAAAGTGTGTATTTAATTATAAAAATGCTCTATATTATATTAATGTTGAAGGGCTAGTTAGTGATATGGAGTGTTGTTGAGCAACATATCTTTACACATATTATTTTCGGAAAACACATAATTTTTGCGAGCAAGTAATCATACAAGATTTAAGATTGAGTATATCCTTAATTAAATCAACAAAAATTAATATACATGAATACGATTTAATATTATGTTACATTAATTTAGTATAAACTAAGTAGGATTAGGACATCATATTTGATTACATAGAGCGCAATCGAATTTCTCTGTTTACTGCATTTCAATACTGAAACTGTGTAATGTATTTCATTACTGAAACGTATTAAGTAAATGTATTTGAATAAAATAATATTAAATTATTTTTGAAATGCCACATAAAATCGATTCAAGTTTTTACCAAAAAAATGTAAGCCTCATGGCATTTACTCTTACAGATCTAGCTAATATTTCCTTTCTGTTACATTCACTTTCTTCTTTTATGATTCAAAATTGAATTTAAAACATCAACGGCTTTCTTTGTGAAAGATCCATCTAAGGATGGCTCCGAAGAGCAACACAGGCTAACGACAGACACAGACAAAAAGGATTAAAAACAATACTTATTTCGTTGCCTAATGGTCTATTACATCACATTTGATTACATTTCCCTGTTAAATTCATTTCAATACTGAAACTAGACTATCCTCAAAAACGTCTAATGTATTTTAACAGAATATTTTACAATGTCCCAAAATTCGATTCAAGTTTTTAACAAAAAATCAAAGCCTGATACCATTCACTCTTGCAAATCTAGACAATATTTCTTTTCTTTTATATTCAAAGTTGAATTTAAAACAACAACGGCTTTCTTTGTGAAAGATCCATGTGAGGATGGCCCCGAAGAGTAACACATGCTAAGGACAGACACAGACAAAAAGGATTAAAAACATTGCTTATTTCTTTGCCTAATGGTCCTGGGCATAATAGTGGCAGCATTTTCGACTGGCAGCGAGATTTCTTAAGACTTGTGCCGTTAAGTTATTTGCACAATGCTCGCGAGTCACAGAGGAAAGGATTGGGGCTTAGTGCTCAAAGCGACTGCAAAATCTCAAGAGCGGGTTTTGGAATCCTCGGCACTTCATCATTTACGGATAAAGTGCTTTATTCGCTGTGAAAGAGAGATTAGAATAAGGACTTCACCGAAAGGGAAATACTGTTTTGGGGCAGCGATAACGCCGCATTCGCAGAAACGGAGATAGAGGTTGCTTGTTTCCAAAACGGCCCCGTTTTATTTGGGAAAAGTTTTCAGAACCTGCTTTTTATTCGGGATTTAATAGTCTTCATGATAGTTCCACACGGAGACTTATTGTCGGAATTTTGAACGGCTTGTTAATGATGGTGCGGAGGAATTTAAGGAGGTTTACTACATGTAGATGCGATTTTTGGAAATGGAATATGGATTGGGGCGAATATCGATGAGTAAGGCATATAGCTCCATACAGATAATATTTTTTTTGCTTATTGTTACAGTTGAGACCAACACACCTCGCATAAAAAAGTGTGCATTTAATTATAAAAATGCTCTATATTATATTAAAATTCAGTAAGAAAATCGGAATTTAATAGTCTTAAGATTTCCATGATAACTTCACGATTTTTGGAAATGAAATATGGATTGGGACGAATATAGATGAGTAAGGCATATGGCTTTATACAGCTAATATATATTTTTGCATATCGTTAACAATGAATCTAATTCTTCACATAAAAATGTGCATATTAAATTATAAATATGGGGTACGGCAAAGAAAAAATTGTCTCATATAAATATGCCATATTTATATAACCAGTAAATTAAATTCCATAAGGGTACAAAATATTTATAAATAACTACATTTAATAAATAAATCATGATATCTATAAAAACCATATCTTATTAAATTTCTTTTAATATTATTGTAGAATGCTATATAACCTTTTCAAGGACATATGTGAAAATTTAATTATTTTAAATTAAATTTATTCTAAATGAATACATAAGAAATGAGTATGAGAATAATTTACAATAAAATCACTCAATATTAAATAAAAAAAACACCTTGTTTCATAATAGCTATTCAGTTTTAGTAAAAAGATTGCTTTGTTACTATTGCAACGTTATGAAAAATAGAATCATTTCAAAAAATGAAATTCTATAATTCTTTAAGAGGACTTAATGAAAATTATGCAAAACGAACTAGTTATATTTGTGAAAAATATAAAGAATAGTGTATCCTGACTGAATAAAAATAGTTCATTCATAATTTAATCATTACCTTTCAATAGTTACGCTTCAAGATATTTTTTCTGGTGCATTTTGTTTTCTCTTTTTCACTGGCTCAATTGCTTTTGAAGTTGAATTGTTGAATTGCTTTTAATATGTTATATAAAAATTAAATTCATTTCCTATTATACTGGAAAGAATTTGCCAATTAATATAATAAATCATTATTTTTAGAATATTTAAGCCAATCTTATATTTAAACCAATCAATTTTGCATCGCAGTTTATTTATGAAGTTTAATTGAAAAGATTCAAAGCACAATTACGCCTTTTTTACGTCTCGAGAATCACCACTTACTAGTTCAATAATTACATTTCAAGATGTTTTTCTGGTGCATTTTTCCCTCGTAAAAATTAAATTTATTTCATCTTTGACTTGAAATAATTTGTCAATTAACGTAATAAATCTTTATTTTTAAAATATTTAAGTCAATCTTATATTTAAACCAACCAATATTCTTTAAACCAATCAATATCCAAGAATCTTGTAATTTATATTTAAACCAATCAATAATAATTTGTCTTATATTTAAACCAACCAATATCAAGCCAATCTCTTGTAATCTTATATTTAAACCAATCTTTAATTTTAAAATCTCTTAATCTTATATTTAAACCAATCAATATCCAAGCCAATCTCTCGTAATCTTATATTTAAACCAATCAATATCAAGCCAATCTCTCGTCTTATATTTAAACCAATCAATATCAAGCCAATCTCTCGTAATCTTATATTTAAACCAAACAATATCAAGCCAATCTCTCGTAATCTTATATTTAAACCAATCAATATCCAAGCCAATCTCTTGTAATCTTATATTTAAACCAACCAATATTCAAGTCAATCTCTTGTAATCTTATATTTAAACCAACCAATATTCAAGTCAATCTCTTGTAATCTTATATTTAAACCAACCAATATTCAAGTCAATCTCTTGTAATCTTATATTTAAACCAATATTCAAGTCAATCTCTCGTAATCTTATATTTTCAAAAATCCAATCAACCAATATTCAGCCAATCTCTTGTAATCTTATATTTAAACCAATCAATATTCAAGCCAATCTCTTGTAATCTTATATTTAAACCAACCAATATTCAAGCCAATCTCTTGTAATCTTATATTTAAACCAATCAATATTCAAGCCAATCTCATGCAGTCTTTTATTTAAATCCATTAATTTTACATCGCAGTTAATTTATGTGGTTTAAACCTCAAACCAACAAAGATTCAAAGCCCAATCAGTCTCATGCAATCTTATATTTAAACCAGTCTCGTGCAATCTTATATCCATACCAACCCTCATGCACTCTTATATCCAAACCAACCCTCATGCACTCTTATATCCAAACCAACCCTCATGCACTCTTATATCCAAACCAACCCTCATGCACTCTTATATCCAAACCAACCCTCATCATGCACTCTTATATCCAAACCAACCCTCATGCACTCTTATATCCAAACCAACCCTCATGCACTCTTATATCCAAACCAACCCTCATGCACTCTTATATCCAAACCAACCCTCATGCACTCTTATATCCAAACCAACCCTCATGCACTCTTATATCCAAACCAACCCTCATGCACTCTTATATCCAAACCAACCCTCATGCACTCTTATATCCAAACCAACCCTCATGCACTCTTATATCCAAACCAACCCTCATGCAATCTTATATCCAAACCAACCCTCATGCACTCTTATATCCAAACCAACCCTCATGCACTCTTATATCCAAACCAACCCTCATGCACTCTTATATCCAAACCAACCCTCATGCACTCTTATATCCAAACCAACCCTCATGCACTCTTATATCCAAACCAACCCTCATGCACTCTTATATCCAAACCAACCCTCATGCACTCTTATATCCAAACCAACCCTCATGCACTCTTATATCCAAACCAACCCTCATACAATATTATATCTAAACCAACCCTATTGCAAGCTTATATCTAAACCAACCATCTTGCAAGCTTACATTTAAACCAATCAATTTTGCATTGCAGTTAATTTATGAGGTTTGATTGAAAAGATTCAAAGCACAATTAACGCCCTTTTTTACGACTCGAGAAACATCACGTTGCTAGTTCAATGGAAATAAAAAAAAGACATCGCAAAATACAGAGATCTACTTATGAAACGAAGACCTAACCTTTTATGTTTTTCTTGGTGGGCTGTCCGCGCGCGATTGAGAAAATCTGATTTTGGGAAACTTTTCCCAAAGAAAACGTTAATTTTATTACCTCTCAAAGAAAGATTCCCGGATAAAAAGTTGGGCGCAGGACTCTTTCCTGTTCTTTATAGCCTTTTTGTGGAAGAAAAGTACCAACCCCCCAAAGAAATAAGAACGAAAAAGTAGTTGTAGAAGTTCAGCCTGACGCCCTCCGTATTCTCACCAATCATACGCTTTCAATCTGACCAGGTTCTAAACATCTTTATTTTTATTTTCTATTTCCACTTTATTTTTTACTCCTTCACTCAACAACGAACGGGGAGGGGCAAGAAGAAAGTAGAAGAAAAAAATTACACGTCAGTTTCATTCTTTTCACGTGAAGAATTTTTTTCTTTTTCTTTTTCTTGGTTGGCCTTTACTTTTCTTTGTTGGTCCTTTTTACTATTGCCCTGTGTATTTCCAAACTTCCCATATAGATGTATCATATACGGGACGTATACATATATATTCTCGTTGTCAACGAAGAAAAAGGGTTTTCTTCTATTTGATTTTTTTTTTCTTATCTTAACTTGACTTAAGAAATGTAAAAAGTTATAAAAACACAATTTTGATGTTTAAAGAATTCCATCAAAATGCCTAAAACTATTACCCGACTCCTCAATAATACATTTCGTCTGGAACTAGTGTTCAAAACTTAAAATGTTGGAATAGTTGCAGCTGTAAATTTGCTTTTTTTCCAATGCAGGCAAAAATGTTATAACATGGCAAATAAAACAAGATATATAGTTTTTTTTTACTAATATATTCAAAGGCTTTAAATATTTTCAATATTATACATTTAAAATTAGTATTTTCAATATTATAAATTTATCGAATTTAAAAATATCCAAAACTTTTCAACACAATGTATATTTTAAGGCTGAACACACAAAAAAAATGTAAAAAATATCCAAATTTATAGTATTGTAGCATTTTTTCTAACGGGAAGGCTTTTGGCATTTCATTCCCAGGAGAAAGGAATGTATATTCTTTAACAAGTACATAATAACAACCCATTAATAAAACTTGACAGCAGACCAACAGTATTGTGGATAGTTATATTACAAGCAATTAGTGTTTTGTACTAATGAGAACAACCTGTCTGACAGCAAATATTCAGTGTCATGTATAATGAGACTCATGAAAATATGATTGTCTGTACGACATTCACAGGTTGAAACAATTACAGATGGAATATAGACTACACCATATTGATTGTGGGTTGTTCCATATTGATTGGTGATCGACCATGAGCTGAGAAATGTCTACTCCAATAACAAGTGAGGGAAACTGCCCCCTCTCTCATGACAGATTCTTTAAAAGGAGTTTTTGGAGAAGAAAGGGGAAAGTTCCGCGACGAATCAAGTGATTTTTTTTTCTCTGAAGTGACTGAAGAACCCGGAGTTTCCGCCTGTTTTTCAAAGTGAACCCCATCGATAAATAAGGGCCAGGCAATTAGATTTGATGTAGACTCGAGAACTCTGAAATCTCCGACCTTGAAGTGAATTGTACTTATTATTTAATAATAATACTTTAATAAATCTGCACAAGAGATAAGTTCACAGAATCTGCTTTATAAATGTATTTCATTTAAATTGAAAAAATTATCAAAATAAAGTAATTGTTTTAGACTGTAATTTATAACATTTTAATCATTTAACAAATAATAAGCACTTTAGACGTAAATAAATTACGAAAAACATTTAAATACTAATACTACTCTACATATTATTAATACATTAAATATGCGTATTTCCTATACATGTACCCAAATTTTGGAATATAATAAACATTTTAAAAATAATTTAATTATAGAATATTTCACAAACAGCAGAATTTTTCGCACGTGTGTTTTTAATATCAGCTTTTAGAAATAAATAATATTGTTTACTAGTATCTGTGTTGATATTTTGAAACAGCCTATTGATTTTTATAAAGATTTTCTTTTTTTACAATATTTATAATTTAATCTGTTACCTATATTTTCCATTAATTTATACCAGTCCTATTTTACAGTAATAAATCACGCTTTTATGAAATTTTCAAACCCAAATACAGAAAAAAAAAACAATTTTTAAGAAAGTTCTACATTATCAATTACAATAGTGTATATAACAGTAAGTCAAAAGTATAAATCGGATTAAAAAGTACAATTTTATTGTAACTATTAGTTAAAAGGAAAAATAATTGAATACAATTCAGGACTATGCGACTCCTTATAGTCATCATGTCAGTATATAGTCAGTATGTCGTACCATATTGATGCCAATACGTTTTTAATGCCCCTCTTCAGTTTTTGCATCGTTTTTTGCATAAGGAAACAAATAATTTTTGATATCCTATGGAAAATACATCCTATGGAATAATTCTGGAGACCTGATTAGTAAAATACCTTATCAAGTCAGAAAAACCAATCCAACTTTTCGGAAGATATTCATTCAAATTTTTTTATTCCTATGTGGATTGTAACCTGTCTTAAAAAATGAAAAATTCTAGAATCCAGATTTTAAAGCTCTTTTCACCAAATATTACAGCACAAATTTAGGCACCAGAATACATCACGCGCATACTTGATCAGAATAATAACCTTATATACCTGTTTTGATCAGTTGTATCCTTTATTTGTTATACCGAATTATTTTTTCATTAAAATTTTGTGCTTCTGACGTAAATATTTGCGAATCGCATTATATTTTTCGTAAAGGAATTATTATTATTGGGCAAAAAATTTTAAAGCATACTTTCGTTTGTAAATAATTTGTGTATCGTAAAAAAATTTCTGATGTCATATGAACTTTAAAATAACGTTTTTATGTTTCTTGTTAGTGATCTTTTAGTATAAATGAACTAATGATGAATTATAAAGACAACTCATTCGTAGTTCAAACAAACTACAATATGTGACCGAAATATAACATGCAAAGAAACTTCTATATTAAATTTGTGATTTTAATTTAATAATTACTCGATTCATATGTATTATAAGTAGATAGATTTTAAAAATTGTTGTAATACGTTAAGGACAAATTACCATTATAAACACGAAGAATCGAAAAGAACACTGAACAAATTTTTATTTGAAATTGCCCTTTTGGTTGATTAGTATTTTAGCCCAGTCCATTTCGCCAAGTTGCCAAACCGGCAATAATGTACGAAATGTGGTATGATGATTATTATATTTTATGGTATACTCTCTTGTATGCCATTCTCGATTATAATTACGTGTTATATTATTTCATTCACTTTGTGGTAAATAGACAGTAAAAATGGCAAGAGTATAAATTAAATTTTCTTTAATTTTCAAAAATAAAAAATAAAATAAAAATTTTAGAATTAAGAAAATAAATTTAGATTTTCGAAAATCAAAAAGTAAATTCTGAATTTTATTTGAACATTATTGAATGCAAGAAATATATGATTGAAATCCACATCAAAATGTTAAAAACGTTATAAACACTGTTCTGGCTACTTATTAGTGTAGTACAATCAACATGTGCATTTGTAACTCATATCCGATAACGATTTTAGCAGAAAATAAGGTTCGGTTTGTCGCTCTACGGTTATTATTTATTTTTTTTTGCACACTTTAGGCTATTTAGACCAGGACCAGTTTAACGCGGATTCCGAACAGTTCACAAGCATCCATTCCACCTCCAGTATTCGAACCTGAAGCCTGTGGTACCAACTGCCAGAGCTCTAGCTAAATGGCCATCAGGTACGAAGTGTGTCACTTGATGTTAAGCTAGTTTCGTGGCCCATTTCATTAACCAGGATAAATCCAGCTATGGCTTTCAAATTAAAATGACACTGGTTACACATACTAATAATTTATTTACAGAAAGTATACTTGTTAAAGCTTACGGGTTGCCTTTTTTATAGAGCCCTATTATTATAGCTGCATGGTTAAATTCACTCAAACTAATTCAATTCCCATTTGGCATTACTAATTTCATTTCTTTTAACGTTGTATAACACTTCTCATTTTTAACTGATACGACTGATATTGGTTTTTATTAGATTTCGTCAAAACAAGTTACTTGTTTGGCGCAGTTTTGATGTCGCCACCCTAAGGTGGTCCAAATTGAGATTTTACCTGCTCTCTGGTTATAGAGAATCGTGGTGGGTTGAAAATTGTTTCAGTAACCTTCAAGAAACTATTTTGCTCCCTTAATCGCCTAATAAATTTATCCACTCTAAGTTAGGGGAAGAATCTTCAAAACTCGCGTTTCGCAGCGAAGGGGGTATGCATCAAACACGACAGCCGGACAGAGAGAAGGGGGCCTTTGAATTATAGGAGTATTTTCGTTTGCCCATCGAAAATATCCACCCACGCAACACCCTCCGCCTCCCGATTCGTGGGCAAATGGCGAGTTTCCCACGGATAGGAAAGGGGGAGGCATTCCCTCCAGATTCTTTTGTGAATAAGAGATTGCGGTCAATTCAAGATAGCAAGAAAATAGCAATTACAGAATATTTTAACGAAGTTATTTGTACCACAAAAATATCTTAATTATTAAATTTAATTATCATTAAAAAATCACAGAGCTCTCATAATAAATATATCATGTATTATCAGAAATATTCTCGAAGTTAATACTTAAATACTTAAAATAATGTTAAAAATCAATCATTTAAAAGTTCAAAAACAACGAATTTGATGTTTTATCTATATAAACTAAATTTGATCATTAGGCTTAAAAATATGAAATTTAGAATATGTTTTTAACATTGGTACATTAGATTTAAACTGCTATGCTTTAATAATAGAAGATGGATTTTGAATAACTTTAATAATAAATCGCATATTTACCAAATTGCAGTATTCATATTTATTTACGCTATATTTCTAATTTGTATCTAAATTCTTGAATTCAGGAATTAGAAGTAGCTTGCAATAAATTCAGAAACCTTGACTAGTAAAATACTTTACTAATAATTTTTTAAAATTGAATTTTATAAGTGAATTATATAAGGTAGCCAAATCTTAAATCTTAAATTTAGTTTTCATAGTAAGATTTATATTTAAATGTTTGCTGAAATAATTTTGAAAAAGAAATGGTTTCAATGAACACTAATACTTTAAAATTTCAAATACTTTTCCAGCATGATAATGATAGTAAACTGAAAACAACTATCGAATAATAAGTTTTTGTATTTCCGCAAATTTAAACAAATATTTTCATTTTTAAACAAACTTTCAAACAATTTATTCAAACAAATTTCATTTAGGCGAGTTTCAAAATTTTATCAGGAACTAAATAACTGAATTAGAATTGGCATTCAAATTTACTTACGAAATATTTTCCAAGAATATATATTGCTTCATTAAATTTTAAGTTGCATGTTTAAAAATATTTTAATTAACGCAGTTTAAAATTTATAGATATTTCAAATATGCTAAATTCTACAGCAATAGCTAAACTGTTATTAAAAAATTATATAATTATATAGATTTGAAGTTCAAATTATTGGTTAGAATTTTCCTTTCTCAATAAAATTTCATTCGCAGTTTGCATTACTGTGAAATTGAATTAATATACCCTGTCTGATCATATCAGCAATTTAATATCCCAAATCATGCATGATGCGAGTAGATAAGCAATTATATTAGTAAAAATAAAAGTACATACCTTAAAGGCAGATTCTTGTATTCAGGCTTATCTCACTTGGACAGCAACAAAAGATCAAGTCAATTAGCATAGAGATAAGGGTTGAAAGGCTACAACTTCAATGAATCCAATTACTAAAAGTTACAGAGGATGAAATTTGTCATGACTTAGCATAGTCTTTTGAGATATATGTACTGGCTGCTTTATTTCGTTTTCTCTAATTCATGTTTGGTAAGAGAATAAGTGAAAATTTACTGATCTGTAGGTCGTAAAGACGGAATTTATATTTTCCATATTAATATCATCGAAAATTTGAACTGCTCAACATTTGAATGTCATCCGAGAGAAATCTGAAAATTTGATTCACTATGCAGGAAGCGGCCTGATGGCCGATTGGTTAGCACTCTGGCCTTTGGTACCACATGTTTCAGGTTCGAATTTGACGGGGGCATGAATGTTCGTTAGTGGTTTGTAACCCACGTTGAACTGTAGGTCCCGGTCTAATTAGTTCTAAAATGTGCACAAAATGACCGTAAAGCGATAAACCAAACCAAATCTGGCTTTGGGTACCCCATGCTTCAGCTTCGAATCATGGCGGTGGCAGAGATGTTTGTTGATGTTTAGGAATCCAAATCCACGTTAAACTGTAGGTTCCGGTCTAATTAGCCTAAAGTGTACAAAAAATGAGCGAATAACGACAAACCAAACCACTAAGCAGGAAACTGACTTGATGGCTTGATATAGTACAATGCATTTCACCAGCACAAATAGAACTTTTATCTGTTCTACCTTGTAAATTTTACTATGAATTACAGCTTACGCAGAACTTTTTATTATTCTTGAGTACTTCTTAAATTATCTCAAGCACAATTAAAATAAACATTTATAAAGTTAGTCTAATACTTTTGATGGCTTGAAACTCTTAAGCAATTGCTTTCTTTATAAAATTATTCAATTTGCTTCCAAAACTTTTGTAGAAAAAGATGATTATTTTATTGGATAATTGGATTGGATTATTTTATGATTAATAAAAATTGCAATTCGTATAAATACAAAAAACAAAATTCGGAAAACACTACATTATTGCGAGTTCTTCTTAAAAATGAGATATTTTTGTGTGTTATTCGAATCTAATTGTTAGAATTTCAACAAAGAAGGTTTTATAAATTTGCAATAGTTATTATTGTAATTGGGCATTCCTAATAATGGAAAGCTATAATACAAGTATCCTATTATCTCTGAACCTTTTATCAGTAATGTTTTATGAGGAATACGATCAATGGGATTTCAGTTACTGGAGTGCAAAATATATGTTCTGCATCAGCCTGACAGAAGCACAACAGATCCCAACAGAAGCACATCTAAAGATTTTGTTTATTTTTTATAATAGAGGGATGATTATTTACAATAGTAAATAGAAAAACCTACTATCACTTCTGAATGAAATTGCTAAGAAAAGTTATACTTTGCTTTTATAGATTTCTGTCTCTTTAAATCTGTATTATATTTTTTAAAATCTCTTTAAAAATTAAACACTAAAGATAAAAACGAATATAAATTAATATTTTTGTATAGAATCTTTTTAGAGAAACTACTTGATACTTGTAATCAAGTTTATATACTGTAAATAAGAAAAAAAAATTTACAATAAAAAGTTTCAATCCAATTAAGATACAAATCCAAAGATGTTGTCCATGTTGGCCCAGTAAGTTTAGCATAAATATCGAAATACAAGAATCATTTTTTGAGCCATATATATGGAAATTATCATGTCTGTGTAAAATTATATTATAAAATAATCATGTGTGAAGTTGTTTTAATAAATTCATACGATTCAAATGCTCGTATTTGTCCATATATGAAACTACGAGTGAAGTATCCTCTCAAATATCATTAGTCAAAAAATTTTACCTACGAGGTTCAAAATTTCAAAATCAATTATTTGGATTTATTTTAAATATTCTCCAATCATTTGACTTACGATCCTCAGTGTATTAATAAAACCAAAACCCTTATGGTCCTAATTAACTAACTCTTTGTTTGTTATCCTTTGGTGTTTGTGCTCACGTTAAATATATATATATAGGAGAGAGAGTTAGAGAGAGACATAGAGATAGATAGACCATGTGAGGTTGATGCTAAAGCAGTTGAAAATGAATTACGAAAGAAAATGCAGGCCATATTTATAATATATATAATATAATATTATAATTATATATATATATATATATATATATAACTTTGTTCTGTTTTGATGTAACTGGCAAACACTTAGACAGTAGTCTTTGATGCCTTAAGACAAGCGCTGCACCGACGTTACTCACTTAGCACTACCCAGGAGGTGTGTGTAGCTTGAAGAATAGCTAGGGACGCGGAGTAACGATACCCCCAACACTCTACGATCCTGTTATATGGGGACCTACGGTTTAAAATGGATTCCGAACAGCTACAATCATCCATGGCACCGCCAGTACTCGAACCCGAAAAATACCATAAAAATACTAAAAAGTATTTTTATTTTATTTTTTATTTATTTTTTTTTTCCCCATTATCTTTCGAAAATTTTGTTTAGTTTAAATTTTATTTAAAATAATCTATGTTTAGATACATTTAAAAAATCATAGGAACATATAAAAATAAATATGTTCCTATATTAAGAAATCTTAATTATTTATACTTAATAATATTTGCGTTTCGTTTCAGATTTCAATAAACTTATATTTAATAAATGTTTTATTTTAATTTTTTATACAATATTTTAAAATAAAAAAATGGGTTTTTTAACTTCATTTTCCACTGATTGATTAGAAGTATAAAAATAATGCAATTTGCTATCCAGTACAACATTATAAAATACTTTTTTATTCCTACATCATGGTGTACTTTATAATTTTATATTCTTTTATAATTACATATCAGACATGAAGTCATTGGTTTTTTTTTGTTCTAATGCAGCTGGCAACACTTAGGCAGTTGTCTTCGATGCCTTAAGGCAAGTGCTGCACCGGCGTTACTCACTTAGCCCAAGAGGTGCGTGTATCTTGAAGATAAGCTACAGACGCTGAGTAGCAATACCCCTGCAATGCTTTACGAACATGCTAGACCGAGACCTACGGTTTAAAGTGGATTCCGAATCACTAAAAACATCCATGGCACCGCCGAGACTCGAACCCGAAACCTGTGGTATCGAGCGCCAGAGCGTTAGCCACTCGGCCATTCAGGCCTTGAAGTGATTGTAAATATTCGAAACATTTTTGTCAATACCTTCATATTTTTTTAAGTTACAAATATGAAGATTTAAGATAAATTAATCAAATGAAAACGAAAATACAAAACCTGTATCTTTAATAACAAGAAATATTCACTCCATGTTAAAAATACTTCATACTGTACAGTATTACAGTTGTATTTTATTCTTTTCAAAGAGTACTTTCCGGTAAAATCTGCCGGAATAACCTTTGCAGAAACCTCCGGTAAACAAGTCTGCCAACTAAAGACAAAAGAAAGCGTTGCCTTCGGAAGACCTAAGCCCACATTCCAAATACTGTATCCCTACAATCTATCACCTTCGAACCGATAACGCGTTCTGTGACCGAAGAGCCTTCTCTCCAGAGTGCACGCGTCATTAGAAGCAGAAGGCGTTCTTTTTCCGGGAGTTTTCCGGGAAAAAGCCGGAACCATTGGTCTTGAAATCCCAAGTCGCTTCCCAACAGTCCGGGAAAAATGCCAGCAGAAAGAAGATTTGCTATTGGGAAGTTTATTTTTCACATGCTTCTAAGGGGATGTCTTATTTAATCTCTAAATTTATGGCCGGGTCGTGATGAACTTGATGGAATATCTTAATTTTTTTTCTTCTCTCTCATTCTTTCACTACTATTTACTTTCTTTGCTCTTTTATTTTTATCATCGTTTTCTGTTCGTCAGGAGATTCACGATTCAGTGGGCTCGTAGTTAGGTGAGGGCGATAAGAGTGTTTTAGTTTTATCGTGAAAAATAAATTTGCTTTTCACGAGGAGTTTCTGAAATAAAAATTAAGCCTCTTGGTGAGTGATTAAAAAAAACTGCAACATTTGCTTTTGGATTTAAAAATGCATTTTGCATCCAGTTGTGAAAGACGTGATTAAGGTGATGCTTTTCGGTGAAAGGGGTTTATTTTTATGCATGTCTTTGACTGGAAATTGTTAAGGATATTAAAAATGTAATTTTATTAATATCTTACCGTATTTGAGGGCCCTGAAAAGTAAAATAATTTTTCCTTTAATCACAAAAATTATACTTCATGTTTAATATAGTATTTAAACAGGAAGTAAGTGAAGAAAGCAATAATATGAAGAAATTTTTTTTCTTGGTTTGTCGTTCTACGGTCATTTTGCGCACACTTTGAACTAATTAGACGAAGACCTACAGTTTAATGTGGATTCCGAACCACTAACAAACTCAAACTCGTCGCAAAACTCTCTCCAAAAACCTTCCTCCAAGAAAATCCGTCAAGAGAGGGAGTGCTAGCTTCCCTCACTTTTCATTGCATTAGATACTTTCTCAGCCTATTGTATATCACCAATTACGATGCCACAACTCATGGGGTAGTCCACATTAAATTAGTTGTTGCATAATCATTCGCTAATTTAATGAGTCTCATTATACATGACACCGAATATCTGCTGTCAGATTTGAGTGACAGGTTGTTCACATTAGTGCAAAACACTGATTGCGTATAATATAACTACCCACAAAACTCCTTGTCAAATTTAAATGTTGGATTGTAATTATGTATTTTTCAAAGAATATGCATTCCTCTCTCCAAAAGCCTCGTTAGCGCAGTAGGTAGCACGTCAGTCTCATAATTCCTCTCTCCTAGGAATGAAATACCAAAAGTCTTCCCGTGAGGAAAACTGCTGTAGTATATATATATATATATATCGTATATTCCAATATACTTTTAATGATTTGTTTTTAAACCATACCATCTGATTGTCAAATACCCAATAACTTCGCATCAAGATTCACTACACTGGATCATATTTAGAAATATAAATTTAATGTATTTGTGATGTTGGTACTATTGAGTAAATACTAAAACATAAAAAATTACGAAATTCAGAACACATATAACTTGAAAAATATCTCAAAGCTATTCTTTTAATGTAATTTTTTATTATTTATTTACAATTAAAGCAAAATTAGAAACCACAAGGGGTTAACTTTGGAAACAGATGGAATTCAGTTCCTTTAGAATAAAAAAAAAAACAACACTTCTGGTCGTCTCCTCGCAAAACCCTCTCCCTCCTTCACCAAAAAACTCCTTTTAAGACAATCTGTGCAGGGGGAGGGGGGGGGTTAGCTTTCCTCACTTCCGACTGGAATAGTTATTTCTCAGCTCTCACCAGTCACCACGGAACAACTCATGGTATTGTTCATATTCAATCTGTAATTGTTTCGCCCTGGGAAGGTCAAACAGACAACTGCTAATTTCATGAAGTCTCGTTATCTATGATACCGAATTTCTGCTATCAGATTTCAGTGACAGGTTGTTCTCATTAATATAAAACAATTGCAAATCTTCAACACTGCTTATCTGTTGTCAAATTTGAATGGTGGGTTGTTATTATGTAGTTGTCAAAGAATATACATTCCTCTCTCCTGGGAAAGAAATGCCAGAACTCTTCCCGTGTGAAAAAATGCTACAATACTAAAATTCCTTCAAGTTGTTTTAATCATAACTTTTATTCAATCGTATATAAAAAAGTAACTGAATTATTATATACATATTTGCAATAAATTTAAAAAGAATTTATATAGATAGCTCAAGGTTTTATTTATTTTTACAGATTCTACAAAGGAAGGTAAAAAAAAAAATGCTGTCTAACTATAACCCATTCAAATTTTTTTTTGGGGTCCTTTTTACCCAAGTATGAGAATATAATTCCCATAATCTCCCCGCTTTTGATTGTATTCGGTAAAATAATAAAAGCCCCCGAATAAATAAAAATAAATTTGTTTAATTCATAATTAATGAGCGGAATTAGGAGGAAGGAGAACGAAGGAAAAAAGAGGGAATTGTTCGCAATTAGTATCTTCACGACGGACCAACCTGTGGACAACGGAACAACTTATCACTAATCACGACGGAACAACTCATGGTGTAGTTCATATTCAATCTAGTTGTTTCGACATGTGAATGTCGTACAGGCAATCGCTAATTTCATGAGTATCATTATACATGACAATGAATATCTCTATCAGATTTGAAGTGACAGTTTGTTCTCATTAGTACAAAACATTAATTGCATGTAATATGAATATCCACAACATTGCTTTTCTGCTGACAAATTTGAGTTATAGGTTATTATTATTATTACTTGTCAAAGAATATATATTCCTCTCTCCTAGTAAAGAAATGCCAGAACTCTTATCAATGCTACAGTACTGAAATTTCTTTAAGTTGTTTTAATCATAACTTTTATTCAATCATATATAAAAAAACAAATATATTTGCAACACATTTGAAAAATTTATATAGAGAGATCGTTGTTTTGTTTATTTTTACAAATGCTACAAAGGAAGGTAAAAAAAAATGCTTTCTAACTATAACCCATTCAAATACTTTTTTCTGGGTCCTTTTTACCCAAGTAGGAGAATATAATTCCCACAATCTCCCCGCTTTTGATCGAATTCGGTAAAATAATAAAAGCCCCCGAATAAGTAAAAATAAATTTGTTTAATTCATAATTAATGAGAAATTCGGAGGAAGGAAAAGGAAGAAAAAAAAAGAGGGGAATTGATCGTAATTAGTATCTTCATTTTCACAGTCATTAATTCTATTCTTCCGGGGAAAATTTTCTATTTCGAGAGAAAGAATTAATTGTTATGACTGTACGGCAATCAAATTGCTATTCGGACGAAATGCTATCTTCTACCGAAAATGGCGCCACCAAAAGATCTCGACTGGCTGAAAGATTAAGAAAAATTGCTGTGGCAACGATTGCAGAGCAAACGATAGAATGAGAGAGAGAGAAAGAATGAATGAATGAATGAATGAAAATGCGAAAATGGAAGGGCAAAAAAAAAAAAATGGCTTGGAACTTGAAGAAATAGTTTTTGAATCTGTTTCGTTCTGAAAGGTAATTAAAGTCGATGGTAATTAGGGAAAAATTAAGAAGAGAAATGAGAAAAATTAGTTTTCTGATAATGATGATGATGAGGTCTAGCTATAAGTGATGGAATAGAAAAGAGGTATTTTTGATAATGTGGTCATATCTCAATGCTTTCATTTTAGCGCGAAAGAAAACTGAAAATTTTCCAAAAGCGATAAGCGATAGCATTTATATTAATTAAATAAAAGAACACAAATTGTTTTCAATGGGATATTTATTGTTATATGCGCATTAGATCTCTAATGAAATAAATATTAAATAGCTTTTAACTTTTTTTTCAAAGAATGGTTTTTCTAATAAGAATTAAAACATTTTCTTATTTAATAGATTTCGTATAATAAGCTATTTTCTGTAAATTTATGTTGCACGTTTAGAAAAATACTATTACATCAATTAAAAGGAAGAAAATTATAACATAGGATATAATTAAAATACCCTTTTCCGTTAGTAGTAACAATTAAAATAATTTTTCTTCTTAAAGTTAGTTTATTAGCCATTTTTAAAGAATAACGAGTTGGATTATGTAAAATTAACTTTAGTGGACAATTTAGGAATGCTTAAATTTAACCAGCAATAAAAGCCACTGATATATTTCTAAATTACTTGAAATAATTCGGAAAAATATGAAGTACATATATATGAATATTTTTATTAAACCAATTATAACAAGAAAATCATTATTACTTTATCAAGAGTAAAATAATTCAATTTGGTACATTTTTGCGTACCAAATTGAATATCTACATATGTAATTAATATATACATATATAATTAATATCTACATATATAATTAATAGACCAAATTAAATTTTCTTTTCAAATATTTCTGAGGTATGATAAAATAAATTTTTAAATCTTCTCTTAAATTTGCTCTCATTTTATCTATGCTGCTCAAAGCCATTAGGCAGTTTTTTTATAAATTATTTGTTATAAATGTTATTATAAATTATTTTGTTGTCAATTATTTTACACATAGTACATATAGTTTTACATAGTTTTTGTTATAATCGTAATTAAAAATATTTATGACAAAATAAAAATTTTATGATAAAAAAATGTTTAAAAACTCCACTAGGCTGTAATTACATTACTTGTTGCTCGAAGCCATTAAGGAATTTTTCATAAATTATTTGTTATAAATGTTTATAAATTATTTTGTTGTAAATTATTTGTTATGAATTAAAGACAAAATACCCATGTTACACAATAAATGGGTATTATATAATAAAATAAAACAATTTAAGAAAAATAGCTAAAGCAAAATTAACAAACTTGCAAACTTCGTAATATACAAACTATTGTTTGTTACATCAAACAACATGTGCCTTTGTTAACAAAGGAAATATGAAACAAAAATTATAGCATGAAATAAAATCTAATTAAGTTTAATTTATTAAAAATAGTATAGATTATATTAGTTATATAAAGTTAAATTCAAACATGAAATACATTTGTTTTATAACAAAACAAAAATTAAATAAATAACATCAAGTAACGATGGACATGATTACTTTGAATGCTTCATAGAGGTGAATACGATTTGAATAATGATTTTCCATTAAATTGTTAATCTGGAAATTTTGTAAATCTATCTGTTAAAAACAGGAAGTGAGATTGGAACAATAATAACAAATGAAGAAAATTTTGATATTATTCCTTAATTCTCTAAAAACCCTCGAATTCTTTTTTGAAAAGAAATTATATTTGTAAGTAGTCGTGATTCATACCTCAAAATACTAAACTTCTTAGAAGATAATTTCATGTTTTTGAATAGAAATTGAATAACCTAGGTATTTTTCATCTTAAAATATATTCTAATCATTCGGTGACATATTAAAATAAATAACAATCTACAAAAAGAAGAAAAATCATCAGTTTAATTTTTCTGAACAAATTCCTATCCATCCAAGAAATGGTTGCCGCTGAAATTTCGAGGGAATTTTCTGTTCCTATTTGTATACCTTGAAAAGATTTTATTCTACAAATCCATCGAACAAGTTTCATAATGTTTATCGCCACTCTTTCATCCATTGTCCAGCATTGTGTGTGTGTGTGTGTGTGTGTGTGTGTGTGTGTGTGTGTGTGTGTGCATGTGGATCTATAGGTGTAGTCCATATTCCATGTATCATGGTGTAATCCATATTCCATCTGTAATTGTTTCGACCTGTGAAGGTTACACAGACAATCCCTAATTTCATGAGTCTCATTATACATGACACTCAATATGTGCTTTCAGATTTATCAGATTTGAGTGACAAGTTGTTCTCATGAGGGCAAAACACTAATTGTATGTAATATAATTACCCACAATATTGCATGTATGCTGTCAAATGTGATTGATAGGTTCTTATTATGTACTTGTTAAAGATTATACAGTTCTCTGTCCTGAGAACGAAATGATACAGCTCTATACAAATTAATTAGACATAATACAATGTTTGAGATATTTTAATCAGCTTGTTTGAGATATTCTAGGCAGAAAGCTTATTCTCCACATAAGTAGTTTAACTATTGAAAATTCTTCCTTTACAAAAAGGGACTGAATTTTTTTATCCTTTTAAGAATTTCGTTGAGTACGTGACACGAGATTTGAAACATTGTTCTTGGTCAACTGGAATGAATGTCCCTTAATAAAATTACGTCCTTGGAGAAATTATGTTTTTATTTTCATTTTTATGGCATGAATAAACTTTCTTACTTTCTTTGAGAAATTATGTTTCTATTTTCGTTTTTATGACATGAATAAAACATGCATTTTATGTTTTGTGAAATAAAATTCAAACAAAAGTCAATTATTCCACTTCTGAGTAAATTTCTTTTTATTTAACTAACCTCTGTGAAACCTTTGCCATATTTCAATAAGTTTCCTTATTAATAATTTATAGCCCAAAGCACAATGTCTCCTTGGTATTTATATGTGTATAAATAATTATAAAAGAATTTTTTTTTTGCGGCTGGTGGCCTGATAGTTCTTGTATGACCCTTGGTACCACAGGCTTCAGGTTCAATTCCTGGCGGTGGCAAGGATGTTTGTTAGTGGTTCGGAATCAATGATAGAGTGTCTAGTGCTCTGGTGCACGGTGCCACAGGTTTCGAGTTTGAGTCCCGGCGGTGCCATGGATGTTTGTAGTGGTTTCGAATCCACTTTAAACCGTAGGCTCCGGTCTCATACGGCTGTAAAAGCGTCACGGACCCTAATCAGATTTCTCACCCACATTATTCCCAAACTGTAAAGGGGAAAGTCAGCTCTACGCACAGTGATGTGGTGTGGTGAAGTAGTTGTGGTTCGGAATTCACATTAAAAAGTAGGTCCTGGTCTAATTAGCCTAAAGTGGGTGAAACTGACCGTAGAATGACAAACCAAACCTTTCCGCTGAAAGCCATGACTGCAACGCATGCCATTGATTGATCTCATCTAAGCTTTCCTGCGGATTAGCTATGCATTTTACCACTGAAATACGTGTCGGACAATTTTTGGCTTAACATGCGAATTATTAACATACGAATACACATAAATGCACATAGGGTTTTTGCTTTATATATATGGAAAAGAATATATATATGTTTGATTTATGTAATGTGTATTAAAGTTTTTTTACGTTATATCAGTTTTTTTTGCATTGTTTTACCCAAATTTGTAAACGTGCCCGATTATTTCAAAATGAAACGTGATGTGTTAAACTTTTTTTTAAAAATATTTCCAAATAACAACCTTAAATTCTTTTATGATTTTTTCAACACAAATTTGCAAATGAAACTTATGTCATATCGATATGGGCGTAAATATGTATTTATAAATATTTTTTATATTCAGGTAAAATTATTTCCAATCAATGTATAATTCATGTGTTGTGGTGGTATATTGGGTATTTGTTGGAATCGTGTATGTATATTAGAGCAGACTTCCAGTTTCAGTTCTGGCGTGCAAATTCCAGCCTTCGTCGCCGTTGAATAGCAGTTAGTATTGGTGCATTAACCAGCGCGTCTGCTGCGGAGGCCCATGCGCAGCAACGTTCCGGGAACCGTTGTTGAGGATACACTCTTGGTAGCCCCTTCGTTCATTTGGGCGGTCAGTTGCACGTCTATTCGCCCGAACGCATCTCCGTAGCCTTCATTCGCGTCTGTCATCTATAGCCCGTGGTGCGCCACATGTGCCACGCCGCTGATTTTGGACAGTGCCATTTTGCCATGCACGGTATACTTTTACCACTTCGGCAGAGCTCACAAAATTAGCCGTTTCCGAAATGCTTCCACCCTTGGCCCGAAAGTCAATAATCATGCCCTTTTGGACGTCGGATAAATCGCTACTTTTCTGCATTACGCCAACGATTGAAATGCTTTCCAATGCCCTAAGACATCCTTTATAAACACTCCACTGCAATGTGCTGCCACCTGCCTTTTGTGATTGGTTATTTCACGTTGACATCGAAAGTAGGTGGTGGTCACATTAATGTGACTGGACTGTGTATATACAGGGTGACTATAATTAAAATCCCACTTTCAAAATGCTGTAAAAAAAAGAAACACTTGTCACAATGAGTTCAAATTTGAACTGAAAATACTTGAAGAAAGGTGAAACGGTATGGCATCAAAAAAAAGTTTCATTGATTTTTCCCATCCAATTTGGTATGACTTTGCCGTGATGGATGGGCTTTCCACTAACAGTGCCAAAACTGTTGAATGACTTGGAAGTCATTTTTTTAGTCAAAAAACCGAAACAATCAAGCACATTGAACACTACAGTTGGTTTAATGCATATCTCATGCCAAATACGTTGCAATTTCGATTCAAAATATTACTGGCAGTCGGATTCCCTTTCCTTTTGCCGCATTCAGTGCCATCTATTAATAAACTTTGGAACTTTTTTATGCCATACCGTGTCCAACCTTTTTCAAGTATCTTCAGTTCAAATTTGAACCCATTGTGACGATGGGTTTTTTTTCTCTAGAGCATTTTGAAAGTGGGACTTTAATTATAATCACACTGTATATTTACGCCATTCCAACAGACAGTCATAAAATATATCACTTTTACAGAAATAGATAAAAAAACTAATAATTAAAATCAGTAAATATTACAAGTTATTTACAAATATTTAAGATAACTTGTAATATTTACTGATTATGAAAATATTTTTTTTCGTAATATTATATGTATTTTTTTTTTATTTAAAATAATTTTTTTTCGTAATATATGTATTTTTTTGCAAGGAATGTTTTATGCTATCAATAACTTTTTTTTACATTTTAATAAATTTAAACTATTAAATTTATTTATTATAAAATTATTTCGAATTAAAGATTAACAATATATAATTAAATTTATTATTTGGTCTTGAATTTAAGTGACTATAAATAATAATTTTGATGATACATTGTAAATATTTGTGGCAGTTTTAATCTCAAACTTGAATAAGATATATTGTGCTACAAAGTATTTTAAGCACATTTTTATACAATATAAAAACCAGAAGGTTTAAAATTTTATTTTGCGCTAAAATGGATTCTGTAAAAATAGATGTTTAGGGATAAGTCGATCGTCTTCTGAAGTTTGGTTTGTAGCTCTGTGGTCATTTTTTGCACTCTTTAGACTGATTAGACCGGGACCTACAGTTTAATGTGGATTCCAAACCTATAACAAGTATCCATGCCACCGCCAGGATTTGAACCTGAAGCCTTCCCTATAACGTGGCAGGTCTTGACATATTGTCAAAGTTTTCATTTTTTTTCTAATGCAGATGGCAAATACTCAGACATTTATCTCTACACCATAAGAAAGGACTGCCCAACGTTCTTCATTTAGCACTACCCAGGGAGCACGTGTAGCTTTAATATATGCTACGGACGCGAGTAACACTACCCCACGATGCTCTCCAGTCATATTAGACAGGGAACTACGGTTTAAAGTGGATTTCGAAACACTACAAACATCCATGGCACCACCGGGATTCGAACCCTGAGGTACCGAGCGCCAGAGCGCTAGCCACTCGGCCATCAATCAGGCTCCTCGAATGATTATATATATATATACATATATAGATAGATAGATAGATAGATAGAGAGAGAGAGAGAGAGAGAGAGATATATATATATATATATATATATATATATATATATATATATATATATATATATATATATATATATATATATATATCATTCCAGCAGACCCGCATAAAATATATCACTTTTACAGAAATAAATTACATAAGTTAATAAATAGATTTAAAAAAATTAATAATTAAAACCAGTAAATATTTAAGTTATTTACAAATATTTAAAATAAATTTTTTTAGATAATTTTTTTTTCGTAATATTATATGTATTTTTTGCGCAAGGAATGCTTTATGCTATCAATATTTTTTTTATATTTTAATAAATTTAATTTATTATTAAAACTATTAAAGTATATCCAGAGTATTAGTATCCCACAAGCTTAATGAAAGAATGACTATTTTTTTGCATGAAAAAGTTTAAAAAATTCATCTTTTGAGATTTGATGTTTTTTAAAAATATGGTGCTTTAATCTCTGAGATTATACAAATTTTTCGAACACCACTGACTTTCAAAAAAATTTTTTTCTTTGTATGCTATGTGACATTTAAAAATTCTAAGCATTTAGGTTGAGGGGGAAAAATGTTATCAAATTTAGCCGGTGAAAAGTTTGATTGAACAAGTAATTCTTTTTGACAAGACTTTTTAATCCCTTTATACCCTCATTCGATAAACATTTCATTGATTTTTAGAAACTTGGAGGCTTTTCTTTACGAAAAATTCTCTTGGCAATATAAATTATTTTCTGGCGAAAAAAAATGTTTTTACAAAGAAATTATTATTTAAAAACACGGCAGATTTTTATTTCTTTTAACGAGTGATGACAGTTTTTCTTGGAAAATTCTTGCCTTGATTTAATTTGTTTCTTAGAAAATGGTTAAAATTAAAGTGATTTGAAATTGTTTTTCTAAAATAAGTTAATTCGTCGAAGAAAAAAAAAGGATGCTTTTAAAAATTGATAACAGGAAATTGAATTTTCGGTTTTTTTTTTTTTTTTTTAAAGAACTATTATGTCATTTCAAATTAAAGATTAACAATATGTAATTAAATTTATATTTTGCACTCGAATTTAAGTAATTATTAATAACAATTCTGATGATGCATTGTAAATTTTTGTGACAGTGTCCATTTGAAACTTGAATAAGATTCATTTTGCTACAAAGCATTGAAGCAAAATGTATCTTATTCAAGTATTTACTTACAATACGAGTATTGTATTTTAAGCCCATTTTTACACAATATAAAAAGTAGCATGTTCAAAATCTTATTTTGAGCGAAAATGGATTCTTTAAAAATGGGTAGTTAGAAAAAAATCGATCATCTTCTGAGGTTTGTCTTGTCACTCTACGATCATTTTTGCTCACTTTAGACGAATTATACCGGAGCCTACAGTGTGATGTGAATTCCGAACCACTAATAAACATCCATGCCATCGCAAAGATTCGAACCCGTAGCCTGTGATACCGAAGGGCAGAGCTGTAACCAATTGACTGTCAGGCAGCCTTGTCGTCCTTAGATGTTTTAAGATAAATGCCTTCATTTGGGTGTCTTACGGGTGAAAAATCAGAACACTTCCAACCAGAAGTAGCCTAACTGTTGATGTGAGACTCTTACAAATGCTGTCACAACCCCCATATCTCTTCATTCCCAAAAATAGAGGTTGAAACAGATATCAGATATCACAACTTGAGCCCTCTTGCACGCAGGTGTATTGCTATTTATACTGTAATTCTGAACAATTTTGAATAATTTTGTTGCAAATATTTGATCAAAATATCACCCATACATTTGGTGTACTTTTACAGAAATGAAGTATTTAAATCAATCAATCAGATAAGTCGAAAAATAGATGAACAAAATCTAATAATTAAAATCAGTGAATATTTAAGTTATTTACAAAATATTTTTGTAATATTATATGTATTTTTGTGCAAGGAATGTTTTATGCTATCAATATTTTTTATATTTATAAAATAAAAAAACTATATATAAAAATAAATATTTTATTTTACATACTAAATTTAATTTATTATTAAAACTATTAAAATAAATCCAGAGTATTAGTATCCCACAAACTTAATGAAAGAATTACTTTTTTGTATGAAAAAGTTTTAAAAATTCATCTTATGGGATTTGATTTTTTTTAAAAATGTGGTGCTTTAAGCTCTGAGATTATACAAATTTTTCGAACGCCACTGACATTCAAAAAATTTTTTTTTCTTTGTATACTATGTGACATTTAAAAATTCTAAGCATTTAGGTTGAAGGGGAAAAATGTTATCAAATTTAGCCGGTGAAAAGTTTGATTGAACAAATAATTCTTTTTGACAAGACTTTTTAATCCCTTTATACCCTCATTCGATAAACATTTCATTGATTTTTAGAAACTTGGGTGCTTTTCTTCAGGAAAAATTCTCTTGGCTATATAAATTATTTTCTGGCGAAAAAAATAATTTTACAAAGAAATTATTATTTAAAAACATGGCAGATATTATTTCTTTTAACGAGCGATGACAGTTTTTCTTAAAAATTCTTGCCTTGATTTAATTTGTTTCGAAGAAAAATGGTTAAAATTAAAATGATTTGAAATTGTTTTTCTAAAATAAGTTAATTCGTCGAAGAAAAAAAAAGGATACTTTCAAAAATTGATAACAGCAAATTGAATTTCCATTTTTTTTTTTTTTTTTTTAGAAATATTATGTCATTTCAAATTTAAGATTAACAATATGTAATTAAATTTATACTTTGCACTCGAATTTAAATAATTATTAATAACAATTCTGATGATGCATTGTAAATTTCTGGGACAGTGTCCATTTGAAACTTGAATAAGATTCATTTTGCTACAAAGCATTGAAGTAAAATGTATCTTATTCAAGTATTTACTTACAATACAAGTATTGTATTTTTGAGCGAAAATTTGATCAAAATTTTTTTTGAGCGAAAATTGATTCTTTAAAAATGGGTATTTAGGAAAAAATGGATCATCTTCTGAGGTTTGGTTTGTCACTCTACGATCATTTTTTGCTCAATTTAGACCGGGACCTACAGTGTAATGTGAATTCTGAACCACTAATAAACATCCATGCCATCGCCAAGATTCGAACCCGTAGCCTGTGATACTGAAGGGCAGAGTTTTAGCCAATTGACTGTCAGGCAGCCTTGTCGTCCTTAGATGTTTTAAGATAAATGCCTTCATTTGGGTGTCTTACAGGTGAAAAATCAGAACACTTCCAACCAGAGCCAGTAGCCTAACCGTTGATGTGAAACTCTTACAAAAGCCGTCACAACCCCCATATCTCTTGGTTCCCAAAAATAGTGGTTGCAACAGATATCAGATATCACTAACTTGAGCCCTCTTGCACGCTAGATGTATTGCTATTTATACTGTAATTCTGAACATTATTTTGAATTCTTGGTGTTGGCTTTTGTTGCTAACATATTTGATACAAAATATCACCCATACATTTGGTGTACTTTTACAGAAATAAAGTATTTAATACAATCAATCAGATAAGTCGAAAAATAGATGACAAAAATCTAATAATTAAAATCAGTGAATATTTAAGTTATTTACAAAGTATATTTAGTGATATTATACGTATTTTTGTGTAAAGGAATGTTCTATGCTATCAATATTTTTTTTATATTTTGAAAATAAAAAAACTATATATAAAAATTAATATTTTATTTTACATACTAAATTTAATTTATTATTAAAACTATTAAAATAAATCCAGAGTATTAGTATCCCACAAACTTAATGAAAGAATTACTTTTTTTTGTATGAAAAAGTTTTAAAAATTCACCTTATGGGATTTGATTTTTTTGAAAAATGTGGTGCTTTAAGCTCTGAGATTATACAAATTTTTCGAACGCCACTGACATTCAAAAAATTTTTTTTCCTTTGTATACTATGTGACATTTAAAAATTCTAAGCATTTAGGTTGAAGGGGAAAAATGTTATCAAATTTAGCCGGTGAAAAGTTTGATTGAACAAATAATTCTTTTTGACAAGACTTTTTAATCCCTTTATACCCTCATTCGATAAACATTTCATTGATTTTTAGAAACTTGGATGCTTTTCTTCAGGAAAAATTCTCTTGGCTATCTAAATTATTTTCTGGCGAAAAAATAATTTTACAAAGAAACTATTATTTAAAAACATGGCAGATATTATTTCTTTTAACGAGTGATGACAGTTTTTCTTAAAAATTCTTGCCTTGATTTAATTTGTTTCGGAGAAAAATGGTTAAAATTAAAGTGATTCGAAATTGTTTTTCTAAAATAAGTTAATTCATCAAAGAAAAAAACGGATGCTTTCAAAAATTGTTAACAACAAATTGAATTTCCTTTTTTTTTTTAGAAATATTAAGTCATTTGGAATTAAAGATTAACAATATGCAATTAAATTTATATTTTGGTCTTGGATTAAAGTAACTATTAATAACAATTCTGATGATAGATTGTAAATATTTGTAGCAGTTTCCATTAAAAATTTGGATAAGATGCATTTAATTGAAAAGTATTTTAAGCACATTTTTATACAATATAAAAAGCAGCATGTTCAAAATATTTTTTGCATGAAAATGGATTCCATAAAAATGTCTGTTTAAGATGTCCTGTGAGGTTTTTTTTTTTGTCGCTCTACGGTCATTTTGAGCACACTTTAGGCTGATTAAACCGAGACCTACAGTTTATCGTCGATTCCGAACCAGTAACAAACACCCATGCCATCGCCAGGATTCGATCCTGAAGCTTGTGATACCAAAAAAGCAGAGCGCTAGCCAATTGACAATCAGGAAGCTTTCTCTTCCTTAGATTTTTTAAGATAAATGCCTGCATTTGGGTATCTGATGGGTGAAAAATCAGAAAACTTCCAGCTAGAACTAACTTGACCGTCGATACGAGAAGCTTACACATGCTGTCACAACCCTCATAGATTCTCTTTGTTCTCGAAAATAGTGACTGCAACAGATATGACTAACTTGAGCCCTCTTGCGTGCTAGGTGTATGGCTACTTCTACCATAATTCTGACCATTATTTTAAATTTTGTCTTTTGTTGCTGACGTATTGGACACCAATATATCAGCAACACGAATTGTATAAGGCAAATTGACTTTTGTCATCAAAGGACTGTATTTGATGTACTTTTACATGAAAGCATTTAAGGCATTCAATTAGATAAATTGATAACTAGATAAAAGCTAATAATTAAAATCAGGGAATATTTACGTTATTTACAAAGTATTCTAGAGATATTATATGTATTTTTGTGCAAGGAAAGTTTTATGCTATCAATAATTTTTTTATATTTTAATAAATTTAATTTATTATTAAAACTATTAAAGTAAATCCAGAGTATTAGTATCCCACAAACTTAATGAAAGAATTACTTTTTTTGCATGAAAAAGTTTTAAAAATTCATCTTATGGGATTGGATTTTTTTTTAAAAAATGTGGTGCTTTAAGCTCTGAGATTATACAAATTTTTCGAACATTTTTCAATTTTTTTTTCTTTGTATACTATGTGACATTTAAAAATTCTAAGCATTTAGGTTGAGGGGGAAAAATGTTATCAAATTTAGCCGGTGAAAAGTTTGATTGAACAAATAATTCTTTTTGACAAGACTTTTTAATCCCTTTATGCCCTCATTCGATAAACATTTCATTGATTTTTAGAAACTTGGATGCTTTTCTTCAGAAAAAATTCTCTTAGCTATATAAATTATTTTCTGGTGAAAAAAAATATTTTACAAAGAAAATATTATTTAAAAACACGGCAGATTTTGTTTCTTTTAACGAGTGATGACAGTTTTTCTTGAAAATTCTTGCCTTGATTTAATTTGTTTCGAAGAAAAATGGTTAAAATTAAAATGATTTGAAATTGTTTTTCTGAAATAAGTTAATTCGTCAAAGAAAAAAACGGATGCTTTCAAAAATTGATAACAGTAAATTGAATTTTCGTTTTTTTTTTTTTAATAAATATTATGTCATTTCGAATTAAAGATTAACAATATGTAATTAAATTTGCATTTTGGTCTTGAATTTAAGTAACTATTAATAATATTACTGATGATACATTGTAAATATTTGCGGCAGTTTTAATCTGAAACTTGAATAAGATACATTTTGCTACAAAGTTTTTTTAAGAAAATTTATATATGATATAAAAAGCAGCATGTTCAAAATTTTATTTTGCACTAAAATGGATTCTATAAAAATGGGTGCTTAGGAAAAAATCGAATATCTTCTGAGGTTTGGTTTGCCACTCTACTATCATTTTTTGCTCAATTTAGGCTAATTAGACCGGGACCTACAGTTTAAGGTGGGTTCCTAACCACTACAAACATCCTTTCCACCGCCAGGATTCGAACCTGAAGCTTGATATACTAAAGACCAGAGAGCTTGCCAATTGGACATCATTCCACCATCTTCTTAAAAGGTTTTGGTTTGTCGCCCTGCGGTCAGTTTGTGCACACTTTAAGCTAATTAGACCGGGGCCTACAGTTTAAAGTGGATTTCGAACCACTCACAAATATCCCTGCTACCGCCAGGATTCGAACCTAAAGCCTGTGATACTAAAAGATAGAGCTCTAGTGAACTGGCCATTAGGCCGCCATCTTCTGAGGAGGTTTTGGTTGTCACTTTATGGTCATTTTGTGCACACTTTAAACTGATTAGACCGGGACCTACAGCTTAACGTGGAGTCCGAACCACTAACAAATATCCATGCAACAGCCAGGATTCGAACCTGAAGCCTGTGATAGCAAAGCAAGAGCGCCAATTGGCCATTAGGCCGTCATCTTCTGAGGAGAGAATGTTGAAAATGATTTATTATGACTAAATTAAATTTAATTAAATTTAAAATGGCTGTAACTAAATTTGCGTTAATGAAAAAAAAGTTATTTACAAACGTAATGGTATGACCTATGACTTCATATTAATTCATTGTTTTATGGCTAACAAGACAAAACAGCATCAATATTAAAATTTTCAAGCTTTTACAAATAAACCAGTTGTGACAGAATATTCATTAAAAATATCACTTCTTTTTAATTTCTTTACTTTTCCAATACGTATATTGATTGTTGAATTTAGCAAACATACGAGAATGAACACATTGGCAGTTGATTGACCTAAGAATATGTGTCTAAATTGAAAGGAAGACCAACAAGAATGTAGATATTCAATGAAATAAACTTCTTATCCACCCTAATATCTTGGGCAGATACTTATCACTTCTTTGCTGGCGAATCTTTCCCTCATACAGGTCCGATAACAGGTTTGACAGCTACTAAGTACAGTGGAGAGAAAAATAGACTAAAGCTTCTTCCAATTCATCTCTAATCTGAGCTCGGAAACAAGCCAAATTTATGAAGGTATTAGTGGCAACACTTTCCACTGCTTTTGTTTGGGGTTCTCGTCTCTTAATGGAGGGAAACAGCCGAGCGTGATTGGAAAGGACAAGTTAGTTAAGCGAATCGGCGGAGTAAACCTTTGGAAACGTGACGGTTAATTATGAACAAGCGATAGCCGTACGCTTTTTCTGATTGCAGTTACGAGATAGTAGCGGTATTCTTTTTCTTGCACAGAATACCTCTTTCTTTATTACCTTTGCAATCATGTTTTATCATTGATTTTAGCAGATGGTCATTTTGCGGATTCAAAAATTGGAAATAAATAGTTCTTAAAGTAGTAAATAAATATTATTTTCTAGCTTTTTTTAGGTGCCTTTCAATTTGTCAATATACAAAAATATAAAAGAGTGAGGAAGTAAAAACTGAATAGAAATAGTTTTTATTTTTTTTCTTGTGACATCGAATCGAGCGGTTTGATCATGTGTGAAATTTACTACTATGCATAAAGTTTTTACATGATATTTTATAATGAAATCGTGTTCAGTCGTAACAACGGCAATTTTTGTGACCACATTGAAAGATTTTTTTCTCGGTTGAATCTAGATTATTACTAAGCAATCAACACAATTCTACAAATAATTGTTGATTATAATATTATAACCTTCTTTTTCTTCCAATTTTAACTTAATTTCAATTCAGTTATATTATGACAAATATAAAGTTTTTTTATTCAGAAATTATAAAAATAATAACCAAAAAACAAATCGTTTTATTGCTGCTATCAGGCAGGTAACAGGTTAAAATTTAAAGCAATGGTCTCTGAAGTGTGTTAAGTCTTCAAGGGGTACGCAAAGTGATACTTGGGGTTATTCGAAAGATGTAGAATGGAACAGTTCGATTACGTGTCAAATTTCTTACCTCGCGTTGAATGCATAAATCTTTGATGCATTCAACGATTTTATTACTTGATATTTTATAATGAAGTTGTAACCAAAATTATTACTAAGCAGTAGACAAAACTTTACAAATAATTGTCAATAATTATAATACAACCTTCTTTATCATCTAATTTTAAATTAACAACGTTCTATTCAGTTATATTATGACGCATATAAAGTAATTGTTTTTTGTGCTGAAAACTGATAAAAATATTAACCAGAAAACAAGTTGTTTTACACTCAGATTGCTGCTAACAGGCATATTACAGTGTGGTAAGTGGTAAGTAAATAGTCTCTAAAATGTGGTAAATCTCCAGGGAGTACGCAAAATGGCATAGTCATTTTGCGGATTCAAAAGAGAGAAATAAATAATACTTATAGAAAATGTTGCTTACATTGCCTGGGATTTGTATTAATATATATTACTTCTTAGTTTTTTTAGCCTCCTTTAAACTTGTCAATATACGAAAATACAAAAGACCGGTAAAAACTGGATAAAATTACTTTTTACATTTTTTTCTTGGGACATCTAATCGAGCGGTTCAATCATGGGTGAAATTTACTACTCCACATTAAATGCATAAAGTTCTTACTTAATATTTCATAATGGATATTTTATTTTTATACTTTAACTTGCTATTTTTTGTGTTCAGCTTAACAACAGCTATTTTTGTGTTCAGAGATTTTTTTCTCCGTTGAATCCAAATTATTACTAAGCAATAGACAAAATTCTACAAATAATTGTCAATAATAATAATACAGCCTTCTTTATTAACCAGTTTTAAATTAATATTGTTCAGTTTAGTTTTATTATGACAAATATAAAGTAATTGGTTTTTTTACTCAAAAATTATAAAAATAATAACCAGAAAACAAGTCGTTTTACACTCAAATTGCTGCTAACAGGCATGTTATGATCTGGTAAGTGGTAAGTAAATGTTCTCTAAAGTAAGTCCCCAGGAGGTACACAAAGTTATACTTGGTGTTACTCCAAAGACGGGCGGCCTGATAGCCAATTGGCTAGAGCTCTGGCCTTTGGTGCTTCAGGTTTGATGCAGATTGGGCAACCAGATTGTAACTGGGTGCGGTTAGATTGAGATATTTGAGGCACAGATTGGAGAACTCACATCTTTATTTACGCACACACAAACACCACACACACATACATTTAGACACATAGAATATTTAAAAGATAGTTAATCTTAGATTTGTGGAAGGATTCCACTTCTAAACCGAAAACCCGATACTCAGCTAGGTGCAGGATGCCCGAAATATACTTCCTCTCCGGATGAGAATTTGTAGGCATACTACTTTACAGGGCTGCGCTAAATATATTTCCTCTCGGGGTAGAATTTCCGACTGTAGCTTTATTTACACACGTGCAGATATCACACACATACAATTAAAGATATACAATATTTAACACATTTAAAGACAGATAATTCTAGATTCGTGGAAGGATTCCACTTCTAATCCGAAAACCGATACTTACTATTGCGCGGGATGCGTGGTATATACTACTTCTCCGGGGAGTCTGTAGGCCCAAAAAATGCTGGGCTGCACTAAATATATTTTCTTTCTCGATAAGAACTTACTAACTAAACCTTTCTCGGCGGGAGCCCAGGTTGAGCTGCACTTCCTCTAGGGTGAGACTCTCGAGGCCGAACGGCCTTTTTTCCTGAATGCCAAACAGTGGCGCTTTCGCCAGTGTGTAGGAGGAAGCAAGGCTACAGAAGTTATTTGTAAATTGTGGCATTCTTAATATATTATCATGCTTGTATTACAGATAAAAAATGTCCAAATTTCTAAGGCAATTTATTCCACAATAAAAAAGATTTTGTTGACCATAAACATTTTTATATTGATAAAATACTCTGAGTTTTTCATATAAATCTTTGTAAAATTAATTTTTTCTAAAATAAACCTCACAAATTTTCCCCTTTCTTTAAATAACAGTAAAATAGTTTTGAATTTTGAATTTTGAAATGCCCCTCCATATATATATATGAATAAAAATAAACGATTCTCGTAGAAAACATAGAGATTTAGTAAAACATAGTTTTTTTTTAGATTCACTATTACATTCTGGAGTCTCTACAAATATCAAAAGAAAGATAAATTTGCTATAAATTGCAACCAACTTCAAAAATCAGCGAAAGATAGCAATAAAGTCACTTCTAAGACAGTGAATAACTATAAATATAAACATAAATCTACGGAAATATATTTTCCTGGTGCAAAGGAAGTAGAAAAGAGCACCCGATTTATTCCAAACACTTTTCACCTAATTTTATTTTTCCTCTTCCACTTCTTATTCCCATGTTTATACCATTTAACCTTGGGAGACCGGAAGCAACACAAGAAAATAAAAAAGGAACCCTGGGTAAAAAGATAAAAATCCTGGATTAGACCGGATTTTTAGGAAACAGGCCGGAAAAAACACAAAATATTACACTCCCCGCCATTTTTTTTCTTCTTTTTCTTCCACCGTGGCCAAACACAGAGATATAATTTCAAGTCTTAGTTCTGAAACATGGCCACAGCAGCGCGCCCTATCAATGTTAAACATCCTGGCAAGAACCCAGAAAAAAATAATAAGAACGGGATAAAAAATAAAGAATGTGAACAAACGGTTTTAGGAAGAAAAAGAATAAAAAACACAGTAGGAAGTAGAAGGCGGTAAAATATGTTAAATAATAACAGGAAGGGGTGGAATAAGTAAAAAAAAAAAATACTTATCGCATTTGAATTTTCAATCGGGTCGGCTGCTAATGAGACAGAAAAGAAATACGGGAGAGAAGAAATTTACGAAAAAGGAAATGTTAAACTGGCATTTTCAGGCCTTTTGCGGATAAAATGCCGATTTAGAACGCCTAAATGCAGATGTAGCACTAAAATGGGCATTCTAACTCAAAAAACAAAATGGCCGACGCGAGGTTTTGTTAGAAATGGAACAAAAAAAAGAATTTTTAAAAAAATGGCGCAACCTTTACTAATTGTGACATATTTTCTTTCTGCTGAGCCTGTTTACTTACATAATTAAGCTTAATATGGTTTTTAACCTTACGTTTTGTAATAAAAGCTGATCCATTGTAATTAAGTAAGTTTTCGCGAATCATTTTTATGGATGGATTCTTTTCAGCTAAAGCAGCTCTCTTACGGTGCTGTTGTTGTGAATAGTTAAAATCAAACTCGTTGTAAAAGATACTTTTCACGGTGACCGTAATTTTTTAAGTGTTTGATAAGTAACAGTTCTTTTATCTCTCTAGGATCAACTCTTAATATGCTAATAAATTAGGTGCTTAAAACAATTTGCTTCTTTAAAACTGTAATAAAAGCTTTGAACCCAGTATGGTCAGATGATAATCATTTCTATCTCCTGTTTATTACTTTTTTGTAATTTATAAAGTATTTAATGAATATTAATTAAAATAAGCATTGCATCTAAAGGGATAGATTCAGTTAATTAATGAAACTAACATAAAATGTGTTGAATTTTTAGCATTAAATAATCAACATTACTTTCACATTAAATCTTCAATATTTTTTTAATTTCTTTAAATTTAATTTTGTTATTTTCATTCAAAATTAATTAACTACTTTTAAATCTTTCCGATACGGATATGTAACTATTTTGTTCTAGTATGATTACAGTATTCTTCACGCTAAACTTTTTATCGCACTTATGTGTAGTGTAAAAGGAAATATGGAAAACTCCAATAAAGAAATCGCTATGAGACACTCTATCACAAAATCTACACAGTATATTCATTTTCAAATCAGTGACTCTACCTAAATTTCATTAGTCTTCAACAAAAAGAATATCAATTTGAAAATCATTATAAGAATGATATATCTGTAGCGTGAAATTTCCATTTTGCAGTGTTGTGAGTTGTACAGCTAATTGTAACTGCGTGTGTTAGGTTGAGAGTTGAGACACATGTTTGAGAACCCCAAACTTTATTTACATACGCACAAACACCACACATACCAATTACAGACAGATAATATTTAACACATATAAAAGACATATAAAATAAGTATGGTTGCAATTTATATTAAAATATTTCATGGCATTCTAACTCTAAAAACAAAATGGCCGACGCGAGGTTTTATTAGAAACGGAATAAAGGAAGGATATTGGAAGGATAAAAAAAATGGCGCAACGTGTACTAATTGTGACATATTTTCTTTTCTAATATTAGACTGTTTTCTTATAATTAATATATATAATATGGTTTTTAACCTTACGTCTTATATATAATAAAGGTAATCACTTGTAATTAATAAGTTTTTCGCGAATCATTTTTATGGATGGATTATTTTTAGCTAAAGCAATTCTCTTATGGTGCTGTTGTGAATAGTTAAAATTAATTCGTTATAAAAATACTTTTCACGGTGACCATAATTTTTAAGAGTTTGATAAGTAACATATTTTTCTGCTCTAGGATAACTCTTAATACGCTAATAAATTAGGTGCTTAAAACAATTTGCATCTTTAAAACTGTAGTAAAAGCTTTGAACCTAGTATGGGCAGATCATAATATTTTCTATCTCCTGTTTCTTATTTTTCAGTATATATATAAAGTATGAAATAAAAAACAATTAAAATGGGTATTTCATCTAAAGTGATATAAATTGAGTTAATTAACGAAATATAAATGAAATATGAATTTTTAATATTAAATAATCTATATTATTTTCATATATACACAGTCCAGTCACATTAATGTGACCACCTGTCAAACCAGAATAACCACCTTTGGCAGAGCTGTCCGCTGCGAGACGTGCAGGAAGAGTCAATTAGGTTTCTAAAGGTGTTCACTGGCATGTTAAGTCATGCCGACTCCAGTGCCTTGGACAGCTACGCTAGATTACGCGGTTGAGGATCCATGGCGCGAACAACCCGATCGAGGGTAGTCCCCGCAGATTCTCGATCGGTTTAAATCCGTTGAGTCTGCTGGCCAGGGGATTACGGTAAGCTCATCTTCGAACCACGCACATACACTGCGAGTTGTATGACACCTCGCATTGTCTGCTGGTAGATGCCATCATTCTGAGGCATCTCCTGCATTAATGTGACTGGATTGTGTAATTCTTCAATATTTTTACTTTCATCAAATTTAATTTTGTTCCTTTGGTTCAAAATTACCTGACTGTATTTAAATCTTTGAATTCATAAATACAACTGTTTTGCTCTAGTATGTTTACAGTATTCTTCA
>BPLQ01013720.1:0-23306 GCA_021605075.1 Caerostris darwini | reverse complement strand
GTACCTGCCACGTTGCAAGAAAAAGGATTGAACAGTCCTAGAGATATGAGGGCAGGCATTGTCCTGTTGAAATACAGCGCCTGGCAAGCTTTTGAAGGAAGGGAACAGCTTGGGGCTGTAGAACTTCACCGATGTACCGGTTGCTGTTCAGATTGCGCACAATTCTTAGCAATTGAGATCGTCCATGACATGCTATGGCACCCCCAGACCACAACTCCAGGTGTTCGTCCACTGTGGCGTTCCATAATGCACTCCGGAAGGTGGCGTTCACCGGCATAGCGTCTGACACGAATGCGGCCATCATGGTACCACAAATTAAAGCGGGATTCGTCAGAAAACACGACATGCTGCAATCAGCACGCCAGTCTCTATGCTGAGCGGCCCATTGTAGCCGCAGGCGGCGATGGTTTAGCGTGAGAAGGATCCTGTATAAAGGAGTCTGGCGCGCAGTCCACGCTGCAGCATACGTCTACGAATTGATGAAGCACGCAATGAAACACCTGTAGCTATTGACCACTGTGCTGCCAATTGTCTAGAGGAAGCTGTACGGTCCGTCAGCGCCATGCGGACCACATGTCTACCATCGCGAGCTGACGTCACATTTCGGGGTCCTCTCCCGGATTTCCGAGTTGTCCGACACTCGTCCGTCCACTGCTTCCAAAGACGCATCACTGTGCTGCTGTTACGATGCACACGAGCGGCTACTGCACGATAAGACAATCCAGCTTCACGAAGGCCGATGATTCTCCCCCCGTTCAAACTCTGTAAGTTGTTCAAATCTCGCTCTCTTTCGTCGAAGAGGCATAAGTAACGATGGAGCTAACGTTTACCACTAGCAGATAACCACCGATAACCATACACGCCTCGCTACAGCCGTCTAATTATTCGGATCCATCCGCCGTTCAGAGGGCGCTGCTCAGCATGCGCATGCGCTACGGATTTGAAATTCTAATCATTTGCATATCATGCGCTAATTTGCATTTCCTGAAAATTTCAGCTGACTCGCGTAAGTCTTTCATAGTGTTGCAATTTTCACAAACATGAGTTTATTTAATTTAATTTGATAGAAAATAGGATAATTTTGATTGCATATTTAATTTTCGTGCTCCAAGATTTTTATTATTTGAATTTTGTTCCTTTGTAAATGTTGTGTGTTATGTTTGATGAGTTATTGTTACAAGTACTAACATATATCGGAGGCTCAAAATAAATGTTCTCGACTTTTTTGTTTTATTTAATATAAGTGCCACATTTCTTATAAAGATGAGTACCCATCACAACATGTTTCATTTAACATATTGATATACACTGAAGTGACAAAAGTCATGGGATAGCAATATGCAAATTTTCAGATGGCAGTAGCATCGCGTAGAACAGGTATAAATGCGCAGTTCTTTCGCAGAGCTTTCATTTCTGTTCAAGTTATTCATGTGAAGAGGTTTTGACGTGATGATGACCGCACGACAGGAATTAACAGACTTTGAACGCGGAATGTTAGTTGGAGCTAGACGCATGGGTCATGCCATTTTGGAAATCGTTAGGGAATTCAACATTCCCAGATCCACTGTGTCAAGAGTGTGCCGAGAGTATGAAATTTCAGGCATAACATCCCTCCATGGACAGCGCAGTGGTCGACCGCCTGCACTTAACGACCGAGACCGGCGACGTCTGCAAAGAGTCGTAAATTCTAACAGACAAGCAACACTGCGTCAAATAACCGCAGAAATCAATGTGGGACGTACAAGGGACTTGTCTGTTAGAACTGTGCGGAGAAATTTGGCTTTCTTGGGCTATTCCAGCAGAAGACCGACTCGACTGCCTTTACTGACAGAACGACATCGCTTGCAGCTACTCTCGTGGGCACGTGAGCATATCGGTTGGTCCCTAGATGAATGGAAAACCGTGGCCTGGTCCGATGAGTCCCGATTTCAGTTGGTTAGAGCTGATGGTAGGGTTCGAGTGTGCACAGACCCCACGAAGCCATGGACCCAAACTGTCAGCAAGGCACTGTTCAAGCTGGTCGTGGCTCCGTAATGGTGTGGGCTGTTTTTTCATGGCATGGACTTGGTCCTCTGGTGCGACTGGACCGAACATTGACTGGAAATGCTTATGTTCAGCTACTTGGAGATCACTTGCAGCCATTCATGGACTTCATGTACCCAAACAACGATGGGATTTTTATGGATGACAATGCGCCATGTCTTCGGGCCACAACTGTTCGCGATTGGTTTGAAGAACATTCTGGACAATTCCGACGAATGATCTGGCCACCTAGATCGCCCGACATGAATCCCATCGAGCATTTATGGGACATCATCGAGAAGTCTGTTCGTGCCGAAAATCCTGCACCATCAACGCTTTCACAATTATGGACGTCTATCGAGACAGCATGGCTCACTATTCCTGCAGAAGACTTCCAACGACTTGTTGAGTCCATGCCACGTCGAGTTGCTGCACTTTGCCGGGCGAAAGGAGGGCCGACACGATATTAAGAGGTATCCCATGACTTTTGTCACTTCAGTGTATATGACAGTGATGATTTTATTTGATTATTTCTCATGTAATTTACAAACTTGAAAACGGGAGGTGAAAGGGCCTCATAAGTGGAATAGCCTAGGGCCTCTTTTCATCTAAATCCGGCCCTGGTAATACCCATAATCCTCCGATTAACAGATATCTGGCGTTATGTCTTCCACAACATTGCGTAAAAATCCGAATCGACAAGCATAAACCCTCTAGCTGGGTTTTTAAAAAAAATGTTTTCTTTTTTTTAACAAAGAGGAATATCAAAAACCCTTTAAATTTACTAGCAGTATATTTGAAAAGCACAAATTCAGCGAAAAATAATTACGCAATATAAGCGAAATGAAAATCATGCAAAAAAACCTGAAATACACTCATGTCCATAAATTAAGGATAATTCCGAATAATTAAGAAATTGAACTCTAAAATACAAATTTCACCTGTAGAATTATCACACACATCTTGAAGAAGAATATGCAAATTACAGGAAACCACCAGATGGCGCGGATAGTACGTCACAATGACGAGAGTGTAAGAGAGGGGTAGATAAGGAATGGTGGCAAAGAAATAAAATTGTTCACAAGCGCTTTAAAAGCCTTTCAGTGCAATAACCGCATAGTTATGGCACAAAGGAAGCATTTGGGTGATTTTTTACGTGGTCGAATTATCGGACGACTGGAATGTGGACGTACCCAGCTGGAAGTATCCGAGGAACTTGGAATCGCCCAGAGAGTCATCTCCAGGCTTTGGCAACGATTCCAAGATGATGGTAATGTGAGTAGACGTTACAGCACAGGTCGCCCCCGAGTTACTCAGCATGCCTAGGCGTTGTAAGGCCTGTATTGCATCGTCCGGGAGACATACTCCCTATTAACCATCATACTAACCCTGTTATACTGTTTTTTGTGAATAGGTTCTTTTTTGAAATTTGCTCCAGGGAGTAAAAATCGCAATTTTTATTAATTATGTGAAACATATAGCATCTTTTTTGCTCTTTACCTTTTGTTTAATAGATAGACTTTACAAATAAGTCAAATTTGTTTTGCTTCTGTCTCTTTCTTTGCCTGAACTTCATTGTCTTTAATTTATGGACATGAGTGTAATATTGGGAACAAATAAGTAAATTAAATAAAACACCAGAACCTCGGTTCTCTTTTTTTGGGCGGGGAACTAATTTTTATTTTTCCAGATCATCATTACGATAATCTCCACACGTTTCAGCAAACGAATGCTTTATGGCATCTACAACTGGTTCCTTTCAAATTCCGGCGGTGCCATGGAGGTTTGTAGTGGTTCGGAATCCACTTTAAACTGTAGGTCCCAGTCTAACATGACTGTAGAGCGTTCGGCGTAGGGCTGACAACCCTACCCTGCCCAAATCTTCCGTAGGCAGACGGCCTTGGCCCACCATGATGATGAAAGGGTTCCTAATTGTACCGAATTTTTACTTAAATTCTTTTTATTCTTATATTTTAAATTTTTTTTATCTTACTTTAAGTATTTTTAACCTTTTTTCAGAGTACCCTTTTTAAATTTCTAAAATTTAAAAAATATTTATAATATTAATAACCATTTATTGTTACAATAATATTTATAATATAATTAACCAATAATATATATACTTTATTTTTGAAATATTTTACGAATAACCCAAACAAGCACTAGCTACGCTATACTCTTAATAATTTCGCCACTATCACAATGCTATATGTCCGCAATCTTTCCATACGCAATCAATACTATTAGAACTCGTGCGCAGTCTAAAATGCGCAGTCTACCACATGTGAGGTCTAATTCACCTATATTGGATTCCCATATGTCTGCACTTCGAGAAAGAGATAACGCTTGTTGGTGCCAATCTACAGCTATAACAAATAAATTTGGCGTTAAGTAACAAAGAATTTCCGCTTTTAACACTTTACCGATTGAAAGCTGTCTGTTTTTGCTATTTCCGCCGATTTATGTTTTGTAGAACAAAAACAGAGAAAGTAAAAAGATCGTCAGTCCTTTGAAAAAAAAGGAAGAAAAAAATAATAATATTTAATCAAAGTAGAAAAGGATATGGATACATAATGTATAAATATATATTTCTTTTAATTTGCCTCGGACCGGCAAATTAAAATTCTATCCGCGGGCAGGATAGAACCTTTCGGCGGGCCATAGTTTGCCCATCCCTGCCGTAATCGGTACTCTAGTTGGATGTTGCCAATATAGGGAGCAAGATGGACAAAACAATCAGGTGTCCGGTGAAAGAGACAGTAGTGGTCAATGCAGCAAAAACCTATGCTTATATGCCAAACAACATAAATCTATCACTGAATATTTCATTTCATTAATAAAAAAAAAAATTTAAAAAAAAAAAATTTTTTTTAAGTTTATCCTTCTTTTTTTAAATTTTCTAGCGCTCTGGCGCTCGGTGCCAAGGTTTCAGGTTCAATGCCGGCGGGGCCATGGATGCTTACAACAGAAGCTTTTTCCCTTCAAAAGTTCTTTACAAATAATTTTCATTCATTTTTTTAAAGTTTATCTGGCGCCATCTATTGGCAACTACATGCAACTTAAATCTAAAAAAAAACTAAAATTAATTAATTAAATTTAATTACTGAATTAATATTTGAAAAAACTGTATTAGCATCCAGTGTTCAAATAAAATGTATTTGAACTTGAGTGGATGAATAAAAAGTATTTTATGAACGATTGAAAATTTGAACAAGATATATATAGGGAGAGTGTGAGCTAATAGAAGGAATTGAAAAATTTGAACATTATAATCATATCTAAGATTTTACGTTACGTTAGTTGTTACTAGGGCCGGATTTACCTATAGGCTAACTAGGTAACAGTAAACACTGAAGCACTGAATTCGAAACAAGGAGAAATTCTACACACATGACTAATAAACAAACATAATAATGTATACGTAATAATAATTAAATTAAACGTAAAAATAATTAAATTAAATGTAAAAATAATTAAATTAAACGTAAAAATAATTAAATTAAACGTAAAAATTATTATTTTCATAGTCAAAGATTTTTATTATTTGAATTTTGTTTCTTTGTTATTTGAATGTTGTTATGTTTGATTAGTTATTGATACAAGTACTCTATAGGGGGCTGAGAATAAATGTCCAAATAAGTGCTCTCGACTTTTTTTTGTATATTACTTTTTTTTTTTTTTTTTTTTTTTTTCATTAAACACAAAATTTCAGTCCAAACTGTATACGCCTTTAATGCCACAAATTACCCGTAGTGTCCAATCTATTATCATTTTTTTTTTTTTAATACAGCTGGCAAACACTTAGACAGTTTGGTCTTGGATGACTTTAAGGCAAGCGCTGCACCGACGTTACTCACTTTGCACTAGCCAGGGGGTGCGTGTAGCTTGAAGATAAGCTACGGACACGGACTAACAATACCCCCGCAATGCTCTACGATCCTGTTAGACCGGGACCTACGGTTTAAAGTGGATTCCGAACTACTACAAACATCCATGGCACCGCCGTGACTCGAACCCGAAACCTGTAGTAACGAGCGCCAGTGCGCTTCCCACTGGACCATTCAGGCGCAAAATTTAAAAGTGCACCAACATTACTTACTAGCACTACCCAGGAGGTGCGTGTAGCTTGAAGATAAGCTACGGACGCGGAGTAACACTATCTCCGCAATGCTCTACTATCCTGTTAGACCGGGACCTACGGCTTAAAGTGGATTCCGAACCACTACAAACATCCATGGCACCGCCGGGACTAGAACCCGAAACCAGTGGTACCGAGGACCAGAGCGCTAACCACTTAGGCCCAAAATTTAAAAATGCATCGACGTTACTCACTTAAAGCTCATTCCCACCGAGGCGAGAGGCGGCGACGCGACATGCGGCAGGGAAGAAAAAATTTTCGACCCGTTCACAGCGAAACGTCAGAAATTGCATTACGCCCGGTGAAGTTCCGCTTCGAGTTAAAAATCAGTAAACTCGAAGAGGTGGATTTCAAACCGATTTTAGGCGAACGCGCTGAGGCTAGTGATTGGTCAACGCTTCACACTTAAACGCTCACGCCTCGGTGAGAATGAGCCTTTAGCACTACCCAAGAGGTGCGTGTAGCTCGAAAATAAGCTACGGACGCGGAGTAACAATGCCCCCGCAACGCTCTTATTAGACCGAATCCTACGGTTTAAAGTGTATTACAAACCACTACCATCATCCATGGCACCGCCGGGACTCGAACCCGAAACTTGTAGTACCGAGCTCCAGAGCGCTAGCTATTCATGTCCCTGATCTATTATCATGCAAATGAACATTTTAGAAGATGGAAAAAAAAAAAGTAAATTGGTTGGGACAGAAAAGAACTACTTTTACTTTACATGTAATGGTTGCTCTCAATGCAATAGTGTAAGTTTATTTTTTTTTATTTCCAATGGCAGATTATGAACAGTTACAGCAAAAACATACAACATTTTTTGTTTTCTTTCTAATGCAGCTGGAAAACACTTAGACATCTTGGTCGCCTTAAAGCAAGCGCTGCACAGACGTTACTCACTTTGCATTACCCAGGTGGCGCGTGTAACTTGAAGATAGGCCACGGATGCGGAGTAGCAATGACCCCGCAACGCTCTACGATCACATTAGACCGGGACCTACGGTTTAAAGGGATTCCGAACCACTACATATATCCATGGCACCGCCGGGACTCGAACCCGAAAACTGTGGTACCGAGCGCCAGCCACTCGGCCATTCTGGCCCTAAAAACATACAACAAATACGACAAAACATGCTGAAACAGAGTTCATCTAACAGTAATGCCAAGTTGCAAATATCTTAGCCACTCAAAACGGGGAGGCAGATCTTCTGCGCACGGTGAAAGTCGACCAGCGTAAAATCATTATTAAATTTACAATTGAAAAACTCCCTTAAATGGTTGGGGTCTGAATGGCCATCGCTCTGTACCACAGGTTTCGGGTTCGAGTCGCAGCGCTGCCAAGGATGTTTGCAGTCGTTCGGAATCTACTTTAAACTGTAGGTCACGGTCTGTTTAGCCTAAAGTGTTCACAAGATGCCCGTAGAGCGACAAACCAAACCCTTAAATGGTTGGAATTTCTCCAAATATTTTATTTTTATCATATTAATGCCTGAAAATATTTGATCACAAATATTTTTTTTTTCTTTCCAATGCAGCTGGCAAACACAGACAGCTTGGTCTTTGATGCCTTAAGGCAAGTGCTGCACAGACGTACTCACTTTGTATTACCCAGGGGGCGCGTGTAGCTTGAAGATAAGCCACGGACGCGGAGTAACAATGCCCCCGCAACGCTCTACGATCCTATTAGGACCGGGACCTACTTTTTAAAGTGGATTCCGAACCACTACAAACAACCATGGCACCGCCGGGACTCGAACCCGAAACCTGTAGTACCGAGCGCCAGCCCACTCGGCCATTCAGGCCCTTGATCACAAATATGTTTTCATTAAAATAAAACTTACGAATTTCAGAGGAACAACAGCAGTTGTTTTATTGAACACAGTTTTAAAATGGAACTTGTCTTTGGCTCTCCAGTAAAATAAGTAATACATTTTTTAGAACAAGTATTTATCGATAGGAGGAAAGTTGCTGGCGCTTGGTACCATAAGTTTCGGGTTCGAGTCTCGGCGGTGCCAGGGATGTTTGGAATCCACTTTAAGCCGTAGGTCCCGGTCCACGGCGTTACGGGAGCGTTGTTACTCCGCGTCCGTGGCTTAATTTCAAGTTACACGCGCCCTCTGGGTAATGCAAAGTGAGTAATGTCTGTGCAGCGCTTGCCTTAAGGCATCAAAGATAATTGTTTGTCAGCTGCATTAGAAAAAAAAAGTATTTATCGATAGACTTCAGAATTAGTATTCTCGTGTTAGATTAACGTAAACATATACACAGCATGAAGGCAAGTGCATTCTTCATAAACGTTTTTATCACTTTTTTTTTTGTATTAAATTAGGATCCAAATTATGTTCCATATTTTGATCTTCCATGAAAACATTGTAATCCACTTTAAACCGTAGGTCCCAGTCTAACATAACTGTAGGGCGTTGGGCGTAGGGCTGATAACCCTACCCCGCAAAAAAGAAGACTTCTCATGTTTCGAAATCTGCCAGTAGGCCATGATGATGATAAAAACTTTATACCACAGGCTCCGGGTTCGAATCCTGGCTGTGGCACGGGTGTTTGTGAGTGTTTCGGAATCCACGTTAAATTGTAGGTCCCGGTCTAACGAGTCCAAAGAGTGTACAAAATGAGCATAGAGCGACAAACCAGACCCATCATCAAAACCTGACATTCTTTCAAAACGAATTATCTACTATGACATTTAAAAATAAAATTGATACCATGTGTACAATTTATTCAACAGGGTCCATTTTAATTTAACAAAAAAATATATTACAATTAATTTCTTTTAAAAGATTTTCGGAATTCGATAAAAAAATTAAAACACGAATCAGTCAATAACGGACAAGAGTGAATGCAGGGTCCATACTGTTTATAATATATTTTTTATTTATTATATAATTTATAACATTTTTTATTATTTATCTTTAAAAACATCTTTTCTTTCTAATGCAGCTGGCAAACACTTAGACAGCTTGGTCTTGGATGCCTTAAGGCAAGCGCTGCACAGACGTTACTCACTTTGCATTACCCAGGGGGCGCATGTAGCTTGAAGATAAGCCACGGACGCAGAGTAACAATGGCCACGCAACGCTCTACGATCCTATTAGGACCGGGACCTACGGTTTAAAATGATTCCGAACCACTACAAACACCCATGGCACCGCCGGGACTCGAACCCGATACCTGTGGTACCGAGCGCCAGAACGCTAGCCACTCAGCCATTCAGGCCCTCGTTAGAAATTTCATTCGATCATAATTAATTCGATTTCAATTCTATAGCGCTAACTTACTCTACTAAAAGTTTTTTATTCAGTAAAATAAATCCCACCTTTAAAAACATATTCCATTTTAATATTGTTGCTCTGCAGTCCACTAATATGAGTAAATATTAATATTAATGAACACAAAGTTTTTTTTAGACTTGAATAAAAAAAAATCGATAATTAAAAACCATTCGAAGTGCCTCGTTGGCGTTCGATTAGTTCGAAAATCGAATCAAATATTCGAAAACTCATACACAAATTGACGTAACATCACCCAACAAGTTTTTTATTTATTTTCTTTTCATATTAATTCTTACTACATATGAAGAAATAAATATGGCTGCAATAATTTTTTTCTAAATTCTATTTCTATTTTTTATTTTAATAAAAGTTTTTTTTTTTGTACAACCAGTGATCAAATTAAAGCCTATATAAACAGCCCATGGCCAGGGCCGGATTTAGATTAAAAGAGGCCCTAGGCTATTCCGCTTATGAGGCCCTCCCATTTTTAAGTTTGTAAATTACATGAGAGATAACGAAATAACATCATCACTGTGATATATATCAATATGTTAAATGAAACATGTTGTGATGGGTACTCATCTTTATAAAAATTGGGGCACAAAAAAAAAGTCGAGAACACTTATTTGGACATTTATTCTCAGCACCCTATAGAGTACTTGTAACAATAACTCATCAAAAATAACGCACAACATTTACAAAGAAACAAAATTCAAATAATAAAAAATTTTCACTACGAAAAAATTATTTGTACGTTTAATTTAACATTTAAAATATTGAAATATGTTGTGATGGGTACTCATCTTTATAAAAAATGCGTCACGGATAATAAATAAAAAAAAAACACTTATTTTGAGCACCCTATATATTTTAGTACTTATAACAATAACTCATCAAACATAGCACACAACATTTACAAAGAAACAAAATTCAAATAATAAAAATCTTTGACTACGAAACTAAAATATGCAATAAAAATTATCCTATTTTCTATGAAATTAAATTGAATACATTCAATACACCGAAGATGCAATTCAGAAAAATTTATTTCATAATAATAATTCGCATTCAAAGTTTAAGTATGAATTTTAAGTTTTAAACTAAACAGAAAAATGGAACTTTATTCCAACAAAATCCAGATCACAAAAAAAGAAAATATCAAATTGTGTATCATATTAAATTTGATGTTAATTGTTATTTTACATCTTTACGTATTGTGCATTTAATACATCATTAATACATTCTTATGTTTGTTTATGAGTTCATTCAGAAGTTATTTTGACATGCTTTATAAACAAAAATGTAAAAGATATTAAGCTTAAGTGTAATTACCTTAATATATATAGTATCATATATACCATATATAGTACTTGTAACAATAACTGATCAAACATAACACACAACATTTACAAAGAAACAAAATTCAAATAATAAAAATCTTTGATGACGTAAATAAAATATGCAACAAAAATTATCCTATTTTCTATCAAATTAAATGAAATATATTCAATACATGGAAAATTAAAGCAAATTCATTGGTTGTTTATTAGTCATATGTGTAGAATTTCTCCTTATTTTCGATTCGGTGTTTTAGAACAGTGTCTTTCTAATTTTGCTAACATAGTATGCTTGAGTTTTCGTCTTTACTATTTGGGTTTGAGTCTTGGTGGTTGAGGAACAGTGTAAGAGAGTGAATTGCCCATTAAAAATTTAAAGAAAAAATAATAAAAAAATAATGTTAGTAAAATGGAAAAAGCGGAATGAGAAAAAATAAAGTGTTAGCGTAAAAAAGTATAATAAAATTTAAAAAATAAGTAAAAAAGAAAAAATAAGATTTGATAAAAAGATTTTAAAATTTTTATAACATTTTAAAAGTTTTTAGATTTTTATTTTGTTTTATTTATATAATTTTTTTTTTTTTTTTTTTTTTTTTGTATAATGAAGAGAAAAAAGAGTAACAAAAAATAAAAATAAAAAGAGAATGTAAACAAAAAATAGCAAAGTGAAAATAGATGAGCCTACATTTATAGTCCTAGTTAGCCTATAGGAAAATCCGGCCCTACCCGTGGCCTTCAAAATTCTGCGTATCCATAAATTAAATACATCTTCTTTGTATATAAAAATGAGCTAACTAAATGGTAATGTCCTAATTTATTACGAACTTTAGAATGTTTACAAACAAAAAGTGCGGGAAAGAAATCGTCTGCCTATCCCACGGAAAATAGTCAAAACACGTGAACACGTGACAATTACAGAATGATGATCGTTTGATGACGTACAAATGGACAAGAGAATTGCTTACATTACCGTTAACCAATCAGCGCGCTGCTTTCATCTCCCTATAAAACTCACCTCCCGCGGATTTCACGTCATTATTTGTTCGGATTCGAATGCGCTATTTTCTTAATTTTTATTACTTGTGATTTTTACTATTTCCATTTATTTAATCTTTTTTATATTAATTCAATTTTTCATATTTTTACTTATTTACTCTTAATTTTTCATATTTAATCTTCATATTTATTCTTATTATTAATTTTCATATTTATCCATTTTTGTATTCCTGTATTTATTCCATTCCTGTTATTTCTTCTAAATTGGTAAGTTTGATTTCAATTCTTCTTCTTTTTACTAGATCAAATTTTTCGTATCGTAACGGCCTTATTTATCTTTTTTTTTTATTTTTTATTATCACATTTATTTATCTAAATTTAATAAATTATTATTAACTATTATTTTAAAATTCATAAAGATTTACTAAATATAATTATTTCTTTTTGAACTTTAATATTTTTCTTCTTTTTATAATTCTTAAATTTTGGTTTTTATAATTATGTAACTTTTTAAATAGTAATTATTAATATGGAGGTACAGTGTGTACTCCAACTAAACATCAGCCGTTACGTTACGTTGATTTAAATTGTAAAAATTATCTATTTAAAATATATTTGTATTTGCTTATGATTTAAATTATCTATTATCTATATATCAAATTATCTGTTATTATTGTTTCTTAATAAGCAATTAATTTTGTTTTGTTTAATAATCTCAGTATTTATTATCTTTATTTTTCATATTTTGGTAATCTTAATAAGAATTCAGCTTAAAACAAAAGTATAGTAGATGCTATTTATATTCTTGCATTTACGTGTTTTATACAAGGAAATTATCTATTATATCTATTATTAATGTTTCTTAATCAGCGATTAATTTTGTTTTGTTTAATAATCTCAGTATTTATTATCTTAAGATTACCAAAATATGAAAAATAAAGTAGTCAGCTTAAAACAAAAGTATAGTAGATGCTTTTTAAATTCTTGTATTTACGTGTTTTATCTAGGAAAAAAGTCATTAAAACGAAAGATTCTGTTTCTATTTATAAACTTTACTAGATATTTAATGTACAGTAAACAAGAAATTTTATTTTGTATTTTTAATTTTGTATTTTCTTAAATTAATTTTTTGTATTATGTTAATTAAAACCGCTTATGGCAATTTTAAATTTCAATACAAATCTTCATTAATATCAAAACCTGAATTAAAAAATGTTGCTTTTCTTTCATCTTCTAATATGCGTCCTATAAAAAGAGGTTATTGTAGTTCATTCTCGCATTAAAAAAGCATTTATTGTTAAAATTAAAGATATTTGTGTTTTCTTTCAACTGTTTGTTATAAAAGAAAATTAGTAATTTTTATTTGCATTTATATTTTTTTTTTTTATTAAGCTTTCATTTTTTTTATTGATACTTTTTAAGTTATACTTTTTTTATTTGATTAAATTATTAAATTTTACGTGAAAACCAATTTTCTTTCAATACGGCCAAAAATGTTTTGACAAAAAAGAAATTATTTATTATTATTTTTTTTTTTTAACTTCAGAAGCGTTAATAGAAATTATATGTACAGCTGGCACGAGTAGTTCTGTATTTCAAATTATGTTAATTAAAAACCCCATATTACAATTTCAAGTTTTTTTTTATCATGTGTGAACATTATGTCCGAAAATGAGGGTCAAGCAAATAAAACTTCATCGCAAATTTTGGCGGAAAATGGTAGCTCTTAGCTCTTGAAATGATTAATGAATAACGTTAATATTTAGGAATTTTCTGGAGAATTTGGCTTTTGCTTGAAGCATTTTGTGGAATGGTTTTGAATTACTTTTCATATTTTGTGTTGATATTTTAAATATTTTTATATTCATGAGTAACGTTAATCTTCAAGAATTTTACGGAGAATTTGGCTTTTGCTTGAAGTATTTTGTAGTATGGTTTTGAATCACTTTTCGTGTTCTGTGTTGGGATTTTAAAGATTTGTATATCCAATGGCTATAAGTACTCGCAGTGCGTTACTCAATTCCTTCATTTTGAAGTTTCATATTTATCACTTTTGGCATTTTCCCATGCCTATTGATCTGTATAGTGCTTCTTATTTATTGTATTTGGAATGCTTCATTTTCATTTATTCCCAGAATTTTCAAACTTTGATATATTCTTTTTGGCTATTGAATATAACAACGTTCTTGTAGAATTGGGAATACTTCACTCTTCATTTACGACTACATTTATCTTACTTTTGTATATTCTTTTAGAGATTCTTGAACAATTCATTCTTCATGAAGTTCTTGATCTATTCAACATTGCTATATTCATGTGGCTGTTGAATTTGACCATTCTTGTAGTATTCCAATCCATTGCTTCCTATATCTCGTGCATTATTAAACATTGGCACATTCCTGAATTTATTCATCCGCTCCCGAATGTTCACACAGAAGTTGAAATTTGGCGAGCAAATTTCAGTTTTTTTAAACCTCATTTTATCCCTCCCCTCTATGTATAACTTTTTATTATATTATATTTTTTAAAAATTTTAATAGAAATCTTCACTAATATTAAAACCTAAATTAAACGTTACTTTTCTTTTGTCTCCTACCAGGCGCCATGTAAAAAGATTATCAAAATTATAGATATTTATTTTTTTTATCTTCAAACTCCTTATTATAAAAGAAAATTAGAATAATTTTATTTGTATTTATAATTTCATGTTTTTTATTGAGCTTGCATTTTAATATTTTTTTATTGTTGTTTTACTTTTTTCTTTTATTTAATTAAATTATTAAATTTTACGTGAAAACTAATTTTTTATATGGCTTTATTTTATGGCAATAAAAATCATTTTATTATTGATGCTTTTTTTACGTTATATTTCTTTTATTTAATTAAATTATTAAATTTTACGTGAAAACCTACTTTTTTTATGGCAAAAAATTAATTTTATTGATACTTTTTACGTTATGTTTCTTTTATTTAATTAAATTATTAAATTTTACGTGAAAACCAACTTTCTTTCATTATGGCAAAAAAAAAAAAAAAAAAAAAAAAAAAAAAGTTACGGCAAAAGAAATCATTAATTTTTTTTTAGCTTAAGGAACGTTCCTATTTTGTTCGGTCGTAAACCGAATTTTTTTTTCAAAAAAATTTCTTGATATTTTGAAAAATTTATATATATTGCCTTTCATATATATTTGGCATTTTAAAATAATGAAATTTAACGTAACCTTTGGAATTGCAATAAAATTGCATCATTATGTACTGATACTAAAGAAACGATTCATAATCCGAAGTAATTTATATCCGTAAAAGTTGAATATTTAAAATATTTGTGTAATTTCACTTTTGTGTGAAAATGATCTCTTGATAACGAATAAATCGGACGCCAAAAACTTTCGTGGTTATTATTTGCAAATATTTTTGTTATATCATTGCATTTAAAATAATAAACGATTGTCGTCAGAAATTTGAAATTATTAATTCGCCGTTTAAAAGAGATAGCGCTTCTGAAAAAATTTAATATATTTATTTTCATAAAATACTAATGACTTGTTCTTGCTTATTTATGTGGTTTTTAAACTTTCTTTTTTACCCCTGTTCTATGATTTCCCTAGAGTTCTTCATATCTTACGAATTCTTTAAATTAACAATTCTAGAAAATACATTTATGAAATTTTCTACGTAAATTATAAAAAATCTCAAATTTATAGTTATATATAGACAGATAAACTCGGTCATTTTCCTGCTAAATATGTTTATTTTATTAAAAAAAATGTATTAAATCATTGGACATATTTAAATATTTCTCTACAAAAAAAAGCTATCCGTTTGATTCTTATTATATTTAGAGATGTAAGATTTACGAATATATTTCTCTTGTACGAATCTTGATACGATGTCTTGAACGTTAACATTTTCGAATATCTTTCATGATGAGTGCCCCCCCCGCGAGCTTTAAATTAATAATTCTAGATCAAATTTATGAAATTTTCTACTTATATAATTAAAAAAAAAAAAAAATCTGAAATATATATTTAGATATAGATAGATAAATTTGCTTATTACTTGCTAAATATGTTTATTTTATTAAATAAACTAATTAACTATTGGACTTAATTAATTAAAAATCAATTAACCATAATAACCATATAATTGATTATAAAATTAATTAACCATAATTTAAATATTTCTCTACAAAAAAGCTATCGGTTTGATTCTATTATCTTTAGAAATGTAAGATTTGCGAATATCTTTTTCTTGTACGAATCTTAATACAATGTTTTTAATACGTCTTGAACGTTTACTTTTACGAATATCTTTTATGATGAGTGCCTCCCCCCTCGCTTTAAATTAATTATTCTAGATCAAATTTATGAAATTTTCTAATATTATTAAAAAAAAAAAAAAATCTCAAATATATATTTAGATAAATTTGTAAATTACCTGCTAAATATGTTTATTTTATTAAAATAAACTAATTAACTATTGGACTTAATTAATTAAAAATCAATTAACCATAATATCCATATAATTGACCATAAAACTAATTAAGCATAATATAAATATTTCTCTACAAAAAAAAAAAAAGCTATCCGTTTGATGCTATTATCTTTAGAAATGTAAGATTTGCGAATATCTTTTTCTTGTACGAATCTTAATACAATGTTTTTAATACGTCTTGAACGTTTACTTTTACGAATATCTTTTATGATGAGTGCCTTCCCCCCCCTCGCTTTAAATTAATTATTCTAGATCAAATTTATGAAATTTTCTACTTAAATTATTAAAAAAAAAATCTGAAATATATATTTAGATATAGATAGATAAATTTGTAAATTACCTCCTAAATATGTTTATTTTATTAAATAAACTAATTAACTATTGGACTTAATTAATTAAAAATCAATTAACCGTAATAACTATATAATTGACCGTAAAATTAATTAACCATAATTTAAATATTTCTCTACAGAAAAGCTATCCGTTTGATTCTATCATCTTTAGAAATGTAAGATTTGAGAATATCTTTTTCTTGTACGAATCTTAAATACGTTGTTCTTATACGATGACTTGAAATTTTTTTTTTACGAATATCTCTTGTGATGAGTGCCCCCACCTCATTTAAATTAATAATTCTAGAACATAAATTATAAAAAATCTCAAATATATATTTAGATATAGATAGATAAACATGCTCATTTTCGTGCTAAATGCGTTTATTTTATTAAAAAAAAAAAAATTATTAACCATTAAACTTATTTAAATATATCTCTAGAAAAGCTAACCGTTGGATTCTGTTATCGTTTAGACGAATATCTTATTCTTCAAGCAAATAAATAAATAATTGACTTTTTAATGCATAATATTTTTAATTTTAAGGTTGTTTCGGAATTATTTTGATTTTTTTATTGTACAAACTATAACTTTTAAGTAGCAAATAAACATGTTTATTATCTTGAATTTTTATTTATTTTCCTAACTCAAAATAAGTGAGAAAGAATCTATAAACCTTTGCAAGCCGAACATTTCCGTACAAAATCCGCGTAAGTCGAAATCCTTCATAAGTCGAAAACTCAACTCGAATTATTTGGCGTCTCCCTTGAAGTTCGACTTACAGAGGTTCCATACTATGAGCAGCCGATGAGTGTTTTCCGGAAATTTTTTAGTGGAACCCACTTTTGCGTGTAGCATGGCAAAAAGCCAGGAAATCTCTCACCAGGGCAGGTTGACTTTCGATATGAGATATTTTACACTCATTCTCAGAATTCCATCGAATCACCTCCTTTCTGAAAGCAGTAAGTACAAATAAAGCCGCCTGCGGACTCGAACCTCAACCCTTCGACACGCTACTTGCCCAAATTGCCACTGAGCCACGAATTGGGCACTTAGGAATCACTGGGTTATTGTTGTAATATTTCTTAACGTTATTTTCATACGCTGTCAATAAAAATAATTCTTATTTTTTAAATTTATATTTCCAACCGTGGTGCAACTAAGTGGAACAATTTTCTTAAATGATGTCTTTAATAAACTCATTGTTTTTTCCCCTCAGTTCTAACCGCTTTGGATAGCTTCCAGTCATAAAAAAAAAAAAAAAAAAAAATAATAATAATTATAAATTTTTTAATTTTTTTTTTTTTTTAACGGAATCTAGATCCTATTGCCGTTTTTAATCTGAAATTCTTCAAAAAATAAAAAATCATTAATTATATATTTTTAAAATATGACGGCCACATAATAAGACGACCCATGCCCATTTTCTAACAATCAAATGTTTATTCAGACGCCGCTTTGTGTGATTCTCATACCCCCTAGAATTTGAAAACCCACCTGCAAGAATTTTGCATAAATATTTTGGACCGATTTCCAGTGCCCAGCAAAAACATGTTAAACAAAAAAAAAGAGTTAAGACAAACGATTTTTTCAAAACGAGCAGCTGATTTCTAATCAAATCCATAGAATCCGAAAACCACCTGCAATAATTTAGTATATATGCTTTGCACCGTGATCAGCAAAAACAGCCATGGGAAATGGATGCAGTATTAAGACAACAATTTTGCAAATCGCAGCTGGTTTTTTGCAGCTTCGAACTGCTAACATCTGCAAAAGTCTGTACCATGAGAAAGAACTTTAGAATTGTAAACATTTTCCCGTATACTTTGTTTAGAAATTTGTCGATGGAAGTCTTCACATAGTAGGCCTGGCAAAAAAGGGTGCAGCTCCTAGTTGTGGTTTTTAAATGTTTCATCTGTTTAGTCTATGATTGTAAGTTTCCTAACCATTTTTTTGCGATGTCTCTTCAATGTTCTAAACAAAATCTGAAGTTCTTGAAAAAATAATTCCTGATTAAATAGTATAAAGATATAATGACTTCATAATGAGGCGTTAAAAGTCCAAACTTTGTTGTGAGGAAAGTTTTTGTAAACTACCTCCACTGATCTTTTTTTTTTTGATGAGTCAGATTCAGAAAGACGTCATCCGATCTATCTTGATATAAATATATACACTAAACTGGCGACATTTTTACGTATCACGAAAATAAAAAAAAAAGATTTTAGAGAGCGTATTTTTTCATGGGAATTTTAATCACGTGCAGCTATAATTTTTTTTATGCATATGAGCAAAATGATGACAAGGAAGAATGGATGTCTTTAAAAATTTTCAGTTCTTATAACCTAGAAAATAGCATTAAAAAAAAATTTTTTTTTTTTACTAATGCAGAATAAAAAATAATTACATCATTTTAAACTCTTCTCTAGAGACATATTTCCTGTTTATATTTTTATTAAAAATTGAGCGAAATAAAAAAAAAAACATTTAAAATAAAATTAGAATTGAATTAAATTTACATAGTATAATACAGGAAAACTGAAATTTTTTAATTTATTTTTTTTTAACACTGTTAACTGTTATTGAAAAAAAAAAAAAATTACTTACGCTCGGTAATTAATATTTTTTTACTAAACAAAACTTGGTAACTTTTGCAAACTTATGCAAGATCACATACATTTGGAGTTAGTTTTTTTTTATACTTATGTTTCTGAAACTTTTTTTTTTGTTCTAATGCAGCTGGCATACACTTAGACAATTGTCTTGGATGCCTTAAGGCAAGCGTTGCAGCTACGTTACTCACCTAGCACTACCCCAGGAAGTCCATGTAGCTTGAAGATAAGCCACGGACGCGGAGTAACACTACCCCCGCAAGGCTCTACGATCATGTTAGACCGGAACCTACGGATTAAAGTGAATTCCGGACCACTACAAACATTCATGGCACCGCCATGAGCCCCCATATTAAAAAATAATTACACAAAAAAATCATTTTAAGTCTTCTCTAGAGACACATTTCCTATTTATATATATATTTTTTAATTGAGCGAAATAAAAAAAAAACATTTAAAATAAAATTAGATTTGAATTAAATTTATATAATAACACAGGAAAACTAAAATTTATTTTTTTTAACACTGTTAATTTTTATAGAAAAAAAATTACTAATTCTCGGTAATCAATAGATTCTACTAAACAAAACTTTATAACTTACGCAAGATTACATATATTTGGAGTTAAATGCTTATTTATTTTTTTTTTTTTTTAGACTTAATATTTTTTGAAACTTAATTGCATAAAATAACTACTGAATATTAGTAAAAGTGTTATTATTTTTTTAATTTATGCTGTTCTCTGTCTGTTTACTTATTCTGTTAAAAAAATTCATTAAAAATCGGAATTTACATATGTGACTTTTTCTTAGAGAATTTTCAGTTCATTTTTAACTTTGAAAATAATATATAAGAATATACACGCACAAAAAAAAAACATATTGACTCTTCTCTAGAAATGCATTTCGTATATAAATTTTTTTATAAATTGAGCAAAATAAAAATACATTTAAAATAAAATTCGATTTAATTGAATTTACATAATTAATTTACACGTAGGAAACTGAAATTTTTAAATATTTTTTAACACTTTAATTTTTATTGACAAAAAAAATTGTTACATTTTATTCATGGTAATTAGTAGTTTTTAACTAAATAAAACTTTTGTAAGATCACATATATTTGGAGTTAATGTTTTGTTTTTGGACATTTATTGAAACTTAATCGCCTAAAATGACTATTGAATATTGAAAATTGTTATTTTATTTTAAATTTAATTAATTTATTTATTTTCTGTAATTAATTTATTTACAGCATTAATTAATTTAATTTCTTAATCGCCTAAAATGACTATTGAATATTAAAAGTGTTATTTTATCTTAAATTTAATTAATTGATTAATATTCTATAATTAATTTATTTAATTTTAATTATTTAAATTGTTCATTATCTGTTTCTGTTTACTTACACTGTTAAAAAAATATTCATTGAAAATCGGAATTTATGATCAATCATATTTTGTAATTTATTTAATTTTCTAAAAATATTTTTGGATTTACTGAAAGTTTTGCTACCCCGGCCAATTTATTATGTATACTCAAAATATATATATTTTTTAAATATTGCTAGTTGTACTTGATTAATACCCACAGATTTAAAGTGTCCATTCCTGACAATTCTAAAATATCATGAGGAATTATTCTAAATCTTCTTAATAGTGGGATAGTTGCTACTCTTGCGAAGTTAAAAGCCATAAACATTTAATAATATATCCCAATATCAATTGCAAACACCAAATGCAATAACTTTTGAATATTCATGATGTTCAGAAAATAAATTCTTAAATATGTTCAAACTGTTACGCCACGTTGCTTTGTATTTATTGTTGTTGTTATAATGCAGCTGGCAATACAGAGACAGTTAATCTTAATGCCGTAAGCAAGGGGTTGCAGCGCTGTTACTCATATAGCACTAGCCAGGAGGTGCGTGTAGCTTGAAGATAGGCCACGGACGCCGAGTGACAATAGCCCCTCAAGGCTCTACGATCCTGTTAGACAGGGACCTACGGATTAACATGGATTCCGGACAACTACATGACACCGCCGGTATTCGAACCCGAAACCTGTGGTACAGAGCGCTACTCTCTAGGCCATCAGGCCACTGCCTTGTATTCAATTTCCCTATAATTTGTCAGACAGATGAATGAATATAGCGTACAATTGACCTGGCGTCTAGCTATATGCATTTTATCAATTTGCGGTCTGATGCCCAATTGCCTAGAGCTCTGGCCTTTGGTATCATAGGCTCCAGGTTCAAATCCTGACGGTGACACGGGTGTCTGTGAGTGGTTCGGAATCCACGTTAAACTGCAGGTCCCGGTCTAATTAGCCTGAAATGGCCTATAACCAAACCAAACCTTATCAATAAGGTCCTAATGTTAACCAAATTTTGTTTCGAACGGAGAATGTCCTGTTATTGTGTTCAATCGTTGAGGTTATTTAATACGCGCTGATGTTATCACGAACGATTGATAGCTAACATGCGGTTAATACGTCAATACAGCTAAAACATTTTTTTAATGTTATGCTAGTGTAGGATCCCAACCATGCATAACGAAACGGAACTTTATTGGTACGAGATATACAATAAATAAATTATTGTAGTTAGTGATCAAGTACACATCAGTCGTGGGATATGATATACTAGATAGCTTTATTTTTATACTCTGGAAAATTATGATTGCGTATTGGCTGAAAATTATGATCATTTGAAAGACTTTTCTGCATTATTAATTTTGTGCTTTTTTTCTTGCAGTTGTATATATATATTTTTTGTGTACCATGGCCACTTCTGATAATGAAGCTTCCTACACCTCATATACTTCTGCCTCAGAGTAAGTAATATATATCTTTTTAAGACATTTTAACAAAATTTTCATTATGCAGTGTGTTTCTTTATATGAGCCTCTTTTAATTATATGTTTTCTTCAATAATTCTAACACTGTTGCCAATCTTTGGACTGCACCATTGATGGAAAACTGTTAAAATCAGCAATTTTTAGTAGACTTCACACCCTCACATGCAAAAGAAATACTCCGTCTTCATCAACAGATGAAAAATCAGCAAGATTTTAGTTTCGGATAGATTTTAAAGAAATGAATGCTCGTGTTAGATTTAATTAGATTATATTATTTAACGAAAATTAGAATAACTTAATTATAGTTAATTATTATTTTTAATTGTATTTAAGATTTACACTCCGCCCCTTTTGTTGATGCCGGAATAATTTTTTTAAAACTTCCCAAGCATGTTCCCACTGTTCCGTAGTGATTATTAATTCTTCGAAATGCATCAGTTATTTTTCCGGAGATTTTTTTACTTAATGATTTATTTAATTTAATTTAATTTATTATTTACTTATTGAAACTGTATCTCATTAAAAGTATTGCTTATAAATATTGCATAATATTGTCATCATATCTACTTTATATTGGAACTTCTTACAAACGTTTTTTTTTTTTTCTAACGGAGCTGGCAAATACTTAGATAACTGTCTTTTGTGCCATAAGCAAACGCTGCACCGACGTTATTCAGTTAGCACTACCCAGGAGGTGCGTGTAGCTTGAAGATAAGCTACGAATACGAAGTAACAATACCCCGCAACGCTCTACGATCCTGTTAGACCGGGACCTACGGTTTAAAGTGGATTCCGAACCACTACAAACATCCATGGCACCGCCGGGGCTCGACCCGAAACCTGTGGTACTCAGCGCCACTCGGCCATTGCTTGGATGTCTGAGTAATTTTAAAGTGGTTTTCTAAATTTAACCGATATCTTGCCTCTTTTTTCTTATTGATTTTAATCATTTTTAAGACATTTGTGAAATGTATTGCTAAATATAATTATTAAGCGTTAAATGTGGCGCCTTTTTTGTTCATGTATTTATATATAACTACAACAATTGCTAATAAGTTCAAACAATTGCGAAATTAGTTACACGGGAGAAAATCCCCGAAATCGTGTTACCACATGAACGAATCGTTTTGACATTTGGAATTCAATCTCGTTCAAACGGATCGTTTTAGAAATGAAGAGATCACTGTATTAGATTCTCTGACTTGATGCTGTGTTCTGACAGCAATACTGAATATA
>BPLQ01013715.1:0-246407 GCA_021605075.1 Caerostris darwini | reverse complement strand
AATTTCCAGAAAGCTTTATTTTGTAAAGGACATTTTCTCTACAATATAGTGAAAAAAAAAGTAGGAAATGACTTTAAAATTTTTTTTTTACTTGTTTATGAATATCATTTCTTTTTCCACTTCAAAATACATTGTGCAGCTACTGAAAATGTCAGAGAAACATTTCTTTCTATTTTATTCTTGTAAACAAAAATAAAATTGTAAGAAATGTTAACAAATTTAACATTTCTTACAAACGAAATTGCATAATTTTTGGAATAAAAACAGCGGAAGATTATGAAATCAGCAGTAAAGGTTTAACAATCAGTAAACAGAACAGCAAAATATAGAGTAAAAATACTTATCTTCACAGTTCTTTGAATTTATTCCATGTTACATCAGGGTCGTACATATTAATGATTCACCTCCCTCCCAAATCCAGTTTTCGAACGATAAATCCGCAAAGTCTGGCCCTTAAATGGTTGCAGACTGCACTCAAGCTTCAAATATGACCAGATTTACAGCTTTTCGCACTTGACAGATCGACCCAGTGACCCAGAAAACTAACAGCTCCTTCCCCCACCAATGTTTTTTTCTCCTTGGAAGCCCTAAGAAGGTTGAGATACAAATAAGAAAAAAGTTCCTCATCTCAGATTATCAGAAATTCTTGGAAGGCCACTTCATAACAGACTGTCGTGCATTACGTCACACACACACACATACGGAATGTTCTTCCTCAAATGATCTTTGTTCATCTGAAGTCTTCTCCACCCCCTACCTCCCTCCCCTAGTTGCCATTCGTCGAGAAAGAAGCTTTAAATCCTAGAGACATCTGTCAAGGGAGAAAAAGTGTACGGAGATAACATGGGCTTGTCTCTGATTATATTTTTTTTATATATAGTAAAAACGTTACTGTAAATGGTGGTAAACGCATGGGAAAAAGATTGGAGAGAGCTATAAAAAAAAGAAGAAATTTAACGACGAGATATAAATGCTGGGATCGGAGTCTTATCTGTAAAAGCATCCATTTCAATATATATACATGGATAACAGATCAGTCTAAAAATAAACCATGTGTGTTTTTTTTAGAATAAAAAATTTTCAATCTAAAAATACCCATTGCATTAAAAAGTGCAAACCTGTTAGATTCAATTTCGTGAACATATTTTTTTCAATTATGAATAAAAAATAGTTTATAATAATGACAATTGTCTATAATATTTTTATTATGTTTTTGTATGGATTCCATAATCGCTGCAGATCTCTGCGCCTCTAATTTACAAACTAAAATTTTAAGTTTTTGTAGCTTAAAATTAACTTACAATCATTAGAAGTTCACAATAAATGAACAACTCATATTAAATACTAATTAAAAACATTAAGTCTTTTTCACATGGTATATATGATAAATATGTAACGCCCTTATAAACATAAATACATAATTTTTATTCTGTAGCCATTGATATATAATATTTATTAGTTCAAACTAAGAAAAAAAAACGAAATTCACTTAATATCTTCTCGTCACAAATCAAGACGTTCTAATTACCTATAATTAAATAATTTTAACACTCATTGTACAGATTATACTATCATAACTCTTTCTCAAAATAAAAATTTGCCACATTTTGACTTTTTTTTTTTTTTTTTTTTTTTTTTTAAGATTTGAACATCTAATTAAAAAAGTCTTATATTTAACATTTTAATTATCATTTACATATATTTACGCTATATTTAAATATATTTATCATATTAGTACTTCGCGAAAATATTGTCTTTTTTAACTTCATTTAATATTTTTTACATTAAAAGTTTACTTTTATAATTAATATTGTCTATTTTTCTTAAAAAATTTTTTTTAAATATAATGTTAAGTATTGCAGTCACTTTTATTCATTTTTTAATTCTGTGATTTACACATTTTTTAAAAGAAGATTTACTATATTTAAATGATAAAATACAGATTTTATACAATGTTCTTTTTCATATTTTTGGCTATATGGTGGAGATTGTTTTTGGAATTTTAAAATTTAAAGGAAGAGGAGGGGGAGAGAGTCGTAAATCAAAAAAAGTTTTAAGAATCCTTGATCTATACAAAAATGGTGTTAAAATTCAGCCATTACTACAAAAACACTACAATAAAAAATAATTTTCCAAAAATGATATTAGTTATTTTTATTTTCTATTTACAATATTTCTAGAAGGAAAACTAATGTAATGAGTAAAGTTTGATAGCCATATTTAAAGATCAAGGTACTTGTAAAATCATTTACCCTGCATAATCACAGCGTCTACATGCAAGCTATCATACTTCCGTAAAAGGGAATCGAGGTTCGCCTTTTCCCTTGACCAATGCGAGGAAAAGATATGAGGTTAGCCGAAGGAAATGAATTGTGTAACGCGACAACGTCAGTGATATATCGCCAAGAGAAAAAACAAACAAATATACCAGTCTGTCAAACTTTCGTCTTTATAAGCACTGGTAAGCTGTTACGAAATTTAGGACGAAATTTAGAAAGGCGATCATTAAAAACAATACAAATGGACTTAAATCCTTTAAGTAATTTTTAAATTCCTTAATCAAATATTTTGAATTGAATAATATTTCAGAATATGCAATAAAATTAAGTCAAATCAAACAAAATCATGATAATTCAAATACTTACAGAAATAGCTTTGGCAGTATCTTCACAAGAGAAATGCCATGTCTATAATTTATGTTTTATTTTTAAATTAAATGCGATTGCAGCTAATGTATTTTATTCAGTTTATTTTCTAATAGAAATATTTTATTTTTTTTAGAGTCAAAGTATTGAAAGTATCATACTTAAATGTTTTTAATCACAAATATGCATAATGAAATCTAATGATAATTAATAATTTCATTTCTTCCATACAAAACATTTAAACGACAAAGATGCGAGCGTGTGAAAGTAGATGAATGTGGCTTGAAAAATGGTTATTAAAAACGATCGATTATAAATAAATAAGTTTAAATTTCAGAAACTATACTGCCATTGTAGATGATTTGGAAAAACAAATAAATTTTTACATGTTACTGTAGTAGTTGCATTTCCTCTGTTCTTTTTAACACAAACTTTATTTTTATGAAATTTTTTCTCTGATCTCGCAGAAATTTATTGCTAATATTACAGAAATGAAATCCACTTACAATACATAAATTTTAAAATAATTCATATAAATATTTTTATAAAAAATTGAAATTATCGTAAGGTTCTAAAATAAATCTTTTAATGAACGAACATTGGTTACATGTATGCATGTAGTGATTGTCACTTTGAACTGTATTACAACATTTTTGTGACTTCATTTTGTAGTATGAAAACTTGTAAATTTAATTTTTTCAACTTTAATGGATTATCTGGATAATTTTTCATTGTGTAAAAACGTTTTAATAAAAACAGATTTGTAAACATGATTTCGTTACTCAAATGTTAAAACATATTAATACTGAACACTGGTCATTTCTAATTTTAAAATACTATTGATTGAAATAAAACTAGATACACAGACTAGTATCTGAATCGTGTAATTAACAAAGAGTATAAACGAACTCATACTGAAATAAGGAAGCTTTATTATAAAAAAACCAACAAGATACTTAAAGTAAGTTGGAATGTCCATAAATTAAAGAAATAAAATAAGAAAAGGATTTTGAATTTTAATAAAATCAATTAAAAGTTTTAGTACAAGGGAACCAATATTTTACTCATCAAACAGTCAGTATAGAATTAGAAACATTAAATGTCAGATCAACATTACTTATTAATTTTTAAAGAATTCAATTTTTAAACAAGGAAAATTATGATTAAAAGATGGGAAGACTTTAATATGTTTTCAAATTATATTTAATTTTTTTTTTTTTAGATTTATTAAACGTAACTATTACTCTTTAATAATTAATCTTCCTTTCCAGAACAATTAAATTTATTCGAAATAATTCATGTTGATAACATAATCCATATTCAATAGATCAAGAATTGCAATTTCATTAAAAATTTTAAAATTGCATTAAAAAATTTTTAATTTAAAAAATGCATACCTTATACATCATCGAGATGCTTTTGATTATATTTAGTTTTAAACTTTCTGTATTCTATTTACAGAATATTTATCAGACTACAATTCTGTTTTCTATTCTTTCTGTACACAATTGGTATTCTAATAAACTTTCAATTTATGCAATTGCAGTAAACACACGCGAGTCTGCTATTTATCGTAAGTGTTCCGTGGAAAATTACACCATTCGTATAAAACAACGATTCTTTTTTTTTTTTTACTTCATTTAACGTGAAATTACTTCATACAACCAGAATGAATTAAAGCGTTTCGGCATGCAAGATGGGGGAAAAAAAAAAAAAAAAAAGATTCCATAAAATTCCAAGTAAGTGATTTCGAAATTGTATAAATTTCGATTGTGAAAAGTGGTGTTAAAAATGCATGCCAATGCAGTTACGAAGAAGACATGTCACGTGACTTTCTGTCGCGGACGTACTGAAGAGCGGTAAAAGATTCAAAAAGAAAAAGAAGAAAAAAATCAAGGTTTTCATTCATCCGGTTGCAAAGAAATGGCGCGAAACGATGCAAGGCGTGGGCGCATCACATAACAGACAAAAGAAAAGAGGTTTCTTTAATCCGACCGTTATGCAACAGGTATTTTGTGATAATTTCGGTTTCAATTAAATACTTCTAAACACTAATTATCTCTAAACAGGATCATTTCATAAAAAATTAAAAATCTCAAAACTCCTCGATTCTGATACGATATTTAGAATGTTTGAGAAATCAGTAAATAACTTGAATCAATGTGATTAAATGAGTGAAAGATAAGAATTATCTGTCATGGCGTTAGTTCAAAATTTTATCTGAATTTTTCTGATAAGAATTAATTTAGAATAATTAACTTAATAACAATTAAATTAGAATAAGAAAGAATAAGAATTAATTTAGTCAGTTAACTTCGAAATGCCATGCATGTTATAGTGTATCTGTCATAGCGTTAGTTCAAAATTTTATCTGAACTTTTCTGATAAGAATTAATTTAGAATAATTAATTCAATAACAATTAATTTAGTATAGGAATAATAAAGAATAAGAATTAATTTAGTCAGTTAACTTCGAAATGTCATGCATGTTATAGTCTATAAAATAAATTTTACAAAGCATAGTCATTTTGACATAAAATGAAAATTCTAAAGTTCAGTTATGGCTAAAATCTTGAACTAATTTTTAAGATAATTGTCTGATGCCATCACACCTTTAAACTCGATGCAGCATGTTTAACCTCAATACGCAATACACTCAAGGTAGGCGTGGTTTTGTTTAAGAACAGGTGTAAATTACAAAATATAAGAAAAATGTTAGACGTAATAAAAAATGCCCTACTTTGTATTTTTGCTTGATCGTGAACAGTGTAATTGGAAATATGTTTTTTAAACAAAACATTTTTAGTAAAATCTAAAATAATTTAATGTAATAGTGAGCAATATTTTTTTTACTTTTATACAATCTTTATAAAGTATATTCAGGCCTATTGCATCTATAAGGAAAAAAAATGTAATATATATATATATAGGTGCTAAATATTTATTTTAGAAATAAGGCACATTAAATTGGTATTCATGTACTGACGAAAAACATTTTTTTTATATATAACTTTCAGAACATCTTATGATTTGGCAGTTTCGTTAAATTTCATATTAAATAAATAGAATACTGATGAAAATTGAAAATAAATATTTCATTAAAAAATTAAAATCTATATTTACAACATATTTCTACCAAAATGTGAATCTAAAACAGTTTAATATTCAGGCCCAACTCATTTTAATATAGAATATGTATTTACATTTTTTTTTAATCAAACACAATCAATAAATCTAATTGGTAATATATTAAGGTATCCCAAATTAAAACCATGTATAGTCTCTACTGAAGAAGTATTCATGTACTTAATATCTTTTAATATCTAAAGAAAAACAAAGTTATTATATATTTGGATCAACAATATTTGATGAAACTATATTCTGACATCTGATTTCCGATTTCAACTAACGTATAAATATGGTTAAATTAAAAAAATGTTCTCTAAATTTAATGCCTAGATTTCCATATACATCAGTGTAATAATTTAAATTATTCAGTTAATTTCATTTTATTTTATTTCAGTTATCAAAATAGGACTTCACTGCTTTTGAAGAAAAATTATGCTCATTATTTTAAATATTAACAAAAAATAATTATCAAGCATATGTTTTAAATAATTTCATAGTTTCTAAAAATGATTATAAATAACAATTTTTAAAAAATTTTCAGTCAATTTAGAGCATGCATTGGTTATGAAAGATTTCGACATCCAACGAATCCCAGAGATGATCCTAGGATTCGTCTATATCTAGTCCCCAAACCTAATTCAGATTTAGGTTATTTTAAATCCCATATAAATAAATAAAAATTAATTATTTACCTTGCTATGTGCCTCGGCTGCTAATCCAGACTTGGTAGCTCTGTTTTCGGCCATTTTGACTCAAATTATGTGAAAGGACGAAAATAACCAAATATGGAAGAAAGTTTTCAAGGATTAGCGATATAGAACCAAACGCTGGCTGATTCAGAGAAGAACTGAGCTGGGAGAGAGATCGACCGGCTTCTCATCACCGCTAGAGGGCGCTGGTATTAAAAAGGGGGGGGTATTGCAAGGCAGGTGGGCAGGAACACTTTGTTGTATGTAATATTTGCACTTCCATCTGTCCATAAGAGGCGAGACCCGAATAGAAATGCATCTATGTGACCTAATGCTGATTCACTGACCAGGGTTATTACATTGCTGGTATCATTTATGACGTTATGCATCATTTAAAATACTTGAATTCTTTTAAACGGTGTTGATATTGCTGGCGTGGAGAAAGTGATGATTTTTTAGGCGGATAGCAAACATGTGAACTTTTAATTTGTCTAAATGTGGGGTTGTTTTTTGTTGTTGTTGTTGTTATAAAAGGTGATAGAATATTAATTCCATTACGTTACCTCTGTTTCCAGTGCAATCTAGTTGAGGTTACATTTTCATACGGAGGTTTTGAAATTGCATACTCGTTAACTAATAAAGGCTTTTTTATTTATTTATAAATAAAAATATTTTGAGGATTAATTATGATGATACTTAAATGTAATATTAATGTTATTAAATTTAATTATTTAAAATATATAAAAAAAACCATTTAATATATTGTTTATATGCTAAAATTTAATTCAAAAATAAAGTGTTTAAATATATTATTAAAAAATTTTAAAAATTTAATTATATCTAATTAGAAATGTCTTCCTTTTTTAAATATATATTATATATAATATATATATATATAAATAGATATTTCATTATGCATATTTTAAACATTAAAATAAATTCAATTAAAAAAATCAATAACCAAGCAAAATATTTGTATTTAATATTGGGAAAAAAGTCTTTAAGGTGATTTTAAAAATTTAATAATATATCTAATTTAAATTTTAGTAAAGGCAAAGATTTCTGCATACTCGCTAACTAATAAAGGTCTTTTTTTATTTACAAAACAATATTGGAAGATTAATTGTAATGATAATTAAATTTAATATTAATGTTAATTCAATTATTTAAAATATATAAAGAACATTTAATATATTGTTTATAGGTATAAAATATTTTAAAATTTATTTCAAAAAATAAAGTGTCTAAATGTTTTTTATAAAATTTACAAGAAAGAAGATACTTAGAAATGTCTTTCTTTAAAAAAAAATTTTTTTTATAATTTTATGACTGATATTTCATTATCTATTTTTAAACATTAAAATAAATGCAATGCAAAAACCAGTGACCAAGCAAAATGTTTGTATTTAATTTTTGGAAAAAAAAAAATCTTTAAGATGATTTAAATTATTTAAAAATTTAATAAAACATCCAATTAGGATGATTTGGAGATTTCTGCTAAAAATTGCGAAATTAAGAAGGAAGCAAATACCATTTTAAGCAAAATCGATCAATTGCTCATCGATGTGCAATCAATAACGTTCCTTCGACGTGATTGATAAGATTTTCTTTTCTTCTTCGACTTTGAAGTTATCTTCGTATACTTCAAAGACGGCAAATATGGTGCATTCGTAATGCAACGTTCTTTTAGTACAGCTAAATGTTTAATTTACTATCAATGCTTTATATATTATCTATATTTTAAAATCTGTGTCTGCAAATAAGGTCTTTTTTTTAGTTAAGAAATCTGTTTAAATCACAGTTCATAAGCAGAAAAGCTAAATTCTTATTATATAAAACTCTTATTAGATCTATTTTGATCTATAGGTCTGAAACTTGGATTTTGGCAAGATCTGATGAGACCCATTTGGGTATAATTGGGGGAAAATTTCAAGGGCTATTCTTGGATGTGCTAGGGAAAGTGATTGTTGGAGAAGACGGTACAACGCAAAAATTTATAAATGTTATAAAGGCCGAGATATTATAAATTTTATTAAGATCTATAGATTAAACTGGGCTGCTCATGTATTTTGAATGATGATTTAAATCCTGTAAAAAGGCTCGTTTTGGCAAAGCCACAGGGACAAAGAGGAAGAGGACGACTCAAGTTGCGATGGATAGACGCAGTTGATAAATATTTTGCTGTACTAAAGGTTAAGAATTGGAGGACCATTGTCGCCCAGAAGAATGTATGGGAATCTCTTCTAAGGAAAGACTTGGCCTACCCTGGGCTATTGTGCTATTGATGATGATGATATTTTAAAATTCGTCATCGACGTGCATAAATAAAAATTAAGATATTTGGAAATTCACAACACATTTTACGTTACATTACAAATAATTAAAATATAACTATCTGTATTTCATGTATTGGGGATTTATGGTTTTAGTTTCTACTTCTGGTCTCAGAAAGGTTATCAAAATTAACTAATTGTTTGGCATCCAATTCGAAAGGGTCTAATAATACAATTAACTATCAGTCAACTTCTATTGTAGCCGTGTTGTGATACATTACAAGCAACATCAACGTCTAGTTGAAGATACGGTACACTAACTGAAGCTGTTTTACTCTTAAAAAAAAGAGCAGCCTGATGGTCAATTGGCTAGCGCTCTGGCCGTTGGTACCACAGGCTTCAGGTTCGAATCCTGGCGGTGGCATGGATGTTTGGGAGTGCTTCGAATCCACGTTAAACTGTAGGTTCCAGTCTAATTAGCCCAAAGTGTGCAGAAAATGACCGTAGAGCGACAAACCAAACCGATCTTCAGGAAAGAATCTACAGCTAATAAACATATGGTTTTGATGTTTTAGCTGATAGAAGTATTCTTTAATAAATCAACTTCAAAATATCATGTATCTGAAATTGTTTTATTTTTGTAAATTCCTGGGTTTTTACTAGCATAATTAAAAAAAGTGCCGCCTTTTTAATTATTTCTGATCTCACTTGGTGAAAATAAAACCAACCTTGTGGAGGATTTGAGCGGAAGAATTCAGTCTCGAATTGCACGTAAAATATTGATTTAACAACAATTATTAAGCAAAAAGATGAGTAAATAATGCAAAATTTAAGTTATTGACCATGATGAATAGTATATAAGCTTTTATCTCCAGATTGCCTTCTAACCATTCAACATTTATATAACTTTTAATCACTAAAATAAAGAAATATTTTAGAAAATACAAACAGAAAATTTAGAAAATTAAACAAATAAGTTATAATATTCATTACATTTTAATAAATAATGGAATATCAAAAATAAATACCTAAATATCTTAACGACTTGACTTTGAGATTTATGCTCGCGTTAGCTGCTTTATCTCAATTTATCCAATTGCTCTTAAGAAGAAATCAGGGGGAAAAAAAGAAAGAAAAGAAAAGATAATACAAATAAAAAAATCTTCATTTAATCAATAGGATTTGACTGTTTCCAAAAGTAATAAAATAAATAAAAACACCAAAATGTGGTGTTGAAAAGAATTTCTGACATCAATTAATACTAAGAAAGTTAACATACACACACAAAAACTACGTAATTTTTTGTAGGAAATAAATTATTGATATGGTTTTGTAATAAGGCTCTTCGCTTATCTTACTGTTTTAAGGATGTTTGCGATTTTTTGTGGGAACTGCATTCACAACAGCTCAGAGCCACGAGATTCATAACTTGCATATGCCAAAAAAATCGTTTGCATTTAATAATCGTTTGCATCAATAAAAAAAATCGCTTGCACAAGCTGCATCCGTCAGAAACAAAATCGTTTGCATTTTTAATTAAAAATATTTGCACATTTACATAGTTTACTTTCTTCAAAAATGAAAAACTTCAAAACTTCATAGACATTTTGAGAACTTGTGTGAGCATATCGCATTAATAGCAAGTTTGCTTGGTTTTCTTTTAAACATCACCCAGTTGTCAGCTACACCTGAGAGTTGTTCGGGAAGGCAATAATCTTCCTTCTGTAATTGCTTATAATGGTTTTAGTTTCAGCTTCTTGTTATTAGACAATCACATTCACTGAATTTTTATCATAACACCTTTCTCTAAAAAGGGGTGGCCAACCCGCGGTCCGCGGGTTGGCCACCCCTGCATGCGGCCCGCCTCGAACATTTCCCCGTCCCATGAGATTTATCACACTTTTACAAAATATATTTATTTCATAATGGCCTAACTAATGAAAACCAATGTATTAAAAAATACATTATGTGTGCATTCATATATTCAAAAATTAACTTTCGAAATTATGAGAAAACATTTATTTAAAATAATATTCTTGCGAATATAGGACAGATATTGTCTGTTTTATGTATGAGTTCACAGAATATTTAAATTATATTCTGAGAACTCATGATGTGCGCGCATCTTGGAACATCTAATATAGCAGGTTGTAATATGAATATAAAAATGTCTATAATAGGTCTAAATCTAACATAGGGATATATAATTTTATATACGGCCCGCGGAGTTACGATGCATTTCCAAAGAGGCCTGTAAAATCATTTAGGTTGGCCACCCCTGCTCTAGAATTTAAATCTAAATAATACGATCTTTTTGCAACATTTAAATCTAACCCCTTATCATAACACATTTGTCCAGCATTTAAATCCTTGAGCTTTTTCATAATATCTTTTCTAGTATTTAAATCTACGGTTTTTATCATAACATCTTTCTCTAATATTTAAATCTAAACCTTTTTAATAATATCTTTTGGCAACATTTAAATCTAAACCCTTTATCATAACACATTTTTCCAGCATTTAAATCCTATGCTTTTTTCTAGCATTTAAAACTAAGTTTTGATCATAACATACTTTGTCTAGTATTTAAATCTAAACCTTTTTAATAATGTCTTTTTCCAACATTTAAATCTAACCCGTTATCATAGCACATCTTTTTCAACATTTAAATCCTACGCCTCTTTCGTAACATCTTTTTCTAGCGGTTACTTTACTAACATGAACAACCTACTGGATAGCACTTTGTGGTTTCGAACTAGAAAAACAGGATTCTAAACATGACAAGCGAAATCAAGCCAAAAACTTCCTTGTTTATGTCGACACGATAAATTCGTTAAACTTCGAATTTGTTCGAATTCTGTTCACTACTAAATGGGTTAGAGGAAGTTTTGTTTGTCACTCTATGGTAATTTTAGGCATACTTTGGGCTAATTAATCTACAGTTTAACACGAATTCTGAACCACTCACAAACATCCATGCCACAGTCAGGATTCGAACCTGAGTTCTGTGGTACCAAAGGCCAGAGCGCTAGCCAATTGGACATCATTCCGCGGGCTAGAGGAGAACAGGAGTGTGTGAACTTCCAAATGCTCCCTTGGTGGTGTTTATTCAAAGTTATTACGATACAGTGTGAATGATGTATATGTGGTGTTTTTAAGTTAAATCTAAACCATATTTTCCGTTCTAATAGCAAATGTCTTGGGTTCAAATACTTGGCGTTTGAAAATGCTAGCAGAAATGACAAATAAATCAATATGTTGATGTACTAATGCAGCTGGCAATACATAGACAATTAATCTTTTATGTCAAAAGCAAGGGCTGTACCGCTGTTACTCATTTAGCAGTGCCCAGGGGGCACATGTAGCTTAAAGATATGCTATCGCGAGTAACACTACTGATATAATGCTTTCCGATCCTATTAGACCGGGATCTACGATTTAAAATGGGTTTTAAACCACTACAAACATCCATAGTACCGCCGGGGCTCGAATCCGAAACCTGCGGTACTGATTAAATCTGACCCTTTATCATAACACATTTTTTCAGCATTTAAATCTACGCCTTTTTCGCAACATCTTTTTCTAGCATTTATAACTATGTTTTTATCATAACATCTTTCTCTAGGATTTAAATCAAAATATTTTTTTAATAATAGAGAGTTTTTGCATAGCTTTGTTTTATCGTCCGATATTTTTTTTTCTTCCTAGCACGCATGTCTCATAGGAAACATTGTACCTATTGCGCATGCGTGTCTGTAATACTACAATACTGAGCTATTCCTATGAGCATGCTCGCTACGAAAAAAATATCGGATGATAAAAAAACGTTATGCAAAAACTCTCTAATATCTTTTTCCAACATTTAATTTATGGCGTTTTTTTCTAACATTTACACACAAGAGCCAAAATATTATGACCACCTGTCAATAACGAGTTGGTCCACCTTTGGCGCGTAACACAGCTTCAACCCGCCTTGGCATGGATGCCACAAACGACGACGATTTGTAGGTTGACGGAGCTCCTTGGTTTTTAGGTAACCGTTAACTCCTTCTTTGCATATGAAAGGGAAGTTACTTTAGCTTTAAGCCCATTGCATTAGTAATAAACAATTAAAATAGAGAAAATAATAAATGTAGAAGAGAAGTTTTTTTTTTTTTTTTTTTTTCAATAAAGTATTTAAAAAAGAAAAATAAATAAAAATAATAAAAATTATATATGGATGCCACAAGTCCTTGGTAGATGGTTAAATATCACTTCCACCTGATCACGTGCCTTCCACGTCATCCAGGCGAGTTCAGTGAAAAATGTAGGGGTGGTCATAATGTTTTGGCTCTTGAGTGTACTTTACTAGCAGGAGTAACTTGCTGGATAGCACTTTGTGTTTCCGAATTAGGGAAGCTGGATTCTAAACACGACAAGCGAAGTCAAACCGAAAACTTCCGTGTCTGTGTGGGCGATGGAGACGATAAATTCGCGAGCCGGTTCATTACTGCTGGGCTAGAGGAGAACAACAGGAGGGTGCGAACTTCCAAATACTCTCTTGGTGGCATTTATTCAAAATTATTATGATGCAGTTTGAATGAGGTGCAGCAGGGTCGATCTGGTGATTCTAAGTAAAATCTGCCACATATTCGCTGAATCTGTTGTTGTTGTTGTTGTTACTAACTCCACCGGTACAGGAAAGCCTACACCAGGTCCAAGAGTCCATGTCTACGGGTAATATACCGCTTCACTTTTAGCGAGGAACCACGAGGGCTGAAGACTGATTAAACCTCAAGATAACTCTTACAATCATACGAGACCGAGACCTACGGTTTAAAGTGGATTCCAAACGGCTACAAACATCAAAGGGACTCAAACTCGAAACCTGTGGCACTAGTGTCAGACACTCAGCCATTCAGGTCCCTCGCTGAATCTACAACATATCTGTCTTTCTAATAGAAAAGGACTTGGGTCAAAATACCTGTCGTTTGAAAATACCTGCGGTGGCCTAGCTAGCGACTAGCCTGCCGTTTGAAAATATTAGTGGCAAATTAATCGATATAACTAAACGATTGTGTTAGCTAAAATTTTAACTGGATCATTATCACACAAACTTGACCTGAAGATGTTATTGTGGAGGAAGCCTTCATCGGGGAGTGAAATACGACCAGCCTTGGACTTAATTGGGTTTCTCGTTAAACAGATATCTCATCTCATCTCGCTTGCAAATTAGATGAAAACAGCTCATCTATAAAGACGTCCGTAAACTTCCTGGAAACAAACGTAATGAATTGCAAGATGTTACTCACCCGATACAGCATCTAAGTCTGCGTTTTGTAAGCATTGTGATTTCGTATTCGCAGATTTTAATCTGGATTTCTTATAAATTGGATAGTAACATTGATAATATACTGTTTCTCTCTTTAATTCAAAGTATAAAAACAAGAATAAATAAATAAAAAGATTTTTAAAAAAAAAAAAAAAAAAAAAAAAAACACCAGAATATCCGATTTTTTTTAAACAGAATTTAAAGTTATTGGATTCAAGTTCGTTTCGAAGGGGAACTAGTTTGGTTTGGTTTAGTTTGTTGCTCTACGTGGTCTGATGGCCGAAGTGGCTACCGCTTTGGCACTCGGTACTACAGGTTTCGGGTTCGAGTCCCGGCGGTGCCATGTTGTTTGTAATTGTTCGGAAACCACTTTCAACCGTAGGTCCCGGTCTAACAAGATCGTAGAGCGTTGCGGGGGTAGTGCTACTCCGCGTCCGTAGCATATCTTCAAGCTGCAACACCTGCTGCGTAGTGCTAAGTGAGTAACGTCTGTGCAGCACTTGCCTTATAGCATAAAAGACAATTGTCTAAGTGTTTGCCAGCTACATTAGAAAAAAATGCTCTACGGTCGTTTTGTATACAGTGTAGGCTAGTTAGATCGGGACCTACAGTTTAACGTGAAGGGGGTCTAGAAAATAATGCGTTAAGTTTCGAAATTGAGAGAAACCAGATTAGCAAAGCTGAATCGAAAGCTCTCTTCGTCATGCCGGAGAGGGTCATAGTAGATCTGTAAGCCGAAATGTTCTTCTATTGGAAAAAAGATACGACCTTCCAGAGGCCACTCTTGAAAGTATTCAATACAAAGTGTGATGGAATAATGTGGATGCAGTTTAATGACCTTAGGTAATGCTGAACACTAAGCAAAGCTGAATTTGCACCGCCGGGACTCGAACCCTCTTTAAACCGTAGGTTCCGCTCTACTATGACTACTACACCACACCACATCATTGTGCCTAAAGCTGAGTTGCCCCTATACAGTTTGGGGATGATGTGGGTGAGAGAAGGCTCTGTGACACTCTACAATCCTAGGAAACCGGGACCTACGGCTTAAAGTAGATTCCTAATCACTACAAACGTCCATTGCATCGCCGGGACTCGACCCCGAAACCTGTGGCACCGAGGGCCAGATACTCGTCCATTCAGGCCGCACTCTGCTATGACTGTTACAGCGTTGGATGTAGGACTGACAGCCCTACCCCGTGAAAAGAAAACATCTCTTATCTCAAAATCTGTCAAGAGGCAGAAGGCCTTGACGCTCCATGGGGCTGTTGCGCCAATGAAGAATATATATAATTAAATATATATATATATTGGAATGATGTAGAACATTATCATATTTGTAAACATCTGACGTTTATACTTACAATGAATGTTTGAAATCAAATACTTCTATTTAATATCATATTTGTAAGAAAGATTTGCTGATCAAAAATATTGGAAGATAATTCACATATTTTAAAGAAATCATTTCAATAAGCTTTATTTATTAATTTATAACAATTAAAAGAACATATGAAATAAGATTGATGTGGGAAAAAAAACATGCAATTTTCTAATACGTGTTAAGCAAAACTTCCGAGATTTGAAATTACTCATACACAAGAAATAAAAATAATAATTACTCACACACAAGAAATGAAAAAAAAAAAATTGATGTGAAAAAACAAAATGTAATTTTCTAATACATGTTAGGTAAATCTTCCGAGATTTGAAATTACTCATACACAAGAAATCAAAAAAATAAATAAATAAAATAAAAAAAAAATATTAAAAAAATGGGTAAATCTTCCGGTACTTACGTAAAAACGGTATGGCGTAATTTTCTAATACATGTTAGGTAAATCACACGCGCCAACCGCAGCTACAGATTTGGCGCCAATCTATACTTAAAATTTTTGTTCCAAATAATAAAATATATATGAAACACTTCATTTAAAATCAAAATGCTTTCAAAATATTTTTATTCCAAATAATAAAGATTGGCGACACTTAAAAGCCGCCAAGTCTGTCGCCAAGGTACCGTTAATACGTAAGTACCAAAAAAATTGATGTGAAAAAAAAATTAATTTTCTAATACACGTTAGGCATATAAGTATTCCAAGATTTGAAATTACTCATACACAAGAAATCACTAACAAACGAAAAAAAAAACAGAACAAATTTCTTAACAAATCCGCAAGACCTCAAGTGATGCCAAAAAAATATATCCGAATTTTATTAAGTCAGATAAAAACCGTTCTCTTCTGTGAAGTCAGTGAACTTCGGACACTTAAAAAGGTAAAAAAAAAAAAAGCAAGATAGAAAAAGGCAGTTTTTCTTCTCGGAATAAATTTCCTTTCCCTCTTTTGTTTATTTGGACGATGAAAAGTGCTTTAAGTGATTTTTCTTTCTGGGCGACCCGTTTTCTGAGCGGATGCTTCCATATATGGTCACGACTGAACTCTCTGAAGACTTCCCCGCTTGCCTCTTGTCCAACTTTGAGAGAAAAGTCGCTTTTTTTCCCCCCAAACGTTAACGTTCGACTGAGATTGAAAAAGAATGCAGAGAGCACAAGGGTGGTCTGTCATCTTTCGCATAAAAGTAAAAATTTATATCCAATGTTCCAACATTTATTTATCATATCTCATCTCTCTGAAGAAAAAAAATTACTCACTGTTTCCTGAAAATCACCCTTTTTTTCAGCGAACAAACAGATAGAAAATTTATGTTCTTATGCGTATCAATATATATATAGTCTTAAGACATAGTAATAACTAATGATATAAATAATGATAAATAAGAAATCTTGATGATTGAATTTATAAAATTTATTCAATTTTATCCCAGTAATCTTTTCATTGCACATAGTAAATTAAGATAATGAACGAATTTTTATATGAATATAAAAATTTACATTAAAAGGAAGAACTAGGTGAGCAGTTAAGCGCAAACAAACAAGTAGATAAACTAGAAAATTTGTGTTCTTTTATGTATCTACAGTTATCATAATTACTTCTTATGTATATGCCTTTTAATACATATAATATAAATAAATGTTATAAATAAAAAAAACCGGTACTTACGTATTAACGGTACCTTGGCGACAGTTGCGCCAATAAAGAGCACACGCGCCAAGCGCAGCTACAGACATGGCGGTTTTTAAGAGGCGCCAATCTATTCTATTGGTTTGGTAACCTTAGTAGCTGTTAGATTAGCGACACTTAAAAACCGCCATGTCTGTCGCCAAGGTACCGTTAATACGTAAGTACCAAAAAAACTTTCACAATTTCAAGAAATCGGATAGATAGATACGTATACTAGGAAATCGCATATGTTCCCCCCAAACTTTAACATTCGACTGAGATTGAAAAAAAATGCAGAGAGCACAAGGGTGGTCTGTCATCTTTCGCATAAAATTAAAAATTTATACCCATGGTTCCGACATTTATTTATCATATCTCCCCCCCTCCCCCCTTTTTTTTTTTGTCTTCAGAAAAGATATTATTCTTTGCTTCCTGAAAATCACCCTTTTTTTAGCGAACAAACAGTTAGATAGTACTATTAGATACTTCCAGTAGATAGTTAGTACAGATAGATATTTCTGTATAGCCTACTAGAAACATATACATAATATATATAATATATATATATCTATATATATATATATATAAGTCTTAGGCCATAGTAAGTAACTAATGATGTAAATAATGTGCATAATGATAAATAAGAAATCTTGACTTTATAAAATTTATTCAAATCTATCCCAATAATCTGGGCCTGATGGCCGAGTGGCTAGCGCTCTGGCGCTCGGTACCACATGTTTCGCGTCCCGGCGGTGCCATGGATGTTTGCAGTGGTTCGGAATCCACTTTAAACCGTAGGTCCCGTATGTCTAACATGATCGTAGAGTGTTGCGGGGGTAGTGTTACTCCGCGTCCGTAGCTTATCTTCAAGCTACAAGCACCTCCTAAGCGACTAACGTCGGCGCAGCGCTTGCCTTAAGGCATAAAAGACAATTGTCTAAGTGTTTGCCGGCTGCATTAGAAAAAAAATCCCAGTAATCTTTGCATTGCACACAGTAAATTAAGATAATGAAGGATAATATGAATATTAAAAATTATTAATAACATTAAAAATGATCCTAATGAGAATGAAGGACTACGTGTTCTGTTATCTATCAATTCATCAAATCATCCTTTAGCGAACAAGCAGATAGATATTCTAGAAAATTTGTGTTATTTTATGTATCTATAATTATCATATTTACTTCTTATGTATATGTCTTGTAATACATATATTATAAATAAGAAACCTTGTAAAATTTTAAGAAATTAGATAGATAGATACGTATATTACAAAATTTGAGTATCAATATCTATGTATAAGTCTTACGACATAGTAAATAATGAAGTAAATAATCTAAATAATGATAAATTAGAAACCTTGAAGCTGGGATGGGAAAAGAATTCAGAGAGTGCAAAGGGTGACCTGTCATCTTTCACATAAAAGTAAAAATTTATACCCATGGTTCCAACATTTTTTTATCATATCTCCCCTACCTCCCTTTTTTTTTATACAGAAAAAAAAATTACTCACTGCTTCCTTTAAATCACCCTTTTTTCAGAGAACAAACAGATAGATAAGTATACTAGAAAATTTGTGTTCTTTGTGTATCAATATATACTACTGTGTCCAGAAAGTAAGACCAATTTTGAATTTAAAATTCCCGGGGCTTATGGAATTTCAATATTTTTTTTTTTTTTTTTTTTTTTCAGGTTACTGGCACTGTCCTTGACATCTGTATGAAATTTGACGTCAAAATATACATTAGTGCTTGAGATACGCTTGGCTTTGTGAGACGCTAAAACCGATTCCGGTGATTTTTTAAATGTCGGAATTAATTCAGCAAAGAAATTGCATTCAATTTTGTTTCCGGAGACGTATAGAATGTTGCAGAAGGCATTCGGTGAGCATTCCTATATCGGAAAGAAATCTTTACAAGTGGCGTAAATAGTTCAAAGAAGGCAGAGAACGCGTTGAAGACGAAGAGCGCTCTGGTCGACCATCCACCTCAACCGACGATGCTCACGTCCAAAAAATTAAAGATTTGGTGCTTGCAAACCGTCGATTTACAATTAGAGACCTTGGGCCTCCAACGCGTCAAATCTCGATTGGCATCGAAAACACTGAATGCGCTAGCTCACGCTGCATTGATTCTTCGTGACTTTTTCACCAAAAATGAAACCCATATCGTTCCACAACCACCGTATTCACACCATGCGACTTGTGGCTATTCCCTAAACTCAAAAGACCACTCCGGGTACATTGTTTTGAGTCAATTGAAGAGATTCGACGTGAATCACCGCTCGCTTTGAAGGTCATCCCTGCCGATGACTTTTTAGTATGCATTGAGGATTGCGGCCTGGATGTTATGCTATAATATAGGATGCATTTCCAAAGTGGCCCGCAAGATCTTTTGGGTTGCCCACCCCTGATCTAAGTCTTAAGACATAGTAAATAATGTAAATAATGATAAATAAGAAACCTTGAAGCTTGAATTTATAAAATTTATTCAAATCCATCCCAGTAACCTTCACATTCATGTTCACACATGATAAGTTAAAATTTGCCTAGAGGATTTCAATTTCCTAATTTATTATATTTATTTTTCAAAAAATATGCTTCCCATAAATACAGTGAATTTTGAGTACCTAATTATCTTTCCTGCTCACGTCTGTGTAGTTCAATTATGTTGAAGTTAAAAAAAGAAATGAAATATGTTGTGAAAGTGCAACATAACGAGAGCGACTAATGTTAATAATGAGCGAGAAAAATAATTAATATGAAAAAATAAAACAAAAATTAGGTTCCACCGAGATTTGAACTCGGATCGCTGGATTCAGAGTCCAGAGTGCTAACCATTACACCATGGAACGTCTGTGTAGTCAATTATGTTGAAGTTAAAAAAGAAATGAAATATGTTGTGAAAGTGCAACATAACGAGAGCGAATAATGTTAATAATGAGGCAGAAAAAGAATTAATATGAAAAAAATAAAAAAAAATTAAATTAGGTTCCCCCGAGATTTGAACTCGGATCGCTGGATTCAGAGTCCAGAGTGCTAACCATTACACCATGGAACGTCTGTGTAGTCAATTATGTTGAAGTTAAAAAGAAATGAAATATGTTGTGAAAGTGCAACATAACGAGAGCGAATAATGTTAATAATGAGGCAGAAAAAGAATTAATATGAAAAAATTAAACAAAAATTAGGTTCCCCCGAGATTTGAACTCGGATCGCTGGATTCAGAGTCCAGAGTGCTAACCATTACACCATGGAACGTCTGTGTAGTCAATTATGTTGAAGTTAAAAAAGAAATGAAATATGTTGTGAAAGTGCAACATAACGAGAGCGAATAATGTTAATAATGAGGCAGAAAAAGAATTAATATGAAAAAATTAAACAAAAATTAGGTTCCCCGAGATTTGAACTCGGATCGCTGGATTCAGAGTCCAGAGTGCTAACCATTACACCATGGAACGTCTGTGTAGTCAATTATGTTGAAGTTAAAAAAGAAATGAAATATGTTGTGAAAGTGCAACATAACGAGAGCGAATAATGTTAATAATGAGCGAGAAAAATAATTAATATGAAAAAATAAAACAAAAATTAGGTTCCACCGAGATTTGAACTCGGATCGCTGGATTCAGAGTCCAGAGTGCTAACCATTACACCATGGAACGCCTGTGTAGTCAATTATGTTGAAGTTAAAAAGAAATGAAATATGTTGTGAAAGTGCAACATAACGAGAGCGAATAATGTTAATAATGAGGCAGAAAAAGAATTAATATGTAAAAATTAAACAAAAATTAGGTTCCACCGAGATTTGAACTCGGATCGCTGGATTCAGAGTCCAGAGTGCTAACCATTACACCATGGAACGTCTGTGTAGTCAATTATGTTGAAGTTAAAAAAGAAATGAAATATGTTGTGAAAGTGCAACATAACGAGAGCGAATAATGTTAATAATGAGGCAGAAAAAGAATTAATATGAAAAAATTAAACAAAAATTAGGTTCCACCGAGATTTGAACTCGGATCGCTGGATTCAGAGTCCAGAGTGCTAACCATTACACCATGGAACGTCTGTGTAGTCAATTATGTTGAAGTTAAAAAAATGAAATATGAAATGAAATATGTTGTGAAAGTGCAACATAACGAGAGCGAATAATGTTAATAATGAGGCAGAAAAAAGAATTAATATGAAAAAATTAAACAAAAATTAGGTTCCACCGAGATTTGAACTCGGATCGCTGGATTCAGAGTCCAGAGTGCTAACCATTACACCATGGAACCCACCTTCCCATGCCGGGAATCGAACCCGGGCCGCCTGGGTGAAAGCCAGGAATCCTAACCACTAGACCACATGGGAGATGTTAACTGAGGTTTACTTATTGAATAGTCTCCTGTAGTAATCTGCTTCGCTTTCATTTACATTATTCTTTAAGATTCACATTGATTGTTTAAAAATTACTGTGCAAATATTTCGAATTACTAATATTTCAACAGGAAGAAAAAATAGCTACTTCTTCGTAGATGAAATAAACACAATTTTTTTTTTTTTTTTTTTTTTTTTCTAAAGTTTTATAAAATTTCCATTTTTTTTTAAAGTTATATGATGAAATTCTGTTTAAAAATTTGGATTTGTGATTGTTTACTGAGATATTTTTCTTATAATGCGGCTGACAAATAGACCGTGATCTTCGCCATAAGGACTACACCGATGTTACTCACTTTGCATTACCCAGGGGGCGCGTGTAACTTCATGGTAAGCCACGGACGCGGAGTAAACGATGCCCCCGCAGACTTCTACGATCCTATTAGGACCTGACCTACGGCTTAAAGTGGATTCTAAACACCACTACAAACACCCATGGCGAAGCCGGGATTTGAACCCGATACCTGTGGTACCGAACGCCAAAGCGCTAGCCATTCGGCCGTCATGCCCTTGCTTACTGAGATATAAAATATATAATTTTTTTAATGATGTAATTGTAAATAATTTTTACGATTTTTTCTTCGTAAACAGTATCTGCTACTATGCGTAGTGTTTGCAACTACACTATATTAACGACTATTATTTAAAAATAATAAAAATTATTATTAATGAATACGTTCTCCAAGTCGTAGCCCATTGTAGCGTGAAGAAGGCCTCAAACTTGAATTCGCTAGTGGCTTCCGTTGCAGCCACTGCTTTCAGAAACGAGAAGACTCGATGATGATTGTGATTATGTGTGGCAGTGTTATTCAAGCTGCTTCGTAGGATATTCCGAGTTTTCTCCTGTAGTTACTTCTGAAAGTCCTTCATCATCCTGCATTGCATACATAAGTGAAATACGAGTCCCACCGATGTCCAACAAAAAATGAATATGTCGTTTTCGAATACCTCGCCGTTTGATTTGAAATTATTCGTCACTGAAAGGCATACATGTAGCAGATTCATCGTTATCTAGGGATACAGCGTTACCTCATTGTTAAACAACGCTCACATTTTACCACCGCAATATTAAATATATTGTCTCAAGGATGATTTGTGAGGGAAGGGGGGTTGCACCCTCCTTCGAACACAGCAGAAGAACATTATTTTAGCTTTGCTCGACGCGTGGCAACGCGCGATGCTGGTTAGCAGTAGGGCTGAGGTTCAATCCATTGACTTCTTTGGTGCAGACACTGTTTCAAAATTAGAGAAGACTCGATGCCGTTTGTGATCTTCGGCATTGCTTCGTTAGTCGGATTACCTGGTGGGAGTTTTCCGGGTTTGCTCCCATACGATATGCAAATGCGGGATAGTTTCCAATAAAAGTTACTTCCCTCGTTCTTCAGCGACTCGGTGCAGAGTCAGCAAAGTCTTGTGTTATTTAAACATTTCTATTAGACTTTACATATATATATATATATATGGGATTTGTTGGTGTCGTGATCACCACGACACTTGCTTGTCTGCGACAGAGCTGTTTACAACGTGGGGGTGTATTGAACTTTGAACTCTGACCCCACGAGAAGGGGCAAGATCCCCGTAGATGAAGAAAGAAGGAGAGACGCTAGCTGGAAGAAGAACGGATGGGACGCTGCGTCAAGCAGCGAGAGAATGGACGGTGTTGTCTTTTACTTAATTGTTAATGTAAATATCATTGTAAGATATAGGAATAAATAGCTTCATTTAAAGTAACGTCCCGTTACTGCGTTTTGCATGTCAAACACCCCTGGACACCCACTTCAAAAGTTCAGCTTTGTTTAGACTGGAGGAGAAGTCTAACAAAACTGTAGGTTCGGCCGGAATGCATCAGTTGAAACCGGTGTAACCCTACATATATATATATCTATATATATATAGCCCGACTCGTGATTCAGGGGCAACATGCGCTGCTGGTGGGCATTAGGGTTGAGCAAAATACGCTGGTGGCTTTGTTGTAGACACTGTTCCAAAAAAAGAGGAGACCGATGGCATTTGTGATGTTCAGCATCTTGCCTTGTTAGTCGGTTTTCTCCCTTACGATATTCAAATGCGGGTTAGTTCTCCATAAAAGTCATACCTGAAGGCACTGCCCTCCTTCATCAGCAATACGGAACCAATTCAGACTTCTACCTACAGGTGCTCCTTCACAACAGAAGCTGCTCCTTCAGTTCCATCCATGAGCGACTACTGATAGGATATCCGGCCCACACTGCAGGTCACTGAGGATTAGACACACTTTTTAGCTTGGATATTTATTGTTCCCGTTTTCGGCATAGATATTGGATTTTTCCATTTGGTTTTGCTTTTCGGGTTTCGAACCTAACTCTCCTCCTTCCACAACACAACTTTCAATATTCACTTCTACTCTAGATCTTATTAATGTAGGATTTGTTTGTGTGGTAATCAGCAGGCGGCGACACATCACGGTTGCTTGTCTTTGACAGGGCCTGTTTACAACGTGGAGGAGTATTCAACTTTGAACTCTGACCTCACGAGAGGGGGACAGGTCCCCGTGGACGAGGAAAGAGAAAAAAGAACGGCTGGCGGTCAACGAGAGAGGAGCGAGATAGGACAGGCTGCGTCAAGCAGCGAGAGAATTATGAGCGATTATGATGTATTAATTATTAATGTAAATATCGCCGTACATATAACCGTGCTTAATTAAATGGTTGTTGTTGAGAGAAAAACAACGTTTCGTTGATGAGTTTTGAAATACACCCCTAGACAACCCACTCCGGCCATTATACCATTATTAGACTGGTAGAGAAGTCTACAGAAACCGTAGTTTCGACCGGGATGAATTTATTGGAACCGGTTGAAAACTCTACATTAATGAATATTGCCATCTAAGAATTAATGCGATGATTAAACAACAAATTTCGACGGCTAAATAAAGTAAAACAAGCATGTACGTCTGAAACTCCCAAGAGAGACAGCTGGAGTTTTCTTAATAAAGTTCGAAATCTAAGAAGCGAAGCTGACTCACATGCCTGATCCGGCAAGAGCAAATAAATTCGTAGACTAGAACGCCTTTCTTTATTCTCGATGAGCAGAAGAGGAAGAAGATGCGATCAAATGTCGTCGCTAATGTTTATTCAAAAATGTCGTTGCAAATTATGTGACGGCGAACTGCATAATGTGCATGTTGATTCTGTTATATGTCTTTTATGAAATTGTTCTTAAAGCGCCATGTTTTGTCCGATTAGTGGCCCAGTGTCAACATTCACAGCTACGGCAAAGAGGACTCAGACTTGCAGTATCTGCTTTCAGAATCAAGGGATGTGAGGATGATTGTGACCTCGCATATAATTGATAACCAGATTACCTGATAAGAATTTCTCTAGTTTTATGCGAAACGAAACGTTAAAATGAGCAGTTATCCTGGAATGCGATATCTTCCCTCAATCATTTTTCGATTGACTATTCGTATGTATACTACTAATTGGAACACGGAAGTCATTATTGCACAAAGAATAAGTAAATGTGTACTTAAAATAAGTAAGATACTTATTAAGACTCTACTTATTATTATTATTACTTATACTACTCTGAATTATTTCAGACAAATTCACCATCGTATTTTATCTTTTATTGTTGAACATTGGTGGACATCGTGTTCCACTGATGCATGCCACCATCAGCCCACAAATGGGTGATGACCTTGCCTTCCGGGAGTACTGTCTCACATTTGCGTGCCGTGTGATAGAAATATTGGAAAACATCCACCAGTCAGCCTGACTATTGACACGAAATGCATTATAACGATCACAACGGAGTCTGCTTGTTTCTCTAAGGAGTGATAGAAATGAACGGAGCGGATTTGAACCTGACCCTTCTGTACGTTAGCTGTGCGTGTTACCATAGAGACATGAGTCGTATCATCTAAGGATTATTGGAAAAATACTAACATTTTTGATAAATATTTTTAATCGCAAGGTTTTGTTTGACTGGTAGGAGAAATCACATAGGAATTTAGGAAATAGGCTTGAAAGGAAGATATCAAAAATTACTAATAACGAAAGAATTCGAATTAATATCGATAATTAAACGGGACAATCTTATCTTCGTCAAATTTTCAGAAAACTCCTCGTGTTACAGAAACTTCTCCAAATATTTTACCTACATACATAAAATGCTAGATTTATCTCACTAAAAGCATTACATTTAATCATAAACAAATATTTGCCTATTGTTACCCTATATTTTTAAATTCAATATCAGTTAAGCTTGCTTATTTGATTTCTGACGTTATACTTGGCCCATTAATGCTGCCTGATGCCCAGTTGTCTAGCGCTCTAGCAGTTGGTACCACAGTTCGAATCCTGGCGATGGCATGGAGGTTTGTGAGTGGTTCGGAATCCACATTAAACTATAGATCCCGGTCTAATTATCCCAAAGTGTGTGCTGAAAATGACAAACCAACCCAAACCAAATCGTCCACTAATTCCCAATGCTTTTTAAAATGTATAACATATTTTCGAACCAAAAGAGAAATAAATCTATTCCATTATAATACATATTTTTTTAGGAAATCAAAAGGAATTTCTTAGAATTTTTCAATTAAAAACATATACAGTATTATTTTTTTTAATTATAAAACAAAGTTAAAAGTAAAGTTCTTTTATTAATCTTGACCAGTAAAACTTGAAAAAGTTTCTTCATTAAAAAACAGGGTTTTTTTTTATTTATTTCTTACATTACATTTTTTATTTAATATATTACTTTTTTTATTTACTTGTATACTAAAGAAGTTTTTAAAAATAAATTTGCAAGATATGTTTGTGGTAGGAATTCACTGAATTTCTAATAACTGAAAGATCTTACTTGTTGGCATATAATATGTATATTGAGCATTTTTTATACATGTTTATCATAAAATTTTGAAAACACGCTCCCTTAGGGAAAACTAAAACAGTCTTTTAATGAGGTTTATAATTGAAATTAAAGGTAAATTTACCGTTGAATATATAATATGACTGACTCCTGGTTCAATGGCAACACATGAAACTAACGTGCACGAGGATTGAGATTCGAATCCGCTGTCGGCGTTGGTTGCTATTACTCTTTTTTTTCTTTCTAAAGGCTCGTGCTCACCAAGGCGGGAAGATGCAGACTTAGACCAATCACTAGTTTGCCTGAAACCGGTTTGCTTGCTTGATTGCCCAACTTTCAACTCGAAGCGGTTTTCACTAGGCGTAGCTATTTCTGACGTTTCGCTGTGAAGGGGTCAAAAAATTTTCTCGCTTGCGTTAATCTTCACGTCTTGGTGGGAACATTACCCAGGCAAACACTTAGACAGTTTGGTCTTGGATGCCTAAGGCAAGCTTGAAGATAAGCAACGGACGTGGAGTAACAATGCCCCCGCAACGCTCTACGATTCTATTAGAGCGGGACCTACGGTTTAAAGTAGATTCCGAACCACTACAAACATCCATGGCACCGCCGGGACTCGAATCCGAAACCTATGGTACCTGAGAGCTAGCTACTCAGCTACTATACTATATATATATATATATATATATGTTATTTCAGAAATAAATTCCTTTTGAAACAATTGAGAACTTTCAATTTAATAAAGTTCTAGTAAAAAGATTTAACCATATATCAATATGTAAAAAAATATTTAGGTATTATTAAAACTTATTGCTGAAAGTCATTATTTTTAAGAGGAAAAATTCCAATATGAGCATAATTAAATAAGTTATTAATCATTAGCTAAAAACTATAAAATATCAGTAAAATTGGTTGTATATATAAGTGGAACACGAGGCTCATTATTGTACAAAAAACAAGTAAATGAAAGATAACTATTTTTTAACATTAGTTAAGATTGAAAAAGATATCCTTTCATTGCAGATTTTCATAAAAGGCCCTGACTGGCCGAGTGGCTACGGCTCTGGTGCTCGGTTACCACAGGTTTCGCGTTCGAGTCCCGGCGGTGCCATGGATGTTTGAAGTGGTTCGGAATCGACTTTAAACTGCAGTTCCCGGTCTAATATGATCGTAGAGCATTGCGGGGGCATTATTACTCCGCGTCCGTGGCTTATCTTCAAGTTACACGCGCCCCCTGGGTAATGCAAAGTGATTAACGTCTGTGCAGCGCTTGCCTTAAGGCATCCAAAAACGACAAGTGTCTAAGTGTTTACCTGCTGCATAAGGAATTTTCATAAAATAATTTCATATATTTTGTTTTAATGTACTGAGAATTTTTGAAATATTTTTTATGAAAAATAATTCCCATTAGATACTATTATGAATTTTTAAATGCTGCTCCGAAAACGTATTGCCAAGAATGTACAAAAAATTATAATTATAAATTAAAACGAGAAAAGATGTTCTCGCGAAATTGTATTATTAAGATTTTATGATATCCATCCGTTTGAGAATTATGCAAAATCATGTTCAGTAACGATAACGTAGGTATTTTTGAGAATAATAGGACTTGATAAAGCAAATCTAACTCAAAACTAGTTATTATATTTTATCACGAGAAAGATTTCTAGAATAGAATAAAAAAAAATCCAGGTCATTTTTTTTATTGAGAAGATATCTATTATATGCCACTGACATCGATAGATCAAAAATTCCTGCTTGAATTTAGGGTGAGAAACGTAAACCTTGAGAATAGAAGTAATACATGTATATACTATATATATATATATATATGTATATATATAAGAAAAAAAAGAGCAGCAAACTAACAAGAATAAAAATTTAAACTTTGAAATGAATTATATCAGTAATACTGTAGTAGTATATATCAGTAGTTAAAAATTAGTAGCATTTTTTTTTTTGTTCTAATGCAGCTGGCAAACACTTAGACAGCTTGGTCTTGGATGCCTTAAGGCAAGAGCTGCACAGACGTTAATCACTTTGCATGACCAGGTGGCGCGTGTAACTTGAAGATAAGTCACGGACGCGAAGTAACAATGTCCCCACAACGCTCCTATTAGGACCGGGACCTACGGTTTAAAGTGGATTCTGAACCACTACAAACGTTCATGGCACTGCCGGGACTCGAACCCGAAACCTGTGGTACGAACGCCAGAGCTCTTGCCACTCGGCCATTCAAGGCCTCATTAAAAATTAGTAGCATAAATCAGTAGTATATTTCGGTAATCTATATCAGCGCTTATAATGTCAATGTTCTTATAAATAAAGATGCAAACCCCGTACGTATTATACATCATACCTGGAGTGGTATGACGGATAATACGTACGGAGTTTGCGAATTGAGAGAATTTTCTTCGAACGGAAGCCCCCATACCTAAGAAGAAAAGGAACATGATAAACCTATAGATCGGAAAGTCCTTCAATTGGGCTTCAGGTGAAATCCGAAACTTCTAAAAGTCATCTCTAGGAGTGTTCATTTCAAATTGTGCGGTGCAATTCCATCCCGTTTTGCACCTTACGTAACGCTTAATCTGCTATACTAGCTTTGTGGCCGAAGCTCAAAGTAACCGGCATTTTAAAATAAGTATTAATTGTTAATAAGCTCATAAATAAAACTGGAGTGGTATTATGGATAACAAGTACTGGGTTTGTGAATTAAGAGAACTTTGTATGAAACAAGCAAAGCCGAAATGGTAGCCTCCGTACCTATGAAGGAATTGATAATGATAAACCTATAGATCGGAAAGTCTTTCAGTTGGCCTTCAGGGGAAATTCGAAATTCCTAAATGTCATCTCTAGGAGTGTTCATTTCAAATCGTGCTGTTTACTAGCCTCCTCCCGTTTTGCATCCTGTGTAACGTTTAATCTGCTATACTAGCGTTGTTGCAGCGGCGAATGACCGAAGCTAAAAGTACCCGGCATTTAAAAATAACAATTGTGTATTGTGTCTTATCCTACTTCGTAGACATCTAGACCAAGTCCACGAACCCGTATAGACTTTTGTTAGACGTATAGACAATGTGCTTCTATACAGTTTGGGAATAATGTGGGTGAGAAATCTGAATGGGCTTCGTGACGCTCTACTGTCATATGAGACCTGGACCTGCGGCTTAAGTGGATTCCGAACCACTACAAACATTCATAGCCCTGCCGGGACTCGAACCCGAAACCTGTGGCATCGAGCGTCAGGTCTAAAATGACTGTAATGGTAGAAAAAAAAAGGGGCAGCTTCTGTTGTGATGGAACACCCGTAGGTAAGAAGTCTGACTTGGCTCCGTGTCGCTCTACAGTCATATGAGTCCGGGAACTACGATTCCTTCATGGATTCATGGATTCCAAACCATTGCAAACGTCCATGGTATCACAGTGAATCGAACTCAAAACCTGTGGTAACGAGCATCAGAGCGTTAGACATTCGGCCACTCGTGATTATGCATAGTCACCGATTAATCACATTCACCGTAACATATATATGTAAATTCAATAAACTTCTTTTCACAAATAAATAATAAACATGTGAGATCTATGGCACTTTTATTTGTTAAATTTATTTATTTTATTCGCAGTTTTTTTTTTTTTTCTTCTATATTTACTTTTAACCCTTAAATATTTCCATTTACTTGTAGATTCTTGCATGGCCCAGTTTCAAAATATTTTAACTTAATTGACAATATTTTTAGTTTAAAATCTATCGGAACGTTTATGAAAATTTTCTATCTCAAATTATGTGTATTAATTTTTTTTTTTAAATTAATGAATATATTTAAAGTTGAAACAATTACGAGTAGTTTTAATTTTATTTCAAAATGAAAAAATATACATACAGGATGATTATAATTACTCTGGCGCTCCATGCCACAGAGTTCGGGTTTGAATCCCGGCAGTACCATGGATGTTTGTAGTGGTTCGGACTCCACTTTAAACAGTCGATCCCGGTCTAACATTACTACTACTACTAACCCCACCACATCACTCTGCCTAGAGTTACTCCTATATAGTTTGGGATTGATGTGAGTGAGAACGTGACGCTCGACGGTTATATGAGACTGGGACCTACGGTCCAGTGGATTCCGAACCACTACAAACATCCATCAAACAGTAAGTGGATTCCGAACCACTACAAACATCCATCAAACAGTAAGTGGATTCCGAACCACTACAAACATCCATCAAACAGTAAGTGGATTCCGAACCACTACAAACATCCATCAAACAGTAAGTGGATTCCGAACCACTACAAACATCCATCAAACAGTAAGTGGATTCCGAACCACTACAAACATCCATCAAACAGTAAGTGGATTCCGAACCACTACAAACATCCATCCAACAGTAAGTGGATTCCGAACCACTACAAACATCCATCCAACAGTAAGTGGATTCCGAACCACTACAAACATCCATCCAACAGTAAGTGGATTCCGAACCACTACAAACATCCATCCAACAGTAAGTGGATTCCGAACCACTACAAACATCCATCAAACAGTAAGTGGATTCCGAACCACTACAAACATCCATCAAACAGTAAGTGGATTCCGAACCACTACAAACATCCATCAAACAGTAAGTGGATTCCGAACCACTACAAACATCCATCCAACAGTAAGTGGATTCCGAACCACTACAAACATCCATCCAACAGTAAGTGGATTCCGAACCACTACAAACATCCATCCAACAGTAAGTGGATTCCGAACCACTACAAACATCCATCCAACAGTAAGTGGATTCCGAACCACTACAAACATCCATCAAACAGTAAGTGGATTCCGAACCACTACAAACATCCATCAAACAGTAAGTGGATTCCGAACCACTACAAACATCCATCAAACAGTAAGTGGATTCCGAACCACTACAAACATCCATCAAACAGTAAGTGGATTCCGAACCACTACAAACATCCATCAAACAGTAAGTGGATTCCGAACCACTACAAACATCCATCCAACAGTAAGTGGATTCCGAACCACTACAAACATCCATCCAACAGTAAGTGGATTCCGAACCACTACAAATATCCATGCCACCGCCGGGTCTCGAACCCGAAACCTATAACATCGAGCTCCCGGTCTAACATGACTGTAGAGCGTTGGACATAGGGATGACAACTCTACCCCACAAAAAAAAAAAAAAAAAAAAAAAAAAAAAAAAAATGAAATAATAGTATATTTGCATCTCCTGTCTCATAATCTGCGCCTAGGGTAGAGGGCCTTGGTCCACCGTTGGTTTGTTGCGCCACTGATGCTGATAATGATGCTGATGATTATTATAATTAAAGTTCCACTTTCAAAATGCTGTAAAAAAAAAAAAAAGAACTACTCGTTCAGGATGAGTTCAAATTTGAAGAAGATACTTGAAGAAGGGGGAAACAGTATGGCATCAGAAAAAAGTTCCAAATTGTGCTAATAGATGGCGCTGTAAGCAGCATACTATTCAAATTATATCTATTTAAATCTATTGATACACTTTGAAACTTTTTTTTTTTTTCTGAAGCTATACCGTTTCCCCCTTCTTCAAGTATCTTCAGTTCAAATTTGAACTCCTCCTGATGAATGTTTCTTTTTTTTACAGTATTTTGAAAGTGGAACTTGAATTATAATCACCTGTATAACGTAGAACAATTAATATTAATAAACTAGTATTTCACTATTTTATAAAAAATATAAGATCTTCAACTACAGATAATACTATAAAGTGAAAACAAATTCAACTACAGATAATACTCTATGAAAGTGAAGGAAAAAAAGTCGTATAAAATTTTGAGCTTCCCGTTCCTTAGATTCCACGGTTATGTGATCTTGGCGTCCTCTTTTTTTATTAATTTCGAATTCTTCAGTGATCGAGCTAAATATGAGGGAAAAAAAAAAAAACGTAGGAAAACAGAATTTCATCCAGATTCCGAGGGTAAAAAGATTTGTTTATTAGTTTGCGAAAAATATTTTTAGTTTGGAGAAGATCGTGTAAAAATGTAATAAGAAAAAAAAAAAAAAAAAAAAAAAAAGGTAATATTTTAACTAAAAAATGTAATCGAAAAAGTTTTGTAATTCTTTTGATATTTACGGAAGTCGTAGAAGATAATTTATTTCTCGAAACTTTGGAATTGATGCAATTAGCATCTTAATGTGGAATTAAAAATTTTTGCACTTAACTATTCTTACACTGATGCATTGTAATTATCAAAGAAATCCTTTTTTGTTACTATTTTTTTTATTTTTTTATTTAGAGAATTTATTTTAAATGCAAGAATAATAATGCAATAAGAAATACAGTTTAAAAAATGAAATAATAGAGAGTTTTTGCATACCGTAGGACATCCGTTAGCTTTTTCTCCCTAGCGCGCATGCTCATAGGAAATTGAGCATGCGCGCTAGGGAGAAAAAGCTAACGGACGTCCTACGGTAACTAACGTACGGTACGCAAAAACTCTCTAATAACATACAAATTAGGAAATTCTTTTTAACATCAAATTAAATGTTAGAGAGTGCAGATTGGGCAACCAGATTGTAACTGAAGGTGGTTGGGTTGAGGTACTGGAAGCACAGGTTGGAGAATTTACAGCTCTATTTACACACGCAAACACTACACACATACAATTAGAGACACACAATATGTAACACATTTAAAGACAGATAATTATAGATTCGTAAAAGGACTCGACTTCTAAGCCCCGAACTCGGTTACTCGCAGGGTGTGTGAAACATACTTTCTTTACGGGTGAGAGTCTGTAGGCCAACTGACTATTTCTCTTGAACGCCATAAGAGGCTACCAGTGGTTAAGAGGAAGCATGGTTACATTTTTTTACGAATCAAAAAATATATGTATGTGCATAGTCTAATTAGCTTAGCGCTTGGAAAACTTTCAAGTGTCTAAGTCAGGCGCATTCAAACACAACGATGTACTAGGAGAGATAGATAGTTTCGATGGAGTTTAACTACAATAAAAATAATTTTAATTTTGAATGATTAAAATTTTCAATTGCTTAGTATCAAAAATGGGCCTGAATGGCCGAGTGGCTAGCGCTCTGGCGCTCGGTACCACAGGTTTCGGGTTCGAGTCCAGGCGGTGCCATGGTTGTTTGTAGTGGTTCGGAATCCACTTTAAAAAAAAGTAGGTCCCGGTCTAAATAAGATCGTAGAGCGTTGCGGGGGCATTGTTACTCCGCGTCCGTGGCTTATCTTCAAGTTATACGCGCCCCCTGGGTAATGCAAAGTGAGTACGTCTGCGCAGCACTTGCCTTAAGGCATCCAACACCAAGGTTGCCAGCTGCATTAGAAAGAAAAAAAAAGTATCAAAAAAAAATTATATGGATAAAATTACACAATAACTATTAAGTTTTATTCTTTCAAAATTGCATTGTGTCGCATAAATCCCTAAAAAAATAATCTCGATTCCCCCTTTAAACTAGATGTTCAGTTTTCCACTGAATACATTAACAGTACTTTAGTATCAATAAGGAACAGCACTTTAATTATTTTGGTCAACTAAAACATTTAGTGTAAGGCCATATCCAGATTTCAACGCCAAAGTAACAGTTGGGCTGACATGTTCGTAGGCTGACACATAGATGGCGCTACTGTATTAAATCCATATGATTTTTAATTGGTCCTAACTTTCAAAATACAGGTGTATAAATTTGACAACTGTTGCACTGTTAGTATGGGAGTTATAGCATTTTTAGTGTTTTAGCAACTTTTGTTAATTTGAAAAAATGGATAAAAAGGAATTTCGTGTGTTTAATAAAGCATTGCTTTTTGGCGAAAAAAAAAATACTATTGAAGCCAAGGCTTGGCTTGATAAACATTATTCGGACTTTGCACCAGGAAAATCAACCGTAGAGAAGTGGTTTGCTCAATTTAAACGAGGCGAAATGAGCACCGAGGACGATGCACGCAGTGGACGCCCCAAAGAGGCTGTTACCGACGAGATAATACGATTAATACGATTATTATTCTTGAGAATGCAGTTGGGGAGCGAATCTGAGTTGCTATCTAAAGACGAAAAACCTAAAGCTTGATATTTGATGTTAAAATCGCTTAGTGTAAGGATATAGCTAGAAATTAAATTTAAGTTAGTTTTCAGCACTTTGTGAAAATTGAAATTGCTTCAAAGAGCAATTCTTTCAAAGAATTGCTCTTTGAAAGAATAGACGCTAGTAATAATAACGAAGGAAGAGCAATTTTGACATTGGATTTTGCTGCCAGATTGTAGAAGATTAATTTAATCCAAAAGACTTTCTGGGGATGGAAATTATACTTTTATTAAAAGGCCTATTCCTTTGTTATTTGATCTGTTTTTTCGAAATATTATTTTGTCGGTTGAATGGAAAAGATCAAAAATATGAATATCAGAAGTTTAAGAGAACTATAAACTTTCTGCTATTCATATTTTCGGAAATAGCTATAGTTTTTTAGGTCGACTGTCTATTCATTCATTCCATTGTTGATAATTTATAAAATTGATTATTTAAAAATGATTGATTGTTTAATAGTAAGTTGATTGTTTTAAAATTTAAAAATCTTAAAGATGCAAGTAATGCACCTAAATCGCTTGTTTAGGGCTTGAAGAAACTGAATTAAATTATGTTGTCTAATAAGAGGAAGTGGTTGAGGTTTGTACTAGTTGTTGTAAGAAAGAACAAATCTTGTGATAAATCGAAATCTTTTGTGTGTGTGTGTGTTTTTTTTTAGTTTTTCCGTTTCTATATTTAATAATATAGTACATATTAGACGCGGGAGTTATTATTTTTGTGCAGTTTTTGTTAATAATTTAAATCTGAGCCCTCATGTACTGTAGCTTGTACGTTACCATTGATGCTGCGTGATTAAGATGAGTTTCATTTGTCAGTCATTTGTCTATGTGCGATGTATTTGAGAGTTGTGAACTTCGTAGTTAAGTTGCCTTTGAGAATTTGGGAAATAGTCTCACTAGATACTTAAAAATTATAATAAACGGTCACAATGTCTTATAAAATGTTTTTTTAATGTTTATGAATATCGCGAATATCATTTGTTAGTTTAGAAAAACAGTACACTTTATAATCATGTGATTATCACATGATTTAATGTTAACTTAAATTTTAAGCAATAAGAAAATTATATATATTTTCTGATTTGTTTTGTTTTCTTTTTTGTGTTAACAAAGATCATAGTTTGTTTATAGTAAGTAATTTCATTACCTTAATTTCGATCCCAAAGTACAGTTGTCAATTTATTTTTTTTCTTTACATTTGACGCCTTCAATTATTAATTGGCAACACTTTCACACCAACCGCCCCCAGTCAACTCTCGGATTTAATTTTCCGGGAAAATCTACTATAGTTAATTTATTTTCTGTGAATTGTGTTGTCTTGTTAAAAATTGTTTAAAAAAATGATGGATGGTACGACTGAAGGTCCTCCCCAAGATGCCACACGTAGACTTCAACCTAAAAAACAAACATTAGATGATGCTTATGCAGCTCCTGCTAATTTCCTTGAAATTGACGTACTCAATCCAATTACTCATGGAGTAGCCAGAAAACGATATACCGATTATGAAGTACGCCTTAGGGTAAGATATATTTGGAATTTAATTTTAAATACAATGCTTTATTCTTAAAAATTGCTTTGGCTTGCAACTAACAATGAAGTTTAGTGACCTTTCAGTTATGCCACTTGAACATCTATTTGTTTTTTTCATTTTATGAAATTTCTTATAATAAATTAAAAACAGTATACGATTCCTTTCATTTATTGATTTCATATATTTACTTTCAATACTAAATTCCTTTTTTTTCTAATAATGCTTATTGAACAAACAGAACTGTCTTTATATAAACAAAACATATATTTTTACCCTCCCCGTATTGTAGCCTGTTTACGCAATTAAATTATGTGCAGTTATCTGTTAATGACGTTTAAGTATGTTTTAAAGCTACATATGTTGAATAAAATTCAAAATATGACAAACTTAAAATAATTTAGTTAACATACAGGGATATAAAACAAACAATCTAAAAAATAATTTAATTTCATGCTGCTTTTTGTTGTTGTGGTTGTTGCATATCTTGGATTGTTACTCAAACTGTTTTTTTATGTAAATTTACAATCATTAAAATTTAATTTACAAAACTTTCAGTGCAACAGTACTAGACTAAAGGAATTTTCAGAAGATAGTTTTAATTTTATTTCTTGTATTTTTCAAAGAAAATTTTTAAATGTTTAGTTGTAAAATAAAATTGAATCTCAAGAAAAGTATTGCATTTTGCTTAAATGTACATTTCCATTAGCAAATGCCATTTCACTTGAATGTATGAATGCTATTAAATAATCGTGCTAGTGTGATTTTGCATATTTAGTCTGGACTCTGTTAAAGAGCAAAATGTTTTCTATAGCAGTAAGTTGGTGGGTTGCTATTAATTATTGGTGTTTCATTTTAGTATAATTAGTATTAGATCTGTTATTGTTTATTGTATTAAAACTACTGTATGATGGCACAGTTTTTCCTTCAGATAATAATAAAATGCATTTGATTTTGTAAAATATAATTCTAGTTATTCTGAAACATTGTAGCCTAGCCTAGTTGAGCATTTTAAATTTAGATAAGAGTAAGATTAACTTTACTGCTTTTATCAGGAATTAGATATGAATATTTAAGATATGTACAGATTCATATTAATGCAATCAAATCTTTTATGCTTCTGTACTCTAATTTTTAATTTCAGTGTATTGATTTGTTACTTAATACTTCATATTTAAAAAAAATTGTTTAAAAGTTTTTATCATTAAAAATTTTTTGAAAATTGTGCAAGCATACAGTTGACTCTTATGTTTGCTTAATGTCCAAAGCACATTATTATAAAGGGCTTTATTTTAAAAGGCTTCCATATTATTTTTTCTTATATAACTGTTAAATACTTAAATTTTAGACTTTATTTTTTTAAATTTATATTTCACTACTTATAAACTTTGACTATTAAAAAAAGAATGGTTTAAATAAATTTTTATGCTTAATTAGATTAACATAGTTTTTTAAAGAATTTTAAAAGGAAATCAAAAATTGCTACGTAAACTAAAGCAGAGATTGAATTTCTTTTGAATTTATCAATAAATTGGGATAAATTAAAAAAAATTTCACTAGTAATTAGTTGTGTAGTGACAGTTATAATTATAAATTTCCAGTTTGTATTCAGTTTAATTATTTTAGTACAAGAAAGGAAAATAGCTAGTTTAGAGGGGTGGGATCTATTGAAGATTCTTTGGTCTAGAATTTTCTGTATTCCATGGCAAAAATCCCTAAAAAAAAATATTTTTAAATATTGACATTTTCACACCGAATAGTAGCAATTAACAGAAGTTAGAGGTAGAGGATTGTTTTTATTAAACCCTTCCAGGAATGGAACTGAGGAGGGGGAGAACTTGAAAACTGCATGAAATATCAAATCAGAGAGGGGTATTGGCAAAGACCTTAAAATTAAAAAAAAAAAAAGGGGGGGGTATCCTAGATCAAATTTCCCTGATCTAATAAATAGGATATAGTGAGGTATTTGTTGTCTAAATTATTACATAATTTTTTTTTTAAAGTTTTTATTCAATTTTATTTTAGACAAATTTGCCAGTCTTTAAAATGAAAGATTCAAGTGTTCGAAGGAGATACAGTGACTTCGAATGGCTAAGAAATGAATTGGAAAGAGATAGCAAGGTATGCATTATATTGATTATAACTACTTCATAGTTAAATTTGTTAAGAAAAAATTGTGTATTCATGGATTTGATATTAAATGTAAAGAACTATATATTGGAGTTCTAATTTGTCTTTTAAAGTTTGGTATTAAAAATAAGATGTTCTGGAGATTTAATCTTAAAATAAAAATTTATATTGTGCTAATGCTTTGATGAATATATAGCAGTGCTATAGATAATGATTAATATTCATGAAAAACTGCATGTGCAGTTTGACTCCAAAATAAAATACAATTATTTATATCATCTTTAAATGATATATTTTTTATTCTGCGTCATGATACATATTTAAATATTGAATGTCATATTAAATTTACATATTTCTATTTTTATACTATTATACTTGGCTTACTTTATATAAATTCATACTGTACCTTATTCATTATAAAATATTTATTTAGTTTATTCAGGGCAAGTTAGAATTAATGTGACAATTCTTTAGATGGTAGCTCATAAAAACATTTAATATGGGTTATGTAAAATATAAAGGCGTTAATCTTAACATATTTATAAACATATTTCTTTAAAAAAAATTGCTATTTCTTTTAATAAAAAATTGCTTGTAGGTATAAAAATAACCAAAATTTAAAATTGTATCACATTCATTCAGATAATGTTTTTAAAATCAAAAAGTAGAGGCAACGTTTTAAATTTCTTATATTGAAATAAAAATTATTGCGCTTCAGCATTTATCAATGGTAAAATTATTGCATTTTTTGAGATTTCCTCCCAACTTTTATATATTTGAATTGCTGGTTAGAATTGATTATTAATATAAAAGCTGCTAAACTATGTGTGCATTTACACTAGAAATTATGTGATAAGCCTTTTTTCATAAAGTGAAGTGGTCAAAATATATAATTGATCACAATTTTTATATTTTATGGGAAATTTAAAAATTCTATATGAAACTCCAGATAGCTTTTATATAAACTAATTTCTGTTTAAAACTCAATTGAAAATCTTAAATTTAAAAATATGTAAATTTTTATAATTTCTGTAATTTTTCTTTTATTCAGTTGTACAAAACCATAAATTGTTATATTTAAAAAAATTTTAATTTTTATCTATCATTCCTTAAAGTTATCACATTCCTGATTCACCTTTTATGTAATAAGTTATTTAGCATTAAATCATTTGCATGTAAGAGGATGTTTCTCCTGATTGATTTCTATTCACATTCAATTTCGATTCTATTCTGATTGATTTCTAACAAGTAAGCATTATAACACACACACACACGTGTGTGTGCTATAATGCTTACTTGTTAAAATACTAAAGACAAATAGTACACTTTTGTCTAAGTTTATCTTTGCATACCTAAAAATAATAATATTCAATGAAATATCTAATCTATGGGATCCATGTTTATAGGGAATTTGTGAAAAATTAAGTCTAATTAGCATTATCCAATCAAAAGTAATCAAATGATTTCTGATATATAAATCTAAGTTTATGCCATCCAACATTGAATCCAGTGCTTTGAGCAAAGTGAATTTCTGCAATGCAACATTTGATTTTGTTGTGTAACAACTCAATTCGGTTTGTTATGGTTTGAAAGAAGCTATGAAATGGTGACTCGTATAGGTCGTTTAGAAGCAAAGCAGCCAGATGTCTGAATATATCAAGACATACATAAGATACTATTTGTACAGACTAACTGTCTTTACATCATGGAAAAAATTTCAAAACAATGAAACTGTTGTAAGAAGACCTGAACAAATGTCAAAGTTTCTGAAGATCAATATCTGACAGTAATTGCCCATTGTAACAGGAAGTCTACTACTCGCTGGTTAAGTTCAGAGCTTGCGGCTGCCACTGGAATTGCTGTATCATGGTAAACCATATACAGAAGGCTTAATGAAAAAAGTTTTTATGCCAGAAAGCAAAGGGTATGTGTTTCACTGTCTTCATTATAAAACGGGAATCTCTTTAAATTGGTGCAGTGGAACTAGTGTAAACGCCATTGGTTCTATTTTCTGTTTCCTGATGAGTCGAAGTTTAGTTTTAAGTGATTCTAAACATGTTTAGATCTGGAAGGAGTTAGTAACACAAAATTATCCCTCTAACATTGTAGAATGGGACCGTTTCAATAGTGGAAGTGTGATGGTATGGAGAAGAAAATGATCGATGGACGGATTCCCTACATGTTTTCAGCAGCTGATCTGTGGCCGCCCAGAGGTTTCGGGATGTCTTGAGCCTTATGCAAGGCTTTTCGGAGGACCATATCGATCTAACTTTTTATTTATGGTCAATAATGCTTGTCCACAATGAGCAAATCTCTTTGATGAATTCCTTGAAAGTGAAAACATTTTATGAATACCGCGGCCAGCAAGTCTCCTAATCTCAAACTGATAGAGAAATTATGGGACTACCTTGGAAGAGCAGTTGTACATCAATATCTTCCTTGAGATGTAAATGCTTTGAAGACAGCATTGCTGGAAGAATGGAGCTTAATTCCTCAAACTGTAATTGACAACATTACCAACCTGAAAACATGTTATGATATGTGTGTACAAGTCATCAGAGATCATATTCCATATTAAATTCATGGGGCTTCTTCCGAGTTATCCCCCCCTTTTTTTCCTGAACTTTGTCGCATGTTATCACTATTTTTGTTTCATGCTACGGTTATATATCATATGCAGTGCTTTTGAATCTTTTCCTTTATATTTATGTGTTATAATGTTATGTATCGTTCCAAACAAATTCATAAAATTATAGTTCAGTTTCTGAGAAATCTGTGAATTCATGCATGTAAAGATAATCTTGGACACGGGTGTATTAAAATGTTCCTTAAGGGAACTTCTTGCTGCTTCTATGTATTTAACTGTATTTTTATGTTAGTATTAACAAGTTTTAAAAATATTAAAAAGAACTTTTGATTCAGTCCTTTACATCTGAACTGTTGAATTTTTTATTCAATTATAAAATATTCAAATGACTTATCAAATATTAAGAAATAAGTAAATTAATGTATTTTTTAATAAATTTCTTATGCTTGTTAAATGTTTAATATTCTTAGGTATCTTATTTAGGAAGTTTTGTAGCAAATTATTTTATTAATCTGTTTTAAAATGAAGGCAGTTGTATGATTTTATTTTTCTTTTATAATACTTTACATTCCACTTTATATATGAATAATTAAATTGTTTAAAAATGCTTTTGATAGATTGTTGTGCCTCCATTACCTGGAAAAGCATGGAAAAGACAGCTTCCATTAAGAGGAGATGATGGCATTTATGATGAGGAGTTCATTGAAGATAGAAGAAAAGGCTTAGAAAGTTTTGTTAACAAGTATTTTTTTTTTTATTTCTCCAGTGCTTTTGTTAATGTTTAGTACTAGTTATGTCATTTGCCTGTGATATGACTATTTTATTATAAAAATACATGTCGGAAAGTCGTCTTTGATATATTAAAAATTGTTTTCATCAATACCTAACATGAGTGAAATGCCAACTGATCAATAATTATGGTGTGATAATGTTCAAAACCCCTCAGCTAAATGCATAGTGTGATTTATTTTAATCCAGTAGACTGTAGTTATAGAAAAAATTTCCATTGTTTTCAAGTATAGCTGGAGTTGTAAAATAGAATTTTGCCATTACAAGCTGAAAAAACACTCTGTACCACCACATGTTTGTCACTTTAAGGATTGATGAGAGGCTTTAAATGGTAGAATGGAGCAAGTTTTTCTAGGCATCTTATAAATAATTGATCCACATTTGTTGTAAATAAAAAGCAATAAAAAAAATTATCTTTTATACTGATTTTTTTATCTCCATAAATATTATATGGCCAATTGGCTAGAGCTCTGGCCTTTCATACCACAAACTCCAGGTTCAAATCCTGGCAGTGACATGAATGTTTATAAGTGGTTCGGAATTCATGTTAAACTCCAGGTCCTGGTCTAATTAGTCTGAAATGTGCACAAAATGACCGTTGAGTGACAAACCAAACCTTAAATATTATCTTGGTTTTAGCTTTAGTTTCTTCTGGCTCTCAGTGTCACAGGTTTCGGGTTCGAGTCCCAGCGGTGCCATGGAAGTCTGTGGTTGTTCGGAATCAACTTTAAACTGTAGGTCCCGGTCTAATATGACTGTAGAGCGTTAGGCGTAGTGTTGACAATCCTACACTGTAAAAATAAAAACATCTGTCTAGAAATCTGCCAGTAGGCAGAGACTGCCTTGGCCCACTAAAAGGGCTGTTGCACCATTGATGATGATGATCTTTAGTTTCTAATAGGGGATGATGCCTAGAAAAATTATCCTTTTAATGGAAATGGGGGTAATGCAATGACATTGTTATAAAAGAATCAACTTTAAACCGTAGGTCCCGGTCTAATATGGCTATAGAGCTTTGGGCGTAGTGTTGACAATCCTATGCTGTAAAAATAAAACATCTGTCTAGAAATCTGCCAGTAGTCAGACTGCCTTGGCCCACTAAAAGGGCTGTTGCACCATTGATGATGATGATCTTTAGTTTCTAATAGGGGATGATGCCCAGAAAAATTATCCTTTTAATGGAAATGGGGGTAATGCAATGACTTTGTTATAAAAGAATTCTAGTGAAATATATAGTTTGCTAGTTTCCATGGAAAATTTTCTTCTAATGCATATGTGTTGGTTTTGTAAAGTGTGAATTTGCTTTTCATGTGTATTGGCTGCTTAAAATTCAATTAAAGAATTTTTTTTTTTAAATTTGATACAAATTTAATTTCATTATTTTAATTAAGAGATTCTGTAATAAACAGTTCATCAACATATTTTAATCCTTTTTCATTTGGAATAATTTTGATTTAAATAAAAATATATACACATTTGCCAATGTTGTGAAAGAAGTTAAGAAATAATCTTGCTAGAATTTTTATATATTAAAGTGGTAAAAGCTGTTACTTTTTGAACAGCACACTGTTTCACTTCTTTTTAATAGGCTTTTATTAGCTTCACCGGTATGTATGTATGCAAGTGACTCTTTGGGCTCGATTTTGGGACTAAGGGCGCCATCTACTGGCGAGTCAGTCAACTGATCAAACCCTACCTATTTTGTTTAATCTTAATTCCTTTTGTTTTATTTTACTTTTATCTTAAAATTCTCATTTTAACTTTAACCTTTTTATTTTTGGACAACGCCAACGGACTCTTAATTGTACCGATAGCTTTAGCTTCAATTGTTCTCAAGCAGGAGATGTTTTTCCTAAATTATAATTTTAAAAAACTAAAACACGCTTTTAGAGTTAATCTATGTAAAAAGTAAAAAATAATTGTTAACATAAGAATAAAATGACTGACCAGAAAATGAATGTCACTGTTCCAAAAGCGTGGGGTGCTTTGTATGACATTTTTAAACTAACTCTGCATTTCGGAATGAAACTAGTGAAAAATTATAACGATTGATATTGAGCACCTCACGCTTTTAGAACAGTGACATTCATTTTCTCGTCAATCATTTTATTCTTATGTTAACAATTATTTTTTACTTTTTAAATAGATTAACTCTAAAAGCGTGTTCTTTAGTTTTTTAAACTATTCATTTTTAACTTAATCTTATCAGGTTTGTAAATTTATTGAAAATGCTCATTTATGATATTAATGTTTATTTAACAACTTTACATATCAATTTTGATTCTTTTTTTATAATAGTATCACTGTAAATAATTAAATGTTTAATTATTAATTGATGTTTTTGAACCCTGAACAAAAGTAGGTAATAAATACAAATTCCTATTGATTGAGCTTTTAAAATTCAATAAAAAAAATTCCAATTTAATTTGTAATTCAGTTAGATCTATTTTTGAAGTTCCACTTTAATAAAAGTTATGTTTATAGACCTTAAAATTATTGCCTGCTGATAATCTTTTGTGAAAACTGATTTCTTGTGTAATTAATAATTATAATTTCTATTATTAAATAAAATTAAGATTTCTTTATACTTAGTTTTCTCTGAGATATAATATGTTGCATACCAAATGTTAATTTAGGATAGTTTGTCTGAAAAATTTTTAAAATTTATTTGAAAAACTAAAGTTATGCAACATTAATAAAAACACTTAAAACTATTTTAAATTATATTTAAGCTGTTAAAATTTTGGTGAAATTTGTTATTGAGCATAGATATTCTGCTCTTTAAACTAGCGATCTTTGGAACATTTCCCTGAGACACGAGTTTTTCCATAAATTTCCAAATATTTGAGTTGTTTATATTACTTAATAATAAATGATAATTGTCATGTTTTCAACTGAAATAATTAATTTTTATTGTATTTTAGAACTTTTGTTAAAAAAAAAAATTTGAGAATAGACTTCATTAAATGTTTTAATATTCCATGAATTGACTTAATTTTGAAGATTGTTTTAGATTATAGTATTAATTATAAAAATTTTTTTAATTTAATTCCTTTAGACTGTTTCCTTTATACCCTTAGACTGTTAAAGAAATTATTTTGCAAGTTGCTATAAATAAATGCTCAATTTTAGCTATAGGAATTTTCAAGAATATTTTTTAATTAAAAATTTTTTGAAGAGCCTTATTTAAATTGAGTGCAATGTTTACAAAGCCCTTAACGAACATATTTAAATAACATTAGTACCTTACTGATGCCAGTATTTTACTTAAGAATTTATAAATTCATGATTAAAAACAAAATTTATGTTTAATTTCCATTAAAAAAAAATAATTATTGATTAAACATATTTTATTATAGCACATTTTCTAAATTTAATATAATTGGTCTAGTTATTAACTGCTTAATATTAGTAAATTTGTGACATCCATTTTGACCATTGATTTTTGTCCTTTTTTAGGGTTGCAGGTCATCCTTTGGCTCAAAATGAACGATGCCTTCATATGTTCCTCCAAGACCCTACAATCGACAGAAACTATGTTCCTGGTAAAATAAGAAACACATGAGAATCATAAACAAAAAAAAAAAAGCACTAGAGTTCAACTTTATGAAGCCCTTAATTCAACATGTTGTATATTCTATTTGTGGGGACGTTTGTTCTTTTTCTTCGATATATCATAATTTAACACAACCTATATTAACTCTCATAAAGCTTTGTTTTCTTAAGTTTTCATGAAATTGTTGTTGTTAATATTTTTATCTGACTTACATGAATGAAATTATTTATTAAATTAATAATCTTGTTTGAAAGTTTATTATATACAGAATAAATTAAAACATAAGATATCTTATTCATCATACATTCCAGTATGCCTTTGAAATTTATATAAAAATTATATTCTTGTTTTAATTGTATGGCTGTTAAAAATCAGCTAATTGGAATTTTGAATAATTGTTATGTAAGGAAATCTGCTATATTTACTGTTTTATTTTATTACCTGATGAAGACAGTTTTCTTTTGACTGTTTATGTAAAAGAATATTGTACATTTTTTCTTAGCTGCAATAAATAATAAACTATATATCTATACATATATATATATATAGGTAATAAATTTCATTTTAAATCTGTGCCTCTCAAGTGAAATTTTTTAAAAATATTTTTGATAGCCAACATTGATAAAGACTTGGCTTTTAAAATCACATCCAGTAAAATACTTCGCAAAATTTTAATGAATAAAATTTATGGTAAATAAATTTTTAATTATAACTGATTAAACAGTGAAAGATCTGTAAAATGAATAGGAATTTGCTTTTTATTTTCTGTTCCACTTTCTTGTGAGCAAGAAATTTATTAAAACACATATAAATCTCTAAAATTGCATTTGATTTTGGTTCCCTTAACTACATTATCCTTCACTATATAAGTTATTAATTAAGATACTTTGGTACCACAACTTTCAGGTGTGAATCCTGGTGGTGGCATGGATGCTTGTGAGTGGTTAAGAATCCATATTAAACTGTAGGTCCCAGTCTAATTAGCCTAAAGTGTGCACAAAATGACCGTATATTGACAAATAAACATAAGTGAACCTCATCAAATTATGATTTTGCTGCTTTTACCAGAAAAGTTCAATTTTATACTTGATGTATATTATAATTAACCAGTCTGTTTGTATCTAATTCAATATGGTGAAAACTGACCTTGAAACTACTTAGTCTTAATAGGAAACAACGTTCTGAAATGTAATAACATATGATCAACATTCTTGGAATTTGGGTTGTCATTGTATTCATTTGTTATATTGAAATCATAAAACTTGCCTTCAATTAACATTTTTTTAAAGTTGACTAAAATGTAACAGTAAAATCATTTAAAAATTTTAGAGTACTTTATTAATGGTATAAAGAGGGATTTATGAAAACTATGGCTGTTTGATAAGTTATTAAAATTTTCAACATTCCAGAATTGGCATTTTAGTGATGTAGTAATATCTGTAAACTTGTGTCTATCATATGTTATAGTTGAATTCAATTAGCATTAACACTAACAAGCTAGAAGTAATGCATTCCATAATTTAAATGTAACATAAAATTGATTATTATAACAGCTATTGTTTATAATTTTAAAATGTTTACAATTAAGTGTTATTTTCAATTGATTAAACATTTTTAACATGACATTTATTATAAAAGTATAACATGCTTTTTATACTTCGTAAGCCTTTGGCCAAAGTTATCTATGATGAATGAAAGTACATTGTGGGTACAGAGTGATAATTTTAGTGTCATTTGCTTTGATTTAGTGACTATTAGTTGTGATTAATTTTATAGAGGGCCATCTTTTCCAATTCTTTATCCAATAAAAGCTGTGTTGATGGAATAGTTAGTTCCGATCGTGCAGGGGAAATGCTGTGGAGCTGAACCTTGACTGTGCATTTTTCCCCCTGCTATGTTGTATGGGTTTTATTTTGCCAACTATTGAATGTAGTTGTATTTAAGCATTTTTAATAAAGATAAGTAATTATATATATATTTACAATATTCACAACTGGGTAGTTGTGTTGTATTTTCTTTTAAAATTCTACTATTTGATTTGAATTGATAATTTTTTTTAATTGATCAATCTATAATTTTTTTTTTTGATAAATTAAATATTTCTATTACATTATTGACCAGTAAGTAGCCATCGTAATTAATTTAATGCTCTTTAATTATGATGAAGATTATAACCAGTTGATAAGATTATAAGCCTAAGGGTACTCATTAAACTTATCAGTTGCTAGAAAATCTTTGATGTTAAATTAGATTTTCATATATTCTTGTGATGACATGGTATACAATTCCATTCTCGTATGTTTTTCAAATCATTTTAAATTAACTCGTAACTGGGGACTTGCAGTCTCGGAGACTGTGTTATAAATTTTTAAAAATAGATTAATTAAAATATTTAATTTTGGATACTTTTAAAATCCTAATATTTTACTTAGATGTTCTTTTAACTGTCAGAAAAAAATGTTTTTACATTTTAAATTAGAATAAGACTTTTTCAAAAGCCTTAGATTTTTCAGTGAAAATCATATTTTGCAGTAAAATTTATAATAAAAATGAATCTATTATGTATTAATTATTGTATCTTATTTATTTAATATGTAAAGCAAATTTCAATAGAAGAAAATTCGATATACCACAATACAGAAAAATATTAACAGTACTCGAAGTATCAGACTTCCGTCGTTTTTCCCTGTCATCTGGATTATGTAATCTCAAATTTGAAAGTAAAAGTTTAAAACATTTCAGTGACATTCCTGCACAAAAAATATAGGGGCCAGTTCCATCCACTGTAAAAATTTTTAGTATCTTCATGATTGCATTGCATTATTGATATGTATATGAGCAAATCTAAAAGTACTCGGTTTATTAATGTTAGTATTGTCTATTTTGCCTTTAATTGGATGAGAGGTAATTTCTTCTCTTTCTACCAATTCTTAAATTCATCCATTTCACAATTATTTGACAAAGTTGATCAGTAAAAAATGGTTCCTATAAATTTTTTTTGTTATTTGAATCATCAATTTTTTTTCGTAAGGTCTCGGTGTAGAATATCTTGTGTGTTGTGAGCTGGAGTTCTAATGTCTCGATTAGCTTCAATGGATGACCATTTTAATCGATTTTTTCCCATAGTGGTATTTTGCAGAAATACTAGCTGTTACTGGATCAGAGAAATAATTGTAGTCTGAAGAAATTTCAGAGTTTAAGTGGGAACTTCCACAGTCATCTCTATTAACATCAATTCCAACTTCATTTAGAATCATTTGCAGCTTTTCCACATGATGTGGATGGTTCATTTTCCTTGTATCTAACATCAGAACAATGTGTACTACTGCCAAAATAACACTAAAAAGGAGGCGAGGTCTCATAGACTGCTGTTGAAGAATGCGATGGAATTTCTACTGGATGCATGTGCCAAAACAATAAGTGGGGGTTATGTTTAATGTCATTAAACAGGAAGAATCTATTCAATTGGACTAAGCATGCAATAGGGGTGAGAGGAGGAACATGAGAAGTTTGAGAGGTTGCACGTCTCCTGTTACAGATTAAATTCACCCATTTTCAAAGATAGTTTGAGTATCAAGTATGTAGAGAAAATAAGCAAAAAAGTTTTCTTAAAATGGAAAGGCATATAAATATATTATAGTATATTTAAATGAGAATGTAATTTTTGAAGAAATATATAATTTTATTTTCATATAAAAACTCATTCACCTAAGCTTGTAAAAAATTATACAGCAATGTGCTAGAAGCATGGTCTTCATGCGGTAAGTGGCATTGTTTGACCACAAGACTTATGAGTAAAGGATGCCATAGTCTATGAGATTCCTACACATGACAGGTGTTAAATATAGAAAATGGTAATAAGCACCTTGTCTGTGAAATAATGAATACTTATTTGTATCAAAACCTATTTTGACAACAGAAAATCTGAATTGACTAGAAAATACCCAAAAGCACTAGTGTCAATTATCATATTTGCTCAGATATAATATTATTCATATGTTAAACTAATTTCATATAATATAGAACTTTTTTATATGCCTGTAAGTGTCATGGATGATGGATACACACTCCTAACACAGAGAATGTGTTAAATCAATCATTTAAATTTTTTTTATCTTTATGCAACTCTAGCCCGAGTTAATCCTATCTTTTCCACTATTAAATTTAAGTATTTCTCTGCTAACTAATAAATAGCAATTTATGATTTTTACTTATTGCTTCAAACAAGCCCCAGAAAATTTTATTTAATTAATCACTATCTGCATTATTGATATTTAGCAATAGATAACAAGCATATTTGGTACTCCCAAGTACTTAAAGTCAGCAATTTAATAATTAATAAAGATAAGGCTATTTTTACATAAAAGATGAAAATGAAGTAGGATTCTTCAAATAATAAAAAAATTAATGCTAGAAAGTTCATTTTTACCAACAGATTGTGGTACTTGTGGTATATAAAAAGTTCTAGTTGCCAAAATAATTTTTCAGACAGCAGTTTTCCATTGCATCTTACAGACTGTTTCTGTACTTGGAGAGAGCAGTATTTGAGATGTATTTAGGCAGAATATCATTCATATAGCTTAAGGAGATCAATGTGTTTAATCTTCACACTATATTTATACAAATTACATTATGCCCAAGAACTGAAAACTAACAATTACATCACTTACCAAGATTTTGCTAATACATGTTCAACGCAAAAAAGTAGAACTACTGGTTATTCATCATGCGTCAGACAAATGAAGCATATTTCATACTTTCTGGCAGCATCAATAACCTTAACTGTTGCATGTGAAATACAGATTATCCACATGTCTGTGTTGAATGACCCCTGAAGTCTTAATCCACTGAGATCAATGTATGTTTAGAATTTTCTTTTCTTAACATTCTTGATAACAGATCAAAATGTTTATTTTGAAAATTAGAATTAAAGAACTTTGCTTCATCCTATGCACTGTTCAAGTAAAAAAATCAGTAGTTTTCTTAGTCTATACTGCTTTTGATAAAGTAACCTATTCTCTTTTAATGTCCATTTCATTTATTTCAGTAACTTGCTTTTATTTAAAAAATTTCTCATTATAACAGATTAGGACTGTAATATTATTCTTGCTTAAATAAATTGCTTTCAACATTTTTAAAATTCTGCTTAACAAAACAAAAAGCAGCAAAAACGTTTATAAGGCTGTATTTCTGATGGTTACACCATCTGCAATTTGGAATTGTGCACACACAGAGAAAATACTATATCTGATGATCTACTAAACCATGATTTTATTGTCTATTTAAATAAAAAATGTTTTTAATTAATCAATAGACTGTACATTTTTTGTTTTTGTCCAAATCAACTAATTTAATTATTTAAAATAAAAGAAATTACAGAAATTAATATAAGCAATTATAGATTTCAAAATAAATAAAAGATAATACAGGATAAATAAATACAATTTTTACAATACAAAAATCATGAATACTTAATATGATTGATTTTCAATAATTTATTAACATTAAACCTTATTATCAAACATACAATAAACATGTGTTAATCACTATTTAAGGGAACAGTTTGGTTGAACTTTATCCGGTTGAATTTTTGATTAATATTAGACCTATGCAAATGAAATAGCAATCTATTTTCAATCTTATTAAGTGATTCAAGAGTTAGTACAAGAGTATCAAATTTCAGCATACTGTACACATTTAACCCATAATAAGGCATAAGAACTATGGGTTCCATTTTATCAACAGCTAAAGTTATATTCCTAGGCATTATATCACTGTCATTGATGAAAAGAACAGAATTGCCCCACTTCCGCTGTTGAATAAGCTGTTCAATATAATTTGAATCGTCTGTTGGGATTTCTAGAGAGTCAACAATTACCACATCGTCTTGGGCAAATTTGCATGTTAATGTATTGATTAAACCATCAACTCTAGTTGAATTTGACAACATATAAAAATCTGTTTTAGGTCCTCTTTTTCCATGTGCTTTACCACCCTTTATAAAAATTGGTGATCGGATACTACCATGTCTAGCTCTTCCAGTTCCTTTTTGTGGCCAAGGTTTTCGTCCACCACCTTTCATTTCAGCTCTAGTATACTCAACTTTATAATCGACGAAATGCAAACTCTTTTGCCAATTGTAGTTTTTAAATATTATATCAAATCTGGGCATGACGGCCCAGATAGATGGATGCAAATCTAGTAATCCGAGTTTTTCTTCTTCAATTGTATCCATATTACACAACCATGCCTGCCGAGATTCAACATATTTTGGTCTATAAGGGAGATCTCGAGATGTAACAAGTGGAAGTGGTGGTCGTTGAGAAGTAGAAGTTAAACCTTTTGTTTCAAAATAACGAAAACTCACCCTTATTGGATTAATAGAAAAACGTGTAAATGAAGTTGAAAGTTTCAACATTTTAAAAAATAGATGTTTTAATGTATTTAGAGATGTACACTTACTATACGGTTATTTAGGTATCAAAACAATTGATAAATCAATCAGTTCAGTTCACATCAGTAAATGTATTGTTAATAAAAAAAATACTTAATACCAGCTTTTTCTTTAGACAAGTATTCACAAATAACATTATTAAAATTATAAATTTTTAAAAATCTATTTCGTTTTAAAAGATTTTTTTTCGAATCTAGTAAATAAAATATTACTCTAGTAAAAATAATATGAGAAATCTTAAATACGTATCATAGTTTATATCTGGCAATATTTAATATATAAAAGCGGTTTGTTCAATTTTAATTTTATATTATGATTTTCTTTGAGTTAAATTGTTTAATAACTTGATATATGTCAAACATAAAGTTTTAAAAGAAGTTAATTTTTTATGAGTGAATTGTCAGTTTTTATTTCTTGCCATCATATTTAAGTAATTTTTAACCGTTATCATTTGATTAATAATATTTTTTTTATTACTTGTTATTTTATAAATTTTTAAATTACATTTATATTTTTAAATTAAATATTTTTTTAAAACGCGGGATAAAGTGTATTATGTTCTACTTTTTTTATTGAGAAGTTATGCAATTACTTTTTTTAGAGTAAACGTTAAGCAGTCAGCTGTCGTTAAAGTCAGTTGATTGATTTTTGAATTAATTTGATTCCTTGAAATTTCTGATAAAGCATTTAAAGAAATAAAATATCTTGTACTTTTGGAGAAATAAATCTTATCTAAAAAAATTATTAAATTTTCAATTATATTTGTATAATTTGTGATATTTTTACAATAACTTATTTATGCCTTAGATTTTAAAAATGATTTCAGTTGAACATTATTTTAAATATTAGTCATCATGATAGAAAATTGGGACAGGGGGATCTAGATTTTAAACTTCAATATGAAATAATAGAAGTATACAGTCAATATACATTTATAACAAGCGAAAGAAAACCATGTGAATCAAACAGCACTTTGAAATATTTTTCAAGCATCCTTGCAACATATAGTTTTACGCATATATAAATAAGGCTTTAAACCATGTTTATTGTATTCTCCAAACATTGATTTCAGTTTAATTCCAATCTTTCGTCTGCTAAAAAACAAAATAATTAAGGATTCTTTTTCTCCTTATAATCAAAATATTTATTTTCAAAATTATAAATTGATTGATAGAAATTTTAATTTGGTTTTTCTATATTAATTATAAAAAATGTATTTTTTATTCATTATTCAATAAACATTATGTGTTAATTATTTTTATTCTGTATTTATGTATATATGTTTGCAATTGTTTAGATAAATCTCAATATGTAAACTTTCAATATTTTAAAAACTTAAGACTTATCCTGTTTAAAACTGTATTTTTCTTGTAATTTAATTTAGTCTATTTTTATTCAAATTTAAAATTATTTAAACCTTTTTATATTTGAAACTTATTTTTAAGTTAAGAATAAAGAAACAAAACATATTTTTTGAAAATTTAAAAAATAAAGGAGTTTGAAATGTATAGCAGAATGTTCAGTCATTTTATTTACTAAAAGTTAAATCAGAAATGTTTTAATCAGGAAAGCTTTATTTTCTATTCTTTCTTTTTCATTTTAATTAATGATTCTCATGATTGTGATATATTTTTGAATAATTTAATTTATAAAATTAAAAGTATCAATTATATTCACTATTTATTTATCAATTTCAAAGTTTTATAATTAAGAGCAACATATTTTTTTAGTAAGCAAAAAAAATTAATAATTGGGAGGATTTTGTAAAATTGTATTTGCTTGCAGAGAAGAAATAATTAATTTAATCTTTTAAGGTAGTTTAATCATGACCACGTATAATATGGACAACATTCGTGTTGCTGTAAGGATGAGACCTTTAATCCAGAGGTATATATTTTAATTATATTTATAGCTCTATTTATTTTATGAAGTGGTTACACAGGTTAAAAGTTATCATTTTACATTATGAATTACATATTAAAATTTTGAAATATTATATATCTAAATGTAGTCAACTTTCATTAAACTGCCATGTTTGATATTTCTTGTTAACTGATGGTATGAAAAGGTCAAGATAGTTGTAAAAAGAGGTTTCAATTTTATTTTATATTTTAATTAACTATTAGTGATTATTTTATTAGAAAATATTTTCTTTTGTTTTAAAATGTAAAAAAATATATTATGATTGCAAAAAAAAATAAACATATACGGCTACGTTCCTTTTTTAGTGAATTAAGAAATTATGCAAATCGCCTTACTTCCTTTTATACACACATCATGTATTAATCTATTTCTCAGACCTTGTTACTTTAATAATGGCATAACTGTTTGCAAGATTCTGCCCTAATAAAATTTATATTTTATTTATTGGATGCTGGGCTTCATTATTTCTCATTAGTTGCTCTTTATCTGATGAATTTTCTATATAATCAGTGGATTTCTTTATAAAATTCATATTGTCTTTTCAAAAATTTCCTAACTTCAATGTTCAGAAATCATATATTTGAGGTATCATAAAAATAATTAATGTTGTTTTATTATTAGTAAAATATATCTAATGGTGTTTGTTTTATAATGCTTACAGTCCCTAACTTTTTTCATAAATTGCATCTTAGAAGTGATACTAATTTCATAATTTTTGTTGACACCATCAATTGATTTTTGAACTAATTTTTTTTTTTTAAATTTACATTAAAGGATATAATTATAATTGCATAAAGTGATTGCAAAATTCTAGTATCATTAAATAGTAAAAATCTGTTATCAATGCTATTTATTTATTCTATTTTTTCATTTCATGTTGTAGATCATTGCCCAAAATAAAAAAAACTACTTTATTGGCATTTCTTTTTTTAAGTATTAAATTCTGTTAGCCATTTAATAAACATTCTGTCCTTTTTTTCTATAATTATAGTTAATGTAATATTCCAGATGACCTTTGCTGGTGACTGAAACCATTAATTTGCTTTTTAATAGATTATTTTAATTTTGGTTGACTGAAAAAAAATTATAAATGCTGTTTTTTATTTTTATATTCATTATGTATGTTAATTATATATTTGAGTATATGTACATTTTTACAGAGAATTGGACAATAAAGAAGTAGTCTATTGGAAATATGAATCACCCAATACTGTCTATCAAAACAATTCACCATCTGTGGCTTTTACATTTGGTAAGAAATATATATATTGCCCTTCTTAATTTTGTAAGAATTATTTTTAAAGTTTTGGATATTTTTAATGAGAAATAATATCATTAATAATTTATCAAATATTAAAATACATTGCTCAACTTTAATTATATTGATACCTTTATTCAATTCATTAAATTTTTAATGAATAGAATAAATTAATTCTATTTGAATTTATGATATGTATCTGTTTGAGACCTGTGCATATTTTTGGTGTAAAATATATCGGGTTGTGAAGGATAAAATTTGTAGGAAAAAAAAAAAGGCAAAGTTTGTTGATAATTTACAAATATAAGGAATTATTTTATTCATCAAAGTATGCACCTATATTATCTATACACTTTTGCCATTTAAGCTGCACATTGTTCAGGCCAGTGGTATAAAACATTGGCAGAAAAGAGTCAATGAATTCCTGGAAGGCCAGTTTTACAACATTTTTGGAATTAAATTGTTTTCCTATTGCAAAAGAAATAATATTCAGTGGAGGATAAGTCTGGTGAGTATGGAGGAAGAAGATGTTCCAACTCCAATTCCTGTAGTTTTGCCACAGTCATTTGTGCAGTGTGTGGTCTATCATTATGCAATAAGATAGGAATTGGTCTTTTGACCAATCTAGGCTGTTTCTCTTTACGTTTTTGCATCATTTTGTTCAATTGATTGCAGTAAATTTGTACTGTGATTTATGAATAAAGTTTCATGGAATCATAATGGATCACACCACGCTAAACCACCAAACACACACCTACTTTTGATGTTTGTGTGTGTTTTTATGATTCATCCTTGTCCAGCCACTGTGCTGAACATTTACTATTCTCATATAGGATCCATTTCTCATCTCAAGTGACAATTCTATTCAAAAATGGATTAGATTTGTGATGAAAAAACAATATCAAGCAAGTTTCCAAATGCTTGTTTTTGATTCAGTTCATGTGGAACCCACTTGTCCAACTTTTTCACTTTACCAATTTGAGCTAAATGAGATAATATTATTTGTTTGCCAACATCAAACTTCAATGATAATTCACAGGCACTTTGAGAGGGGTTGGACTTTTAATTCATTATAATAACCTTTAATTCGTTATAACTGACTTTTGATTCTGGATGACAAATGAAATGTCAAATAATAAGCTGACAAATAGATGTTGAATAATAAGCTGTTAAAGTTGCCAATATTATTAACTACAAATTTCACTCTTGACAACCCAATAGCTGCAATCACCATTATTATACCCAAGAAATGATTTATTTTGAGGTAGGATTTTGATAAAAATGTAAAATTAATTGTGAATAATTGCTGATATATATAAATTGGTTTTAATTCATAAACATATTGCATCTATTTTGTATGTTATTCTAGAAAAGATGTCATTTCTTAATAGCTAAATGTGATGATCTTAAAGCATTTTATATATTTATTCAAAACATCTTGATATTATGATATTTAGACTTCAATGTGAAATTTTACACAACTTTATACAATAATAATTTTATATATGTTATCACTATTCTTAGTTTTCTACACACAATTTGGATGTATTGCTTATAAACTGATATAGTTTAAATTTGATGTGAGCACAATGTTAGTTATGGTGTTATATAAAATTAATTGTTTATATGTTATCTAGATTCTTTCATTTAAGAAAAATATATGATGTAATATTATAAAAGGTTTCCATTAATATGCTTTTTCAGTATATAATTAAATTGATGCACTGTATATATCAATTTTTAAATATTAGTTTTTTTGCATTTATAGTAATAAAATTTTTAATTAATCAAAAATATCAACTTCAAAAAAGTTCAATATTCAAATGTATTGTATTAAAGTTCAATATTCAAATGTATTGTATTAAAGTTCAATATTCAAATGTATTTTAGACAAAAATTTCTGTGTATTTGAATAATCTTACCTTCATTTTATTCCTCGCTCATGGCAAATCTTCATACCTAAATTGTATTATATTTGTTATCAAATTGGACTGTTAGTAAAGTTTATAATAATTGAAATTTGATGTAATTTTCATTTTTTATTAATAGAAAATGTTGTCTAAATAATTCAGTTATTATAAAAAAATTTTGAATACATTTTTTAAAAGATCTAATAAAGTGTTTTTAAAAAATGTCATAAATTAGTTATTTTAATTTTGAAAATATTTATTAACTTAATCAAATGTAATTTCTGAAATCATAATTTTCTTTTTTTTTTTTTTTCTTTCCAAAAATATAATTTAATAAATATAATATAATATTTTTTAAGATCGTGTTTTTGGCAACCAAGAAGAAAATGAAACTATTTATACAGAGTTTTGTTCTGATATTGTAAAATCAGTTATTGATGGATTTAATGGCAAGTTATTTCTTTATATATTTTTGACAATAGAATAGAATAAAATTTAGGCTTTAAACATGCTAACTGAAAAATATGTCATACCTGAAACTCATTCAAAACTTTAAATTCAGGTAATTAAAAAATATTTTTTAATAAATACTAATATCTATTTTGCTTTTATTTTGATTATGCTGATAGAAATTAACTCGTTAACAAATTTTTTTTTTTTTTTTCAAGACAAAATTAACTGTTTTATTTTTTGAATTTGTTAAAATGTAATTTGCAAGTCTTAATAATCAATGTTGTTTTTGTTTCTTTTATGTAATAAAAAGTTACTATAATTTTATACAACAATTATTAAAAGTGGCTTGTTTGATTTTGTTCAGGGACAATTTTTGCTTATGGACAAACTTCATCAGGAAAAACATTTACAATGCTGGGTGATAATAGTAAAAAGACGCATGGAATAATACATTATGCAATTTCTGATATTTTCAATTTAATGCAAAATGTAAGTTTAGTTAAATATTTATTTAAATGTGTTTATAATTACTATTTAATTTTTAAACTTTAAAATTTCTTTTGTAATTTCAACTATGATCTTTTTTTTTTTTTTTTTAATTTATTACTTCAAATTTCTGATTCATTGGTAGATGCCTGAACGAGAGTTTCTGTTAAGAGTTTCTTATATGGAAATTTATAATGAAACGGTACGAGATTTGTTGTCTGATGAAAATGAAAATTTGAAATTAGGTGAAGAAGTAAGTATTTTTTTTAAATCTATGTGTTAAATATAAAAATTGTTACATTTTTTTTTTATAACTTTAAATTATACATGTAAAAAGGTTTTTTTTTATTTGCTCAATTTATTTTAAATTTTATTTTTCATTTATTTTTCTTCTTTTAAACTGTTAATTTTAATTATGTTTTGATACATTAACTGAATATCACTGCATTTTCATACTATAAACTATATGTAAATCATTTCAATAATCTTTGAAAAGGGTTATTAGAATTTTTCTTTGTTTCGTAGTTGACTAAGAATCACTTTCATTATTTAAAAGCTTTCTCTTATATTTACCTTATTGAGCTATGTTATTAATATATGAACTGAGATAAATGGCTATACATTTTGTTGTTTTAATTTGACCTACTGCATAGATTTTACACTTCAAAAATGACATAAATGATCATGTTTAAAAAGACTAACATCCTTGTAATATTTGGGGAATATAAAATACAATCAGACCTTGATTTAGCTTAAAGGTTTTAAACTAAAATGAAATAATTGTGAAACTAAAAAACTATACTAAAACTACTACTACTTATTAAATACTTATAAACTATTAAACTAAAATGAAATAAAATTATATGCATCAAAAACATTGAATTGAAATAAAACAAAGACAAAATACCCAGCCTGTATTAATTTAAATTACCTGTTTTCCTTCCAATGGTGTAGACATTAATTTTCTAAATTATGTTTTAAAGAAATCAGTTATTTTACTTTGTATCTTATTTTTATAAATATGAAATAAATTTATAAAACTAAACTACATGCAACTAAATATATACTATCACAATGTCTATTTTAGGAAAATCCATCAAGTTTTTCTAACAGAAAGAAATGTAAATACTATGTTAAAGTGCTAGCGGTAAATTTGGAATCTTTAATATTACATGTATAACAAATTGTTTGGGACCAGTAGAGAATGACATTATGCAGGAAACATTAAATCAGGGTTCCTATAAATATAAAAGTTATTGAAAGTAATATAAAAAAGTGCCTACGAAAACCTTTGCAAACCAGATAGCATACAAAAAAAAATTACTGAGTATAAATATGACTTAACTTTATGAATCTAATTATTTAGTTTGCAACTTTTTCCCCTTTGTTATCATTTGCTCTTCTTTATTTTATAGCTATAGTTATTGAAATGAGTAATTATGTTTGTGGTACTAGATGTATTATAGATGCAAGTGCACATTAATGGAAACATATTAGCATAGGATTTTTATGTTCATATAACTTTTTTGTTTATAAATTTTGATAAATGTAACATAATCCGTTTTCTATAAAAAAATTCATTGTTTTTCTTCAAAATTTGAAATTGTAAGCTGTTTTACTGATTCTTGAGTAAAATCTTTAATAATATCCGTTTCAAATATTAATTTGAAATTGTAGGCTGTTTTACTGATTCTTGAGTAAAATCTTTAATAATATCCTTTTCAAATATTAATGAAAATCCAAACAATTCAACAATCATGATATATAATTTCGCAATATCTTTTGAATTTTTTTATTGATTAAATGAATATCTCTTTTATTCATCTGCAGTTTTGACTTTTTTTTTTATCTGTAGACATTAATTAGCAGAATTTAAATCATTTTAATTCTTTATAGAATGGACAAATCAAAGTCGTTGGTCTGAAAGAATACCTTGTTCAAAAACCAGATCAGATATTAAAATATATGAAAGATGGAGAGCGTAAGTAAAACTTTTCTTATTAATGAATAAAATATGTGAATTTAAGAATATTTTATAAAATATATTATAATAATGATCTCCCTCAAACACCTTGTATATATATTTTGTGAATGATGTACTTAATAATTTTTCATTCATATTGAATAATTTTCATTCTTTAAATAATTCATAAATTTGAAAGTATGAAATTTGATTTTTATATTACTCTTGAAAAGAGTAGTTGCAGAAATTTATAGTTTATTTCCTTCTTAATTTAACTATGAATCACTTTCTTATTTAGTATGATTTTTTATTGAATTGTACTGTAATAATAATTTTTATTATTTAAATTGAAAGAAATTCATTTCTGTTGTTCAAATATTCACAAAGATTAGTATGCAAATTGCTCTTTTTTTTTTTTTTAAATTAGCTTCATCATTTAATGTTATAAATATTTTACATAATATAAAATTAAAAGTTAAAAATATGTAAAGTGATTAAAAATGGAAATTATGTACAAACACTCAAGAGCCAAAATATTATGACCACGTGCCAATAACGAGTTGGCCCACCTTTGGTGCGCAACACAGCTTCAACCCGCCTTGGCATGGATTAATACCACCAGTTAAATACCACTTCCACCTGATCATGTGCCTTCCACGTCATCCAGGCGAGTTCATTGCAAAATGTAGGGGTGGTCATAATGTTTCGGCTCTTGAGTGTAGGGTTTAAAAGTTAATGATATATATGATTTGTTGTAAATGATTTTGATAGTGACTACACTTTTGATCTGAAGCATTTTAAAAATTTTTATCTGTATTTCAGGACGCGACGAACTGGAGATACATTAATGAATGAAAAAAGTTCAAGATCACATTCAATATTTCGCATGGTTTGCAGTATTTTTTTTTTCAAAATACATATTTTTTTAGTTTTTGATTTCTTAGTGTTCAAACTTCATTGAATTTGTAATTTATTTAAGTAAAAACATTATATTATAATTTAAAAAGCTGACAAAATACATTCTTTCTTGCAATATTATATTCTTTTAATAAAGTGCAATTGAAAAGAATGATTAAATTCAATTTTTATGTTCATATTTTATAAATTATTTTTAATTCAAGATCATTGAAAGTGGTTTACGTGGTGTAGAAGAGGGAGCAGTGAATGTTTCTCAATTTGTAAGTATTTAGTTTAAAAATTTTTTTTAATATTCATACCATTACTGTATACATATGCCTATGCATAGAAATTATAAATTATTTAAAAACACCTTAGTATAGTGCAGTTTTAATGTATGCGGTGCAATAAAAATATTAGTAAGAAATATTTTTTTATGCTTAATTCAGAATTTTTTAAAAATGTTTTTATATGCATATATACAGAAAAACCATAATTTTCCTTTCATGTATTTTACTTTCGCTAGTTAAATATTATTACATCAAAGCAGTTAAATACTTCATTTAAAATTTTTAAATATAGATGTCAAATTTTTCTTAGAATTCCATTTAAAAAATTTAATTCTTCCTTCAATATAAAGAAATCAATGTCATTTTATATTTAATGCTTCATTTTCCTTTTTAAAAGAATTTGATAGATCTGGCTGGATCAGAAAGAGCTAGACAAACAGGTGCTACAGGAGCCAGATTAAAGGAGAGCATCAATATAAATCAGTCTTTGCTGGGTCTGAGTCGAGTTATTCGCCAACTGAGTGAGAATGAAAAGTAAGTGAAATAGCAATAGTTAAAATTAAATTTATTTGTGCAAAATATTACTTAAATTAAATTTTTAATAATCCACTGAATTTTTCTTTTTCTAGTCAATTTATTAGTTATCGAGACTCCAAGCTTACTAGAATATTACAGAATTCTCTGGGTGGAAATGCTTTAACAGCTATTATATGCACCATCACATCTGCTTGTCTAGAGGAAACAATTTCTACACTTAAGGTTCATTTTGATTTTAATTTTACATTAGAAAAAGAAATTCTGTTATTATTGCATTTAATGATGAGTTATTTTCATTTTTTATCAGTTTGCTGAGAAAGCAAAACGTATAAAGAATAAACCCCAAGTGAATGAAGTACTGAATGAGCAAGCATTACTGAAACAGTATGCTAACAAGATAAAGAAATTAACTGCAGAATTAGAGGTAATTAGTTAGAACAACTTTTTTCTTTCTAAATTTTTAGTCAGTTTTATGGAATTATTAATTACATTGATGTTGACTTTTCTTAACTTTTTTGTATTTCAGTATTAATTAAACCAAAATTTCAATTTCAATTTATTCATAGTTTAACACCTTAACAAAATATATATTTTTTCTAGTTGTATTATCTTTTCATTTTGAAGTAGTCCTTTTTTATAAGATAAAATATATTTTATCTTATTTCTATAGTTATTTTGCTTTGATTTAAACTATTCAATTATAAAGAATAATTGATAAATTAATATAAAAATAAGTTAAATTAAAATTAATTCAAATAAATTAATAATTAACATAATAAATTATATTATAAAAAATTATGTTAATTTTTTTATTATAAAGAATAAATAATAATTAAAATAATAAATAAATTACACATATATAATTATTTTACTGCGTTGAAAATACAAAATATAAATTTATTTCTTTTATTCTAGGCTACCAAAGAAGAGAAATCTCAAGAAAACAAGAATTTACAAGAAAAGATAAAGTATCTAACAAAACAGTTTGTTTTTCAAATGAATCCTGCACATAAAACAGTATGTTTATAATTTTAAACTTTAATTGTTTTTTACCAAAAATTAATTCAGCTTTCATTTACTTTTGAAATCTTCAAAATAAGTTTGAATCTTTAAGCTTTCTTCAATTGAAAATGCTTAAAACTGTACCATAAATCTTATTTGTAAGTGGTATAATGTGTTAAATTTATAATTACAATGTGAATTGAAAAAATATACATGATTATTCTACTAAAATCTCTATTTTCCACTGATAAATAGCTGTTTCTATACATTATCCCAAACAGCATATTTTTCTAATTTCATATGATGTTCACAGAAAAGAGGAAAATGCTACGAAAAATAAAGCCTTCATGCTTGCAGCGACTTAATTTTTTAATTCTATATAAGTTTAGAAATATTATAAATACTTTTGACAAATTAACTTTGTTGCTATATTTTGTGTTACATCATGCCTGAGAATCACCATTTATGTTATTTAAAAAAATGAATATTCAAATATTTGTATGCCTTTATTGCAAAAAAAAAAAAAAAAAAAAGTTTAAATAGTTAAAGTAGTTTTAATTAGTTAAAAGTAGAATCCTTTTAAAAATACATTTGTTTTGAAACAGTTGTAGAATAAATAAGTTTTTAAAACAATTTTAAGATTAATAAAAATAAAGCATTAAATTGTATGTAATAAATATGCAAAATTTTAATATTTTGTACCACCTTCTACCTTATGACTATATTAACTCTTCTGGATGTTCTACTTACTAATTTGTGATATTCTTCCATTTTGATAACTTTCTATATTTCTGTTGCCAATCAAGGAATTCTATTACCAGGATTTTTTATTTCTGGTAGTGGCCCTAAATGATAAAATCAATCATAGATTGCAAAATTTTTATGCATCTTTGCAACATTGTTATTTTGTGAAATAAAATCAATAGAGCATTTTCTTGAAAGCTCTATACATTTTCGTTTATGAAATGTTGTAGAATAGAAACCATTTAAAAATTTCGTTTTATGGAGAGAGTCTGAGATTTTTTTTACCTTACTGCCTTTCAGACAAATTTTTTAGGTCTTCTAGGTTTTATTATTTTTTTTTTTTTTTTTTTAAACTTATTAAGATCTTCTTTTCTTAGATAGCTCAAAAGAAGTTTTTTTTGTTTATCATTTCCTCATTGATTTGAATCAAAGAACTATTTTCATATTCTTTAATTATAGTAGTCTCTTTTCCAGGTTTGCTTTCCTAAAACCTTTTGCAGTATACAGACCAATGTAAAAGTTTTAACTCTTCTGCAATCTTAATCTGCGAGATTTCATGAATCATTAAATAAGTCTTGTGTTAAAAAAAAAACGCTAAATAGCATTAGTACTATGGATTTACTGACATTTTTCAAATTAAAATTGTAATTTCAAAGGTCATAATATTTTAACACATCATAGTAAAAAATCTGTTCTATTAAGAAGCAAAGAAGCTTTATTTGATTATTATAAAAATAGCAATTAAAATTGATTGCAAGAATGCTTTTGTTTTGATATTTTGGGGCAGATAAATTTGCTTATTTAAAAAAAAAATTCAAAATATATTCTTATAAGATGCCTTATACTTTTAGGAAAGACTTATATGTATTAATTTTGTTTTTCTTTGTTTTAAAAATAGAAAAATGTTAGACGTGAAACATGGGGTGGAACTTTAGATGCTGCTAGATTGAGAATGCAGTTTGCTCCAAAAAAGAGTTTTGTACCAGTTCCAATTGAAGATACTCTATCAGACTTGACTTCCTTTGACAGAAATCATCCCAAATCAAGACCACGTTCTTTAGAAAATCATTTTCCACCTTTGAAATCAAAGTCTTGCTCTACTCAAAGCTCATTTGGGTCACGTAATTTGTCAATTTTAGAGGAGGAATGTGAAGACTTTAATCTATTAGGTATACATAAATTCTTATATATCTTTAATTTAAAAAAAAGTTAAATTTCAAGTGGTTTTCAGAAATAGAATATCATGCTAATTTCAATATTTCTACATAGCTTTCAGCAAAATATTAAAAAAAATTTAACTTGAAATTAAAATTTGGAACAATACTATTCAGAGAAAAAGGGATGAAAGACAAATTTTTTTTTATAATTAGTTTTTAATCAATAATAATTATTCAATAATCTTATATCATTAAAAGAACCACTAATCATACAGAATGTAATAAAAATTTTCTGGAAAAAATAAAGGGAAATTTTTATTTACTGTTTACAGTGTAATGCATATTTAAAAAAAAGATTAATGTAAAATTAATTCTGTTGGAAAAATCTTAACAGAGATTTAGGTATTTTAATGAAGTTATTGTTAGAAAAATTATTTTTTTATAATTTAATTACCTCTTAATGCCTTTTTGGGATTGTTTCTTTGCTTAGAAGTATGTCATGAAATAAGATAAATTATATGTTTCTGATTTCAATAATGTAATATAGTAATAATAATGAAATATTTTAGTTAATATCCAGAATAAGCAAAATTTTATTTTGAATTAATTTTTTTCTTTTATTTCATTAATTTGTCCTTTCAAATTTTCAAGTAGAGCAAAACGGAATATAACCTTTTGATTCAATAAGTGTAAATTTTTAAATATGTTTTGCCTATTTTTAAATTTACAACTAGCCAAATTACTCTGTATTTCTGGGCTCATCTGAAAAGAAGGGATAAAATAAAGATAAAAGAGACGACAAAATTTAAAAAACAGATTCTTCAAAATGAACTAATAAAAAGTTTTTAAAGTTACCTATCATTTATACTTGGACCTAATCTGTATTTTTTTCTAAGTTTGGTTCTGGTAGGTATAGAAAAATTTTGTATTGAGAACATAAAGGAGTGTTCTGTCTAGCCTGCAGTGCTATACATTGTTCTTACTGTACGCCTCTACCTACCCATTTCTTATTTGAAGTTAATGAATTTTCTGAGATTAAAAAATCATTTATGAAACTTTATGAAAATCTTAAAATGAAATAATGAAACAAGCCATTTGCAAGATAGCAGTTTAGCTCGCCTTTCGAACTGTGTGTCTAGCCTACAATTCTCTGCACTGCCCACACTTCTGCATTAGTGACAGCAAATATGACTTACCATTGCCCAGTTACAGACTGTAAAACATTTTTACTTTTGGTAAATTATATTAAGGAAAAATATTTGTGTAGTAATGGTTTGAAATTTTAAATAACTTGCCTTAAATAAAGCAATATGTCCATCATTTTTTAATCTGTTAATATTTTTTGAGAATATGATAGTGTTGATTTGAAAATGCTATACATTTTTTCCTTATTTTTTTTACAATAATTAAATTGGTACCCTTTTGCTGGGTACAAAAAATAAGATTTTTGTTTAATTAATAAGGAGACAATCAAGGGAGAAAAAGAGGGATAATCTTCAATTTTTTTAATGTAGCCTAGTCTTACCTAGGTCATTACCTATATATGTATCAAGTTTGAAAGCTGTAAATTTGTATAATGGAAAAGTAATCAGAATTTCAGTTTTATATTTACAATCTAAAATTTTAATAATTAACATAAAGTTAATTCTGTGATATTTATCATCATTCAAACTATATCTTTAAAAATAAAATTTTTATAACAAAACAAACATATTTCTTTTTTAAATAAAATAATAATATAAAAATCTCATTAAATGGGTTTTTTTTTTTACAACTGTGTTTCCTAATTTCTGTAAAATGTAAAGCATTTTTTCATAGCTATAATTATAGATATGAATAATATCATTTCATATTCCATAACTATAAAATATATAACTACTGATTTTTGCATTAGTGGATTTTTACCTGTTGTGTTACCTTTTGTCTTTTTAGAAATTGACATTCGATAACATGATCCATTGTGTTTTCTACGTGTTTTCTATTAATCATTTTCAGCATCTAACAAATCCTCTTGATCTAAATGATAAAAATAATTCTCGTAAAAATTCTTAATTAATTGTTAAATGTAGATTTTGTATTTATTAAATTTATAAAGAAATGTAAAGAATTTTTAATGTTTTGATTCATTAAATGAGAATCGTTGTTATATATATATATTTCAAATAATAAAAATATTTGTTTGTTTTTTTTAAGATGGAGATGACATTTTTTCCAATTCTCATCATCAGCAATCAAAGAAATCTTTTACTAAGAGAACTTCTACGCTACGTTTCACTAATGCTACTGTTCAGACGGTAAAGTACACATATAAAATTTTTTATAAAGCAAATATTCCTTTTGCTATTATTCATATTTCTGCAGATTTTTTAATTAAAAAATTTAAGTGAGTCATTTAATTTAAACTATCAATTTTTTTTTTTTTTTTTTTTATTTTAAGAATAATGATGAAATTTTTATTTAATAAAATAAATTGTATTTAAAAGCTTGGGGAATTTATATAATTGTTTTTTAAACAATTTAAAATAAAATATTATAGTTTTGTTACACATTATTTTTTTACAATTTATTGTGGAAACGGATTCTAATTAATAGCCTTAATTCATTTATTAAAATTATATAACATTTCTGTACTAGCCAGATGACATGTCTTTTACTCTCTTTGGGGAGCTTAAAAGTCAAAGTAACATTTAGGTGGATACTGAGATATTTTAGGATGTTTAATGATTACAACAGAAATTTAACAAGTTTTTGTAAATTGATCGATTTTGATGCTTGTACTCATATTCATTGCTCCAAACTTTCCATCAAAAAATGTTGCATGAACATTTGCCAAGAAACATGAAATCCTTAGATCAAGGGACTTTTTCTCATTACTCAACAATAACTATATACCCGTAATATGTGTGTTATGTTGATGAATAACAGTTAACATATGTACACAAACAGGAGAGAACAACTCAACTGTCACATAGGCAGCAGTATATGATGACTTGTGTGTTTTGACACATTCACTTTATCAGACTACTATTTAAATCATTCATAATGGCCTATCTACATAAACAAGCTCTGCCATAATGGTTTGTTAGTACATTAAATTAGGCTAGATGATTTACTTGTTTACAATCATCTTTGATTTATATTAATTACTACATTTGGCCAGCTGATCAAACTTGTATTTTCTAAAATACTTTTTCCTAGTACATGTCGTCATATTTTGTTCCATGTCAAAATCTGATAAATCTTGCATTACACAAATTATTATTTGGGAAAGTACAACTGCACATATTAATATATTACTTCCAAACCCTCTTTTTTTATTTGATTGATCATACAAATAACTATATCTACATTATGTACAGAGGGTTTTAATATTTTGACGGATTATATATAGTTATTTTTTAAATATTAATTATTTTACTTTATATATATATATATATATATATTGATTTATAAATTTTATTGGAGTAAAAAAATTATATTGTTGGGGTTCTAAAAATTAGTGAAAAATATGAACATCACAATAACTGCTCATTATCTGCACTGTCTTTAGGAAAGAAAAAAAAAACTTTATTATTATTATTAAATTCATTTTTAAGTGAATTATGCACAAACATTTATTCAAAGCATTTAGTTGTAATCAAATGAAAAATATGCATTTTCAAAATGTAAAAAATCTATATATATTTAAGTGTACACTAAAGATGTAGGTGTTTATTTTGTATTACATTAATATTTTGATGTTAGAAAATTAATATCATCTTAAAGAACTTTTATTTTAAAAATATAGAAAATTCAAGTTCTGCCCTTTCTTTTCAGATTGAATCTGAATGTGTGTCATGTGAAGCAAACTCCGAAAAAATGAAATTTATGTATGTATGCATTAGTTAAATCTTATCTAAACAAAATTTTATTAAATTGCTGTTTTAAAAATTTGAGTAATTTATTTAATCAGAAGTATCAAATGTAGGATTTTTATATAAATAGTTGTAATTTTTTACTTAAGATGATGTAAATTAGTAACAACTGTTTACCGAAATTGTAGATAATGAAATTAATTTCACTATTATAATGTTAGTTAAGTAACCTACATACACACATATATATGTGTATGAATGTAGGTTACCTTAATAGTTAGTTATACTTGTGTGTATATATATATATATATATATATACATATATACACACAAAGTATAGTTAGTTATATTGTGATATGCTTTATAGGATATACTTAATTATTTACAAAAGTGTATGTGGATAAGATTTAAAATGTATTTTAATATAAATCTAAAAAAGTAAAATTAACTAAGTTTTAAATGATTAAAATAGATACATATATATATATATATAGTTCTGTATTTCATATACAATTTAAATGAATACTCATTCATAATACTGTGAAATATGGACAATATAAAAAGCATGATCATTTAATTTTTATACATTGTCCAACAGCAGGTTCTATTGAAGTGTTAATTCAATACTTTTAATATTTATTTTAAAAATTATGTGTGTAATTTGTTGTTACAGATCTGTCTTCATTTAATTTTTGTTATACATTAAAATTTTGTAGGTCAGATCAAATTTTATCGTTAAAAAAAGAACTTGCTGATTTGCAAGAATTTACTACTCTTGAAAAGCAGTTCATGACAGAACATGCTCTTTCTCCAAATGTAAGTGTCTTATTTTATTAAAATTATTTTATTGCTAATCAGAACTAAAATATAGTTGACCAGAATTTCTAATGAGAGTTTAATGAGATTAATGTTTCATTAATGAGAGTTTAATGTTTTATTTTATTAAAATTTAATGCAAGGTGTTTTAAGTATTTATTTTATTGTTAATTATTTAATGCACTTATGAAATTTAATAATATTGTAATTTCATAAATAAAATTGTTCATCATCGAAAGTAAGCAATTGTTTTACGATGAATAACCAATTTTAATAAAAAAAATTTTGTTTTGTAATTGTTATGAAAGATTCTTTGACAAAATATTAAAGGCCATTTGAAATGTCTTTGTTGTATGCAAAATAATTTACCTGAATATGTTTTGCATTTAATATAATTTCTATACTATGTTTTATAAACATGGCCTTTAAAAGGTTCACATATTTCATTGTTTTTATGGTCTATTTATTACCCATGATTAGTTCTGAAATGTATATAATTGCAGTGATTTTTATTTCAAATTGTGTTTAGTTATAAAAGACTGATTTTTATTATTATTATTATTATTATTATTATTATTATTTTTTATTGAAGAGAAAAAGATAAAATGGCTAAATCTCATTTTTAACTTAAGTTCTCTGTTCAAATTATTAATACATACATGTACATGATAATATAACTGCACAGAGAAATAGAGATAAGCTCTAAGCAAATATTAGAATCAGAATATCAAAGTAGTAGACGTTTTTAATTGAGAAAGTAAAATGGGTGGATAGCAATCAAGATAGGAAAGAGAAAAAAATTATCCAGTTGTTTTAATTACGATTGCTCTCAAACCTGCATATGTGTATTATTATCATCTATGTCAAGCTTGACAAGAATTTGATTTAGAAACTTCTTTATTTAGAGAATTTATTTTATTTATTGTCATGTTATTATTTGTCTGCTGAAATCATTACATATTTAATAATCTATTCCTGGTATCATTTTTCAAATTAACAAATTTTAATTGTCTAATTTATTAACTGTTATTTTATGCTATGTGTATGCTTATTAAAAAAGCATTTTCACCTTTATTTTAAGGAAATATAACAGTCTATGTGTTTGATATTATTTATAAATAATGTTTAAATGATTAAGAAATTATTGATGTTAATATACTTCTATAAAGTGTTTTTAAAGGCTTGCTATTTTTCTCTTATTTATTTGTACTTTTTGTTTAAATTATAAAATGTTAAATTATAATCTTATAACTGTTAGTCTCATTTCCTTTTTTTCTCCTCATTAAATTGTACATAAATATGATTAATTTTGTCTTTAAACATAATTTTTTTTAAGTGTAAAAAACAATTAAAATTCTTTTATTAATATGTGTTACATTTTTAAAAATATATAATGTTAAAATAATATTTTTCTAGGATTGTATGGATGCAAACATTGATGAAAAGAAAGAAATTAAAGAACGGAGCTTTAGTGAAGTAGTTAATGAAAAGAATGCTGATTTTCCAAGTGAACAAGCCTTAAAAAATAAAATAAGCATTTTAGAAAGAGATTTAGAAGCTCATCAGAAAACTATTTATGATTATAAGCATGACCTTGAATTGAAAATAAAATTATTAACTGAAGAATCAACAGCTAGACAGAATCTGGAAGGTAAAGTTGTTGCATTGCAGAAAGACATGGAGACATACTTAAAAACAATTTCAGATTATAAATATGACCTTGATTTGAAAGAAAAGCAGATTACTATTCTTAATGATAAAGTTACGATTCAAAAACAGATGATTGATACTTTTCAATGTGAACTTGCTCTTAAAGCAAACAAAAGTGATACTAATGAAAAGGAAATACAAACTAATATTTCAAACTACAATATTCCATCCTTTATGGATCAGAGTTGCCAAGTTACTTATATAGAAGATATAAGTTTAATAAGTATAAATTCAAGAAATACTAGTCAATTACAACTAGGTGAGGAAGACATGAGGAATTTGAGTTTCAACTGTGATAAATCCATCAATGAAAATGAAATTTTTGTAAATCAATGTCCTGAAAAATTGCTACAACAAAATCTTCAATCAGTCATTGTAGAAGAATCTCTAAAAGAAAATCCAGTTGAATTGCTGAATCATTTTGAAGCAACTCTTAAAGATTTAACCGAATTGAAGTTGTTTACACTTGAATTTATGAAGAGAGATATGAAAAAAGAATACTTAGGAGACATTGAATCACTTGATCAAAATGTGAATGCTGTTCTAACAGATCAAATAAAAATCGAAATAACTGCTTTAAAAGAAATGCTAATGAAGATAGATTTTTATTTACAAGATCGAGCTGATTCTGCTGAATATTTTAATAATTTTCTTGAAGACAAGCTTATAGAAATGTCTTCTTTAGAAGATAAGTTAAAAGAAAAGGAATCAGAATTCAGAATATTAGGAGAAAATTTGATAAATATGGAAAATGATTTGAAGGAATTAATTCAGAAAGTTAAATCACTTGGATCTTCAGAAGAAAATTCCGAATTAGAAGATAATTTAATAATTCATTCTGATGATAAACATGTGGAGTGCATAAACAATATGCAGAACATTATATTTGCAATTAATAATCACATTAATAAAAAAACTTCATCAATAAATGAATTATCCCTCAAGTTAAACGAGGCACAAAATAAATTGAAAATTCTACAGGAAGATCAAAACATTTTTAAATTAACAAAAAGTATTCAAACTGTTGAAGATCAAGAATATTTAGAACTTTCTCAGAAATTGAAAGAAGTGGAGGCATCTAAGAAAGAAACTGATGACGAAATTAACAATTTTAAATTAAAATTAGACTTGATGACTAAAGAAAAAGAATCTTTTAAGCAAGAATTAGAAGATAAAATAGCATTTTATAATAAAAAACTTGAAGTAATGAAGAAGAATTTTGATTCGGAGAAGGAAGAATGGGCAGCTAAGACGACGGAATGTGTGCTAATAGTTGAAGAAAAATATGATCAAATGTTCATAGATCAAGAAAATAGATATTTTGATGAAATTAACCAAATAAAACAAAGCCATAAATTAGAACTAATTCAAAAGAAAAATGAACACTGGGAACAATGCCAAATAAAAAGGGATGAACTTGAAGAAGAGCATCAAAAAAGAATACAGGAAATCAAAGATAAATTAATTACTGAAATTGAAGAAAGATATAAAGAGAAAGAAGAACTAGAAAATGAAATTAGAATCCTTAAAAAGGAAATAAACCATTTCCGTGATTATACCAATCATATCAAAGACAAATATAAGCAGCTTGCAACTGAATTTTGCAGACAAAAAGAAGAACTAAAGACACTTGAAAAACACCAAGACGTCCAGGAGAAGGTTACTGAAAAATCAATTAAGACTAAAAATACTCAGACAGATCCTCTTCAACTTTCTGATATTGAAGCCATTCATGAAAAGGCTTGTGCAGATAATGTAAAGGAAGCTGAAATTTTGTGTAGAAGAATTGAAAATGAATTGGAAGCCAAAAAGGCTAAAATAATGTCATTAAACACAAACAATGCTTGCATGGTAAGAGAAATCATGGCATTAAAAAAAGAATTAAAACAGAAGGGTTTGTTATTGCTGAATTGTAAGTGTAGAGTATTTTCCAAAATGACAGAGTCTCAAAATTATAAAAAAAAGGAAAGTATTGAAAAAGTAAGTTGCAATAAAATTATATTTATAAAAGTCACTTCAGTTTCTGCTTTTTATATATATATAAAGAAAATCATAATATTGTCACAGTTTAAAAAAAAATGCAAATATTTAATATATATATATTAAATATTTGTATTTTTTTAAACTGTGACAATATTATTGATTTTCTTTCAATGCAATTTTCATTTATATTATTATACTAGTTTTATTTAAAAATGCTGCTCTATCACTTAGCTATTTAGAAATAAAATTAATCAAAATTTTAAAAAAAAATTGCAGATTGGAAAAATTGAAAATTTTAACTTTGGATCTTACAATTTAGTGAGGTATACACCCCTAAACTTAATTTATCAATCCAACTGTTTCCTTAAATGATGTCAATGATTTTAATGGTTCATAGTAGTGATAGTGGGCTGTACTTTTTCACTCATGTACACTTTAAAAGCATTTCGGTACTTTTCAATTTGCTAATTAATGATTGGAAATATTTCAGTTCAACATCAAGTGACAAGTTAACAGAATCTTAATTTAAGTTAAACATTAATTAAAATTAAATTACATAATTTAAATTAAATCAAAACCTTAATCACACACTTTTAACTTGTTATAAATATGTTTCATGAAGAAGCAAATGATTTTAAAATTTTTACTTGCTTGCACTATAGTGAGGAAAAAATTGAAAATCTCATTAGTGAAATTTCTTTTTATAACAGAGAAGTATAAATTAATTTTTTTGCCTATGATTTTACTCTTAAATTTTTTTTTAAATTATTTGCTTCTTTATATCTATACTGTATTTTAAAATCCTCCTAATCCTCGTAGCTTTTATCAGTTTTAGATTTTTTTTTTTTTTTTTTTTTTTTTTTTTTTGCATTATTTTTTTTAAAAGGAATAAAAATTTCTTATTATATCATTTTATTTAATACAGATAGAAAGTACAAATTATAAAGCTGAAAAAGAAACTGAATCTATAGATCTCAAGTATGTATTTTATGAATTTATTTTTTAATGGAGTTATGATATGTAGTTATATATATATTTTTTTTTTTCATGCTTTATCTTTTCAAGGATAAAAGTAATTAAAAGCTAACATTATTGAGTTATTTGTTATTAGCCAAAAGCAGTTTGAAACTCCCTTTGTCTTTTGTGTTCTTCTATTCTGATTTCATTATAGATTTTATATCTGTATAAATTTATTTTCATCTGACTTTTTGTATTTGAAAACTGTTAAACATAAAAATAATTAAATTCCTGCACATATTGCTGTATAATAAATTAATTGTTTCAAACTGAAAAATATTTGTAATTACTTGAAATGATCTAGACCTGCTACTTTAAAACATTGCCTCATAATAGAAAGAGGTAAAAGGAGGGGGTGGTATTAATGAAATATAATTTAATTCAGTTATACTTTCTTAATAATTATTGTTTCATCAATTTAAGATTTCCTGTTTAAAAACTCAAACTTTTTTTTTTTCATGATAATGATATGGTAAAATGTATTTTTATTCAGATGATTAAATTTTAAATTTAATGTGAATAAAAATATTAATTAATCTTTTATAAATAGCATGTGCTTTCATATATTTCTTTTAAAGTTTCAAAATATGTCTTCAAATATATATTCACATTTAAATGAATATTTTTAAAATTATGTTTTTAGGCTTAATTCTGAAGCTATTTTGCAGCTAGACATTGTAAAAGGTGAGTTGATTTATATATTAATATTTTGTATTTAGTACATAAAATCTGTGTAATTTTATTTTGAATTTTTGTTTATTTTGTGTAACACATTTACCAATTTTATTAAGATGCAATTAAAGAAGCCAAGGGGGAAGCCAAAGAGGAAGTGCGAGCAGCTCTAAATAGTGGCAATGGACCTGCTACTGAAATGAAATGCCATTATCTTCAAGCAAAGCTTAATAAAACTAACAAAGAATTAGCAATGTTAAAAAAAGAAATGGGTAAATTTAAAGACCACCCTTTAAAAAAAAATCTCAAGTAAGTATTAACTTCATATATATATATTATACGTTTGGTGAAAGTTACATAACATTTTACTCAATATATTTAAAAGAAATTATTTATCTAAAACAACCTATAAAAATAAAGGTAGTTTTAACTGTGTTGATTGATTATTAAGCTTTATTTTCATTGTCTTTTATAGACCTATTAAACAATATCATCTAAATACAATATTTTAGTTTTTGTCACAATTTCTGATCATGGATTAATACAATAATAATAGGATCAAGATGTGTATGTTTTTTAAATTGTTTAAAGAAACACTGATTTAATACAACATATCATCATGATGCAACAGCCCTATGGTGGGCCATACTACCTACTGCCCACCACTACTGTCTTTAAATACCGTCTGCCTACTGGCAGATTTCGAAACATGAGATGTCTTCTTTTTACGGGGTAGGGTTGTCAGCCCAACGCTTTACAATCATGTTAGACTGGAACCTACAGTTTAAAGTGGATTCCAAACCACTACAAACATCCATAGCACCGCCGGGACTCGAACCTTAAACCTGTGGTACCGAGCGCCAGAACGCTAGCCGCTCGGTCATTCAGGCCCCAATACAACATATGTTACTTTGAATTTGGCTTAAGATTTGTATGGCATTCTTTGCTAACTTTCTCTGAAAATCATTGGGAAAAAGGTTATTAAAAAAAAAGGAATTTAATAGAATAAAAAATTTAAAACAATCATTTATTCAATGCATTAAAAATAATTAATCATTTAAAAAGCTGAAACTACCTGTGACAATAAAGTGGTATTGCAATTCTTGCTTTTATTTATTAGGAAGTTTAATTTTCATTGTCTTTTATAGCTCTATGAAATAATATCAATCAGGCAGACATATAATAAACAGTACTAATGCCAACATTGAATGTGCTTTACCTGCAATTGTGGGGAAAATTTTAAGAATTTATATGAATTATAGCTAATTCTTGAAGATTTTCTATCCAATGTTTGTAAGATCAACTTTCAGTTTGTTTAATACAGTTGCAATTGAGACTTGAAAGTACAGTGCTTTTTATAGCAATATTAGACAAAGAGTTGCTTAAATATTTTTTTTTTTTTTTTTTTTTTTTTTTTTTGAAAAGAAGACAAATATATGTAATTTTTTTATTCCAATTCCTTTAATTTTTACTGTGCGGGCAATAAAATTGAACTTCATCATATTCATTAATACAAATATCAAGGGTTTTTTTTTTGTGTGTGTGGTTGTATTAACAAAGAAATGAAATAAATTAAAGAAAGTATTTTGTTCTTCAGCATTTATTTTGTAATATTGTCCTAAGCTATACAAAAAAATTTCCTTTTGAAGTTTGACAGAATCCAGTTAAAATTGTTGAAACGTTATTCATACCAAAATCATGCTATGAAATGGAAAAACTATAAACATTTTAATTAAGCTGTATTAATAAAAACAGTCATATTTTATATTAACTAACAAATAGGAATAAATACTGGGAGTACTTAATCTCTAATGGAATAAGCATTTGTAAGTTTTAAATTGTATTATATTTACTTATTAATTTTGAAGTATATATTTATTTGCTCCTAATTATATACAGAATAGCATTATTTATTTGTTTAAAAATAATGAAAGATATATATTGAAATTTATATTATAATTTGCTTTCTTCAGTTCATTATTTCCAAGTGAAGCTTCAGAAAATGATTTACCAGACAGAGATCTTACTACTTATAAAACCAACCCTGTACCTCCTATTTGTAATGAACTTGCCCCTAAGTTGAAACCAAAGAAAATTTGTAAGTTTATTATTTTTTAAAAATTTATCAATAAAAATATTTTAAATATTTAGTTTTAATTTATTGAAACTCATTTTTAGTGAAAGAAAGAAATAAAAAATCTGAAGGACCTGTTACTGCACTACAGGAGGGAATAAAGAAGCAAAACTTAAATTATGGTATGTTTTATTGTATTTTTACATTAAATGCTTTTGTACACAGTATTATTTTTTACAGAATAAAAAAAAAAGACAAACTTTCATTGTGCCAAAAACAAATATGGTAGTTTGTTTTAAAAGCCAAAATAATTCATTTAACACAAATAGAATATAATTCGTTTCAGCAAAAGAACTTATAATAAAACTGTGCTTTAAAATGTAGAAATAAATTATATAATGGTTTAATAGCATAGAAAAGTATTCTAGATCTTATATTGCTTATAACCAGAAATATGCGTACTGATGGGCATGATTGTTTAAAGAAGGACTTTGAAGTGTTTCTTAGTGTCTCTGAATGGTGTCACAAAACAAAATTTTGTAGTTAGAGAAATTTTAGCAAAACTAAAAAGGACATACAAGGACTAATTTTGTTTACAATTTTGAACTGTCATATTTTATATTTTTTATTTATTTATTATTATTATTTTTTTTTAACATCTAATAATCTAATCATCTAATAATCTATCATAATCTTTTTTTAATAGAGATGGTAAACAGTAATCTAATATATTGCTGCATTTTTCTTTATCTTATATTGTAATCAATGTTTTATCATGGTTTATTTCTATTTTGTAAGGGTTAATTATTTTTGCATATTCTGTACACTCACGTTATTATTAATTGTTTTGAATTCATTAAACATAGTATTAGTGAAAACATGAATATTTAAGTATTAATGCCATAAATGAATTATTAATACTTGTAGTTCTAAAAAAGGAATTAATGGTTTGTCTTTATGTGCTTCTTTGTTGACAAAACAAACTAAGAAACAGAAAAAAATCTTATTTCCAGGAATTAAGATTTTGTTTAGAATCCCTTTTACCGTTTACTTTTGCTATAGTTAGCATTTACTCAATAAGTTTAAGTTTGTTTTCCAAAGAGAGGAAGCTCCCATTATTGAATATTAATACTGCAAATGTAATTGATTTTTTATAATTAGAGCAATAATATTCGGCAATCTTAAGTTCTCAACATTGTAATATACTGCCTATCAATAGCTATATAATTTTACTATGATATAATTTATTGAATTTTTATATGTTTTTAAAAATAGTTTAAAGTTTATTTTTAAATAAAATCAAAAGGAAGATTATTATAGTTAATGAATAGTATACAATTGGTCTAATCATAGTGTAGAAATTAGAAAATTATGATGAAGAGAAAAATATTTTTGGTAAACTTCTGTTTTAGTTTCATTTCCTTCCTTCTTATTTTCAAATATATGTATATTTTTAAAGTAATATATAAATTAAGATTTACTCTTTTTTTTTTTTTATGAAAAATGTATAATAACAGTTAAAATTATTATCTTAAATTTTAATGAGCTACACAAATATCATTGTATCTTATTGATTAATTATTCAAAATAATTAGTGGTAATATTTTTGAATTTGAGTGGTTAATATATTTTATAAATGTTTTATGCATCTGAGTATTTTTATTTTTATTTGTACTACTTTTAGAAAACATTGAGCATGCAGCTATAAGAAACCCAAACATTGAAGAAGCAAAAATTAACCAACATGCAGGTATGATTTTTTTTTTCCTATTAGTGATGTAGATTGTCCAAAATGTTAATATGCGTCAAACAATACATAAAGAATTTTACTTTTTTTAAAGCTGCATTTGGAGTTTCTAATTTTTTTTTTATTTAAATATCAATTTCCAAAAGTGTTTTAATATTAATTTTTTTAAATTTGCTGGGAAGTATATTTTAGGGGAAATGTTAGATCTTTTCCATTTAGATAATTTCATGTTCATTTCCTGCACTCTAATGAAATCTAATTAAAAAAAAAAAATAATTTGAGGGAATTTTTTATAAGTTGAATCAAATTATTAGCTCATTAAGCTAAAATTACTCAAATAATTATTTTAAATAATTAAGTAGCTATCTAGGATAAAAAAAATTTAGTGCATTTGACATTTCAGATTGATTATGGCAGATTTTATATATTCATCAATGTTTTTATTAAAATTAAATATTTGAATGCTAGATTTTATATTTTTTTTTCAAAACCATTTAAAATAAATGTAGATAGTTTTTAACATTGAAATTAGAAAGTTAGAAAATTAATGAATGACAAAACATTTTTCAAATATTTATGACCTTGCAATTCATTATCTGCTTTCATGCATTTTTACAAAATATTTTTTCCCCTATTTGAAAGATTTGTAAGCATATAATTTATAAGATAAATGAATATCAAAAATTTAATAATACATAGCAATAACAAAAAAGGGGAAAATAAATATTCTTGATTATTAAAAATATTCTTGATTGTTCAATTTATTAGTTATTCTCAAAGTGTGAGATGCACTACCTATTTCTTATTGGCATTTTGAATAATTGTGAGTTATCCTAAATCAATTAAAAATATAAATGTAAACAAGTTTTTGATGTGGTGGAACTTTAATTATAATTTTTTACTTTTTACTGCTTATAAAGAAAACTACATCAGGAAGTATAATTATTCAATAACAAATAAAATCTTCAGATGGGACATGCAATTCAAAATAAAAGCAGAAACTTCAATATTTAATACGATAATTTTTAAGATTCTGATTACTTTCGTAGCTGTGTAATTTGAGTAAACTTTTTTGTCTTGACAACTAAACACGATCAGTTCAAGAAATTTTTCTAAAGAATTTAGGCATAATATTTTTGATATTTAGAAAAAAAAATTTAACATTTATTTCAATGATTTTTAGCATTTAAATATTTTTTTTAATAAAAAAAAATAAAATATAGCATCTAGTTGTTTTATTAATGCCTCTTGCTTTATTGCAAATAAGATAATTTTCAAGACCTAATCTTTTGAAAATTTTAACCATTTGTAAAGTGCACTGATAATTATATTGGTATTTCATTTTTTAGCAAATATTATTTTTCTCCATTTTACTGCAATATGTTATTTTTAATGATTTTGATTTTATTAATTACACTTTCCTAATTAAAATTAAGTGCAATGCATAAATATGTCAGTGAAAGTTATTTAAATATGAAATATAAGTAAAAAGTTTGTCTATTAGCCTACAGTTGACATGTAAACTGAACATTTCAAGTAAAAGTGGTAGCTATTTTCAGTTTTGCATACATTTTTTTTTTTTTTTTTCCCCGTCTGTTTTTTAAAAGCTGTTTTATGTGTTTAATCTCATTAGTTTATCTTAATATTTAGTTATTTGTTTGCTTTTATTTCAGAAAGAAAAGATAAAATCAAAGAAACTAGGCAAGAAATAGAAAGGTTTGCTGGTGAACCTGAATGTAAACAGCAATAATGACAGTATTTTAAAAAATTAATTTTTGATAATTGTAATTAGGAATGATATGTTTTTAATATAAAAAATATTTTTGTGAATTTTTTATTAATAAACAATTATTTATATATATTTTTCATTGATCAATCTTATTTTCTGTTTATTTACTATAAACCTGAAAATATACAATTTTTGTAATTATGTTACATAGAATAATAAAATAAATGAATTCCACTTTGTAATTTTTTTTTTTCTTCCTTCTTGATTCTTGATTAAGTAGACTTATTTACTCAAGAACTTATATATGAGAAATTCTTTGTAATTGTACTTGTATGGATTCATCTTGTTGAAAACTGAAGTCATATTTAACTTTAAACAAATTAAATCACAATATTTCTAATTTCTACATATTTTTGTGCATTCAAAATCTGCTTAGTTGCAGTCTTATTAGTTTGATTCTTGAAATTATGCCCACAAACAATAAAGTTGCCAATTTAAGGATTTAAAGCAATTTATTTGTTCACAAAAGTGTTTTGTTATAAAATCCAAGTAGATAAGTTATTTTCATTGTTAAGCAGTAATTTTTTTTTTTTTTTTTTTTTTTTTTTTTTTTTTTATAATCAAAAACCTGTTAATTAAAAATCTATATTTTCAAAATGGTATGCATTCCTTCAGTTATTTTCATTTTAGGGCTTTTTCTTTTTAATTTTTTACTAATTTTTTCAACACAAAAGTTTAAGTATAATATAATACAATGTCATTTATGTTTCCACAATACTTATAAAAACATTTCACTGATATTTTTTGTTATTTCTCATTAAATATATTTTGATTTCTCAAATTGTCTATTTTTTTCTTAAGTAGCTAGAGTTAAATCTTTTATTAACATATTTAAAATATCAAATTAATTTACAGCTGAATAGGTACAAAACTAGTAAAATAATCCTGATAAATAGTAAATATAATCCTGAATGATGCTGAAGATTAATAATGCTATTATTGATCTTTAGCATCTTGGTGCTCTGCATATCGTTTTCACTTCTACATTTAGAAAGTGTGATAATTCATTTCAAAATGTCGAATTTTATAAAGATCAAGTTTAAGTGATATGGCACTACATTGCACTCGAACTTGGTGATGTGCCTGAAAATAGTTATAACACTAGAGTTGAAAATTTGATTTTAAATAGTAAGAACTATGGCATTGAATTTTAATTTGAAGAAAATTCAGCTGAAAGAAGCAATACGACATGAGTTAAGGCTCCTTCACACAGAGGCGTGAATCGTTGGCCAATCACAAGCCTCACCGCGTTCGCATGAAACCCGCTGCTTCAAGTTGCCCAACTTTCAAATGTTTGCCGCGTCATGTGACTTGGATTGAGTCAATAAGGATCAAATAGATTTTACCGCTGTTTTTCTTACGACTTGTCCTTTGGTAGCTGTACAACTTTTTCATTGGGTCTGTTCTCTGTGAAATGTCTCTGCATTTTGATGAAATATAAATAAAGTAAAAAAATATCCTCATCTATGGGATTAATGTTGACAAAACCGAGGCTGTACTTTTCACGAGAAGAAAGATTCTTCCTCCTAACATCTACCTCTTTAATCGGCGAATTAACTGGTCTACTAATGCTAAATATCTGGGAGTTTATCTTGACAGTAAATTAACTTATACTAATCATGTTAAAAAGAAGTTTAACACCTGTCTTCGCATGGTTTATCCCTTTATTAATAGAAATTCCCCCCTCTCAATTGATAATAAATTTCTAATCTACATGTACTATATGCGTCCCATCATAACTTATGCGAGTCTGGTTTGGGCCTCTGCTGCAAGGTACCACATTAATTATATTAAAATTCTAGAAAATAAAATTTTGCGCATGATTACAAATTCTCCTTGGTACTTTAGTAATGATGACATTCGTCATAGTCTTGCCCTCCCTTCTATTCGAAATTTTATGCTCAAGCTTGCAGAAAGTTTTTATGCGAATCTTGACCGTATCCCGAACAAGGAAATTCGTAATCTTCCGAGATGCGATTTCTCTCTGCCGGAGAATGCTAAACGCCCAAGGGCGGTCTTGCATAACTTGCAACTACGCTGACGAATTGGCTCAGTCGTCAGGAGTACCCTAGCCATTTCTAGCAGCTGTAACTCCATTCTGTGGTGTATTCTTAATTGATTTTTGTTTTTTATTTTTACTTTATTTTAATAGCTCTCTTTTTATATAATTATATTATTTAAAATATATATTTTTTTCCTGTTGCTCTTTTAAACTTACTTTGAACTGGGACTGACCTTTGGTCACTTGCTGCTTTGACTTTTATTTCAGACAGGAGTTAGGCCCCTGCGGAGCCAAGGAATTCCGAAAATTTCAAACTGACTGACTTACGACTTGTCCTTTGGTAGTTGTACAACTTTTTTCATTTGGTCTGTTCTCTGTGAAATGTCTTTGCCTTTTGATGAAATCTTAATAGATATAAATAAAGTAAAAAAATATCCTCATCTATGCGATTTAAGTAATATAAAGCATAAAAATAAATTTATGGTGGAAGAATAGAACTATATGATAGATTCTTGGCAGATAGATTTTTTAATAAAAATTATAGAAGATTATTAATTTTTTAATAATCTTCTACAACTATTCGGTAGATTCTTTCATTGTAGCATCAATGAAATGGATGAGGTTGGACATCTCAGGGGGTGCATAAGGAAATACCCTGCTGTCAAGAAATATGAAGCCATGGAGGCAATTACAAATATTATAAACAAAATGAATAAAGAGATTCTGACAAAACGTTTTTATATTTAATTCTAATTATACAACATACACAAATATGAATAAATATTATTTTGTTTTTAAAACTTACTCCTTCAATTAAAGAATTTTATTCTGAAAATGCAAAATTTTTTAAATTTGAAATTCCAGTAAAAAAAGTCAGTGCATATTTTGCTTATTTAATAAAGGAAAAATATTTTTAATATGAATAAGTTTCAAATTTATACAGCTCGATACTTATCTCAATATTAATAACCAAACATTAAAGCAAACCTTTAGGTGCTTATTGAAAGTATTACAATATGTTTCAGTCAGTCAGTTTGTAATTTTCGGAATTCCTTGGCCCCGCAGGGGCCTAACTCCTGTCTGCAAAGTAGGAAGCATGGCAGGTAAAGTTCATGGAATAAAAGTCAAAGCAGCAAGTGGCCAAGGTCTGTCCCAGTTTAAAGTAAGTTTAAAAGAGCAACGGGAAAAAAAAATATATTTTTTTAATAATATAATTATTTAAAAAGAGAGCTTTTAAAATAAAGTAAAAATAAAAAGCAAAGATTACACCACAGGATGGAGTTGCATCTGCTTGAAATGATGACTAAAGGAACAGGTCAGGGTGCTCCTGACGACTGAGCCAGTTTGTCTAGGGTAGTTGCAAGTTATTAAGACCGCTCTTGGGCGTTCAGCATTCTCCGGCAAACAGAAATCGTATCTCGGAAGATTACGAATTTCCTTGTTCGGGATGTGGTCAAAATTTGCATAAAAATTTTCCGCAAGCTTGAGCATAAAATTTTGAATAGAAGGGAGGGCAAGACTATGACGAATGTCATCATTTACTAAGGAGTACATTCAGTACTAAGGAGAATTTGTGATCATGCGCAAAAGTTTATTTTCTAGAATTTTAATATAATTAATGTGGTACCTTGCAGCAGAGCCCCAAACCGGACTCGTATAAGTTATGATGGGACGCATATAGTACATGTAGATTAGTAATTTATTATCAATTGAGAGGGGGCATTTCTATTAATAAAAGGATAAAGCATACGGAAATAGGTGTTAAATTTCTTTTTAATATCAATAATGTGATTAGCATAAGTTAATTTATTATCAAGAAAAACTCAACACAATACAATATGTTCACAATTTATAATGTAAATTAAAATTAAACCAAAGAAATATTGTTCTATTGCCACAATTTTAAAAAAATATATATTCATATTAAATATTTAAATTATTTTTAACAGAGTTAACTAAAATTTTCTTTTACAAAATGAAATCAAATTTAATTCTTTGATAAGAAATGAACATTTCCTTTTTTTATCTTATCAATTTAATTAAAATATTAATCGTATTAAATTCATTTTAATTATCTTATCAAATGTATCTTAAAATTTCAAAACTTACAAGAGCATAAAATATTTTATGCATTTTAGGTTATTACATAAATTGTCTAGCAAATATTTGTTATATATTTAATTTTATTTCAATTTTGTTTTAAAAATAATACATTCATTTCTGTTTTACAAATGCCTTACCATAAATGGAATACAAGGGGGAGGGGAAATCAGATCAAAGAAAGTATGAACCATAATATTTCATATTTGGAAAAGAAATAATTTAAACAAAAAATTTGGTATAAATTAATATTTTAATTTGATTCTTATATAAAATTAACATCTAATAACGGAATTAGATTATATATATCTAGGAGCAATAAACAATTAATGAATTTAACAACAACAAAAAAATAGCAAGGTAACAAAAGAAGGAAAAATGTAAATCAATAAATGAAAATTTTTTTTTTATTTATGTAAGTGAAATTAATCCTTTATAGTTTAGATCCATTTTAATAATCTGTGATGTCGGTTAGGCTGTTCGATTCTCGAATCGTATGCGAGCCAAATACGAAAGGTCGAAAGTGAACAATGCAAACTGCCATCTAGTAGAAATAACTGGAACTTCATTAGGCGTAAAACGATTTCTGACGCTTCGGTGTGAACGGGTCGAAAACAATTTCTCCTCTGCCGCTTGACGAGTCGCCGCATCACGCCTCGGTTTGAAGGAGCCTTTAGAGTAGCAGAATTCTCGCTGGGCTTTGAAATAGGTACAAACAAAACGAAAATCAGTGTTAGTAAGTAAGAGTAATAAATCTAAAAGCACACCTAAACATTGTTTAAATTATTTAATCCTAAGACAAATTGTTTAGAATTCATATCGAAAATTTAAAATACGAGTAATTTGTCATTTTAAACTAAATTATAGTTTTCCCTCAAGATTTGTCAAAATATAAGGCAATGAAAAAGCAAAGCTAATTAAATGATGGTTATCATATTTTTTTTCAGTCTGAAAAAGAACGACAAAAAAGAATTTAAGAGAGGAACACTCAAAGTTCACTCAATTTATTTTACAGTCATTGTAAATTACAATTTTGTTAAGCATGTAAAGTATGACAACTATTTATTATTTAATATTTAAAATAAATTTAATTCTAAAATTTATAATTTATACAACTTGCATTTTAATTATGTTATATTCCAAATGTTTCTAGCTAAAAATATGAAAGGATTCATGTTTTTAACCTTATCACCTAATTATTGCGTTAAAAAATAGAAGATACGGCCAAACAAAATACCGTACGATGTCTTCATTTTAAAATCTTTTTATTTCAGGAAAATCATATATTTATATTAAATTTTTAGCATAAGATAATTTTTTTTTTTCATTTCTTTGATTTAGAAAAATCTATTTACAACTTTTGTGAGGGTTTTTGGTATAAATTGTTAATTTTGATTGCGAGATAATTTTATGTTCTATTCAAAATTTCTCCCACTTATATATATATTTCATTTTATTATATTCTGGAATTTTTTCAATCGCAAGAATATTTCTTCAATTTTCCCATTTCGCTTTACAGCATATTTTATGTGTATTGAAAACAGCAGTTTTTTAATTCGCATTCTCTTTTATGTTCTGGCATTAAATTAATGCGTTGATCAATGGCGTCCACAATTCCTGTCTCTGTGCTCATGTTAATGTTTGTGTTGTTTTTTAGTAGTAATAATGATATCGTCGATGCCTTTTTGAAAATTTTGAATTCTATTCTTCAAGTGTACAACATTTTACGTATTTTCTATTTATCTGAAAAAACCTTTATTTTAATTGTTTATCTTAGAACAAGGCCGTCACCTTCAGCCACCAAGTGCATGTATTCGGGTCTTCCATAGCCTACTTGCAGTACCGTCGAGGCACCCCAGTCAACCAACGAGGTGGCGGAGGTATTGGAACTATGCCATCTGCTCTCATAATACTGCGTTAGTCAGGAGACCACTTCTGAACGGTGAGAGCGTCTTGTTACGAAAGATAACCAATAAATGTTTGGGTTTTCCACAGCAAGGAAAAGACCTAACTATTACATGATGGGCGATTCACATGATAAAATTTTCAGAAATCCAAGTGTGTTGAAACCTTTGACGAATGTAGATGCATTAATTTCATATTCACAGTTCTGCAGCTTGAAGAATTAGTTGTTGTAAATGCAGAAAACAAGTCAAGGAATACATTTGCATTCTAACAATGAAGAATGATTAAATATTAAAAAGTTCATTGATTTACTTAAATGGAACAGATTTTAAATATCAAAAAAATATTTGAGTTTTCTTGTCAATGTTTTTATCCACTCATTTTCAAATTTTCATCCTTTGATCCCACTTTTATGTAGTGTTTTTCCATTTGTTTGGTATTCTAGAACTTTTACAGTAGCAAGAAAATCTCTTGAATACGATATGTTTCATTTTTTTTTTTTTTCATTATGCTTTGCAGCATATCTTCATGCGTATTAAAAACAGCAGTTTCTTAATTCATTTTCTCTTTTATGTTCTAGCGTTTAATTATTGCGTTGATCAAATGCATCGACATTTCCAGTCTTTCTGCTCATTTCATTATTTGCGTTCTTTTTTTCTTTTCGTGATGAAACTAATCACATTTCCAATTCCTTGCTACAACTTCTATATCTTACATATTTTCCACTTGTTTTGCACCGTGAAAGAACCCATTATCTTAATTGTTTATCTTTGAACAAGACCGTCACCTTCAGCCACCAAATGCATGGATCCGGTTCATCCGTAGCCTATTTGCAGTACCGTCGAGGCACCCCGATCAACCACCGAGGTGGCGGAGGTATTGGAACTGTGCCATCTGCGCTCATAATACTGCGTTCGTCGGGAGACCACTTCTGAGCGGTGAGAGCGTCTTGTTACGAAAAATAACCGATAAATGTTTGGGTTTTCCACAGCAAGGTTTTTAAAGGTTTGGGTTTTCTAACGCTCCTTGTAAACATGCTATCAAAATGTGTAAAATTTTAATTTTTAATTTTTTTTGTTGGGATTAACATGACATTCTGTTACTTTAGAAGTATTTTCAGAAAAATAAACAAAGTTTCTTTGCTCACATTATGCGAGGCAGTTTTAACACCGACTTATTTTTTGATGAAAATATAGAATTGAAAAATTATTTATGACAGATGCTAAGTTTCTTAATCAGTACTTAACACTGGCTTTAGTTTGTTCTTAAATAGAAGAGGCATTGTTAATTATTTATAGAAAATGTGACATTAAATAAACATTTGTTTTTAAAAAAATAAAATACGACTTGAAGATTGAAAATCGTAACTACTAATTTTTACAAGAGGACGTCTCATTATTGAATTGAGGTTTTATACTGAAGCTTAAAAAAATGAATCTGCAAATTGCTCTTCTTTACCATGAGCATTGATTTCGTCTTATGGATCATATTTGCTTCATGCTTCCTGCTTCATATTTGATGGATCACATGAAATGAGCCATTACAACTCTTATATTTATTTCATATTACATGGTTTATTTCGTATTACATTTTATGTGAATAAATTTTCACCAACGCTGCAATTATTTTATCAAAATGTGTAAAACTTTAACCTGTTAATTTTTTTTGTCTTAATTACAAAATATTCCTTCATTTTAGAAGATTATTTATAAGAATCTAAATTTTCCCTTTTTTTTCACCACTTTTTCCGGAATTGTTTTTGCATGAAGATATCTTTCATGAAGTCTTCATATCTGATGCCTTTAAATACAAAATAACAAATAGTCTAAATACAAAATAATGGCATACAACTAATTTATAATAGGCGTTTTGATTCATAATTACCAATTATTAATAGCTCTTGTTTAGATGCAATTAGAGGATACTATTGTTAAATATATTTGCGAAATGTGACATTATAAATAGCGTTTTCTTTTTTCCAAATTAAATTCTTTTAACAAGAAACCATATCGTTTTAGTACTTAGCATGTCTACTGTTCCTTGGGAAAAACGAATCTGTTGTTAAAAACAATTCTCTGTTCTTTTGGAATTTAACAATATTTATCATTACTTGCTTTTTAGAGTTTATACCATAAAGAGAGATGTGTCCCACAGTGCTTGATCGATTTTATAAAATAAGCCCTAATTTACATATATGAATGATTATTTCATCATTTTTTTTCTAAACAATCTAAATAGTCCCTGCAATAATACTTCCTACGCAAGAAACCGAAAAAACGTAGTTTATTAAATAATTAAGCAACAAATAGGCATTTACTTGACGTTTCTCAAAAATTATTTATTCTATTTATTATATATACTATTAAATATTAATTTCATTTTAAGTTATAATGATTTAAAAACATTGCAATTGCTACAATAATTATCAACTAGTATAACTAAAATAATATATACACAATTTTTATTTTCAAATTAACCATTTTAATTTCAATAATTTTTTTTTTTAGTGTCTTACACAAAGTAATCATGAAGAAAAACCATACTTTCATTAAATTTCAGGTTCAATGATTTTGTTGGCATTTGTTTCTTTCAGATCATTTTATCATCTATTTAAAATAGAAAGCGAAATATTATTTCCGAAGCAAATCAAAATCACATCTTTAAAGGAACGATAAAAAAATATTTCCATTAAAACTCTTTCATTCCATTGAATATTTAAAAAATAAATTTTTAGAATACAATTAATCCATACGTTGCCATGCGATGGAAACGCATTTCTTTCGGAAAGCCAAACGAAAAAATTTTCTGGACATACAGACAGAGAAACCGCATGTTAGCGCGGCTAACTACTAACAAGGAAGTTCCTAAATTCAGCGCGCGAAAAAAAGTTCTTTAACCGAAGTACGGTTGGTTACAGTTAAGAAAGGAAAAGTGTTCGCGTGACATACAAATCATAAAGTTCTAGTTCGGCATCATTTTCGACAAGTGTGATCCAAGTTGGAAATTGAAGTTCGATCATTTTGTAGATCAGTCCATTGTGCCCCAGTCGATCGAAAGCTTTTTTGACATCTAGAAAGACATCTCCTGTAAAAAATTTATAGTTATATCCTTCAGTGTTGATATTGGTGACACGTAGAAGTTGATGACAAGTTGAGTGATGTTGACGGAATCCAAATTGTTCTGCTGGAATTATGGAATTTTTATCGCAAAAAGAAGTAATATGTTTCACTAAGAGTTTTTCGTAAAGTTTTCCTACACAGCTAAGGAGACTGATGGGCCGGTAATTTTGAGGAAATTTCCTATCTTGGCCAGGTTTAGGGAACATGATGATATTTGCTTTTTTCCAGATAGGAGGGAAGTAGTGATATTTAATACAGCTGTTGTACATTTTTGCAAGATGAGTAATAGCATTAAGGGGGAGACACATTAAGGCTTTATTTGGAATTTTGTCAGGTCCAGAAGATTTCCGAATGTTGAGATTCTTGATTAAGTTACTTATGTCAGATGGAGAAAAAAAAAATATTGTTATGTTAATTTTGATGATCAGCTAGAAAGGAAGTTACTGTATCTTCAACATGCTCAATTTGTGAGTAATCGCAAGGTTCAGTGTTTTCTTGAAAGGAGAGTTCAAGGTTTTCAACAAAAGAGTTCGCTTTATCAGAAGATGAGAATATAAGACCTGAGGATCCAACCAGTGGAGGAATTTTGGGATATTTTTTGGTAAAAGGTTTGTTAATTTTGAAGAGAGAATTATCTTCTGGATTTAGGCCTAATAAAAACTCATTCCATCTGTCATTTTTAATTTGTGAATCATTTGTTTTATTTCTTTTTGAAGCTTATTGATGTATTGCTTGAACGGAGGAAACCTGGTATCTTGCCTATAATTTTCGAATTCTGTTTTTTTCCGCAATTTTAGAGGTGATTTCAGTAGGAAGTTTTTGGTGTGGTGAACTGAGTTCTTTAGATTTGCTAGCAAGGTTGATAGCAAAAGTAACAACATAATTGAATTTATCAATTATTTTGTCACTTTAAATTTCTAAGACTGCTTTAAAATTTCTTTCATTTCTGTTAAAAATTTAATAACAAATTTAAAGATTTTTTTTTTCCCGATATTATGATAAAAACGTAAGCCTCAAACCACCATAATTTCCTTCTCACTTATCGCTTTTTAGATATTTTACTTCAACGCATATTTACTGATCATAAATTTCTTATTACGTTTCCATCACCGATGATTTACATTTTCCTTACTTTCTTCTTTTTTTTTCCCTCTAAAATCATATGATTACTATTATCTATTTATCATGACTTTTCTTTCCTACTGCTTTCACATACCATTGAGTAGATGAACGCTTCGCGTTCAGGCACTCGACATCTGTATTCAACAATGATGATGATAAAAACTTTGTTTTGTATTTTAGTAACTGGCATTATCTTAACCAATGTTTATATTCTTTATGAAACACCGTTGCACCGTTAAAAATAACTATTAAGACAATGATTTCTTCTAGATCCCACTGAGTTCAGTTGGTTGAAAATAACTATTATTTATTCTTTTCGTAAATAACAGTAATTTTTCAGATGATAGAAAAATAAAGAAACATCAAAAGAATCTGCAATGCTTTAAATAATCAGAAAAACTAAATTCCTTTCATTGAATTACTGCAAGCCGTAAAAAATTCGCGACTTCCTTTGCGTACAGTTTCCTAGACTTCAAATGAAATTTAATTGAGGCTCGTGCTCACCAAGGCGACAAGATGCAAGCGACCAAAATTTGATCTCACCGCGGTCGCCTGAAACCGGTTTGCAGTTCGCCGCGTGGAGTAGCCCAACTTTCAACTTCAAGCGGTTTTTCACTATGCGTAATGCTATTTCTGACGTTTCGCTGTGAAGGGGTCGAAAAAATTTGGTCGCTTGCCTCTTGCATCTTCACGTCTCTCGCCTCGGTGGGAACGAGCCTTGTAGGGGGGATTTCCGTCTTTGGGACACGCGAACTCTATCTTTACTACAGTCAACGCCAACAGCGATAGGCGGCGACTGAGTTGACTGTCGCTGTTGGGGTTGACAGATGAGTTGTGGTAACCATAGATGCGCACGAATACGTTTTACATCGCGTAGTGATACATGTCTTTCTCGTTCGTGGAATGTGAATATTATTACATATATTGTTTAAGAAATATTTTTTTTATCTTTTCGTCTTTTATTTATTTTAGCTTTTAAATTTTTTTCTTTTTCAAAATGGAACAGAAATTTTCATTTTAACTTCAGACAGGTCACTGTATTTAAATATTATTTAATAATAAAATAATATTTATAGTATATATATCATGCCTGCCTACATTTGATTTAAATACAGACATCCCCAGATTTGGAGACAGAAGATGTTCTCTTTTTACGGAGTAGGAATGTCAGCCCAACGCTCTACACTCATATTAGATCGCGACCTACGGTTTAAAGTGGATTCCAAATCATTACAAACACCCATGACACTGAACCCGAAACCTGTTGCACCGAGCGCCAGATATATATATATATATATATATATATATATATACACTGAAGTGACAAAAGTCATGGGATAGCAATATGCAAATTTTCAGATGGCAGTAGCATCGCGTAGAACAGGTATAAATGCGCAGTGCTTTCGCAGAGCTTTCATTTCTGTTCAAGTTATTCATGTGAAGAGGTTTTGACGTGATGATGACCGCACGACGGGAATTAACAGACTTTGAACGCAGAATGTTAGTTGGAGCTAGACGCATGGGTCATGCCATTTCGGAAATCGTTAGGGAATTCAACATTCCCAGATCCACTGTGTCAAGAGTGTGCCGAGAGTATGAAATTTCAGGCATAACATCCCACCATGGACAGCGCAGTGGTTGACCGCCTGCACTTAACGGCCGAGACCGGCGACGTCTGCAAAGAGTCGTAAATTCTAACAGACAAACAACACTGCGTCAAATCACCGCAGAAATCAATGTGGGACGTACAAGGAACTTGTCTGTTAGAACTGTGCGGAGAAATTTGGTTTTCTTGGGCTATTCCAGCAGAAAACCGACTCGAGTGCTTTTACTGACAGAAAGACGTCGCTTGCAGCGACTCTCGTGGGCACGTGAGCATATCGGTTGGTCCCTAGACGAATGGAAAACCGTGGCCTGGTCCGATGAGTCACGATTTCAGTTGGTAAGAGCTGATGGTAGGGTTCGAGTGCGGCGCAGACCCCACGAAGCCATGGACCCAAACTGTCAGCTAGGCACTGTTCAAGCTGGTGGTGGCTCCGTAATGGTGTGGGCTGTTTTTTCATGGCATGGACTTGGTCCTCTGGTGCGACTGGACCGAACATTGACTGGAAATGCTTATGTTCAGCTACTTGGAGATCACTTGCAGCCATTCATGGACTTCATGTACCCAAACAACGATGGGAATTTTATGGATGACAATGCGCCATGTCACCGGGCCACAACTGTTCGCGATTGGTTTGAAGAACATTCTGGACAATTCCAACGAATGATCTGGCCACTTAGATCGCCCGACATGAATCCCATCGAGCATTTATGGGACATCATCGAGAGGTCTGTTCGTGCCCAAAATCCTGCACCATCAACGCTTTCACAACTATGGACGTCTATCAAGACAGCATGGCTCAATATTCCTGCAGAAGACTTCCAACGAGTTGTTGAGTCCATGCCACGTCGAGTTTCTGCACTTCGCCTGGCGAAAGGAGGGCCGACACGATATTAAGAGGTATCCCATGACTTTTGTCACTTCAGTGTATATATATATATATAGTTGCATTTATAACAATGTATCTATATAATTATGTATGGTTATATATTAGTTAAATATATATTAAATGGTAATATAATTAAAATTAGTTTTTTAATGTGTATTTTAGATTTTAAATTTATTTATTTTAATAATAAAAAGGATAATAAATGTACAATTATCAAGGCTGCTCTAGAACATATTTCATATTTCCAATATTTTAGGAAAAATATGAGTTGTAGATGGTTTATTTTGCTGCTCAGCAACTACGCACTTTTATTTTTGAAAAGTGCTTTAGGTCAATGCCCATCGAAATCTTATACCACACATTATATACATTTAATTAATATAAAAGGCAATAGATATAAAATAAGAGTAAGTTAAAGAATGTATTATATGTTGAGAACAGTACGCGATCTTTTCAAACAAAACAAATAAATGTGATAACTGGGAAGAGATTTTATAAACCGAATCACGAGTGTGAGGAAGATTATTCTAGAAATTTTTAAGTATGAATTGGCAAATGTTTGTGAGGTTAAGCGATTGCCTAATATCCTGATTTCTGAAATACTAGGGTGAGTTGGTAATCATCCGAAGGATTTGGTTTTCAAGACTTTGAATGATTTCAAAGTTACCTTTTGCTGCATAACCCCAAACTGGGCTTGCATAATGTTTTTTTATTATTATAATGCAGCTGGCAAACACTTAAACAGCTGTCTTGGTTGCCTTAAGGCAAGTATGGGCAAACTTTTTTCAGTCGCGGGCCAAAAATCGAAAGAAAAAAAAAAAAAAAAAAAAAAGTTTGGTGGGCCAAGATAAATTTTTTTAAATTTTAAAAACTATATACAAGTATTACAATTTAAATATATTAATGAGATGAATGAAATTGCGATTTCCTTTTTAAAAGTTCCTTATAGTGAGGTTCGAAGTGAGATGTACTGATTCTAAGGAATGAGGCTGAATGCTCATCTGTCAGTCTACTTCTGAATAATTCTTTCTATGGTTCATAGTTGAAAACACTTGTTCACATATATAACATGAAGCAAACTTAACACTGATTTTCAGGGCGTGAAATATCAAATTTGGGAAATTAACTTTCGATAATTATTTGTAAAACTCTAACTTTGGCATATTTAGAAACAACTACTTGAGATGATTGTTAGAAGTCACCGCTTTTCAAGATAAGTTTACAGTCTCAAAATTATTTGTCTTGTCTGGACATAAAACATCGCAAACTTGGAGCATGCATTGTTTAACAAACTTCCCATCACTGAGAGCTTTATTATTTTTAGCAATATTGTATGCTACAATGTAACATACATGTGTAGCTGCTTCTTGGATACTGTTTACCCTCTTGAAAAAATTTTGTCGGCCTAATAATTTTTTACAAAAATTTTCTGCATTTTACTTTCTTTCATATTCGAACATTGCTTCGTAATTGGAATTCTTATGCTTAGATGTGAAATGACGGGAAATGTTATATTCTTTGAAGACTGCTGCAGATTCATTGCAGATGAGACACGTTGGTTTATCTTTTACAACTGTAAAAAAATATTTCCAGGTCCATTCATCATTAAAAGCACGACATTCTGAATCAACTTTGCGTTTTTTTAGTAGCCATTTTGGGATTGAAATATTTTACGAATAACCCAAACAAGCACTAGCTACGCTATACTTTTAATAATTTCACCACTATTTACAATGATGCTATATGTCCGCAATCTTTCCATACGCAAACAATAATATTAGAACTCGCGCCAAAAGAAAAAGCCACTGACTGGAGCTTAAAATGCGCAGTCTGCCACATGTGAGGTCTAATTCACCTATATTGGATTCCCATATGTCTTCTTCCCGAGAAAGAGATGTCGCTTGTTGGCGCCAATCTAAAGCTATAACTAAAAGTAAATAAACAGTTAACAAAGAACTTTCGCTTTTAACACTATACCGATTGAAAGCTGCCTGTGCTTGCTATTTTCGTCGATTTATGTTTTGTAGAACAACAATAGAGAAAGTAAAAAGATCATGTCTTTTGAAAAAAAGGTACAAAAAAAAAAAAATTAATCAAAGTAGAAAAGGAGATGGATATATAATATATAAATATATATTTCTTTTAACTTGCCTTGGACCCACAAATTAAAATTCTATTCGCGGGGCGGATAGAATCTTCCGGCAGGCCGTAGTTTGTTCAGCACTGCCTTAAGGGAAGCGCTGCACCGACGTTACTCACTTCACTTACCCATGAGGCGCGTGTAACTTGAAGATAAGCCACGGACGCGGAGTAACAATGCCCCCGCAACGCTCTACGATCCTATTAGACTGGGACCTACGGTTTAAAGTGGATTCCGAACCACTACAAACATACATGGCACCGCCGGGACTCGAACCCGAAACCTGCGGTACCGGGCGCCAGAGCGCTAGCCACTCGGCCATTCAGGCCCTGCTTGCACAATGTAATACATTCAAATAAACAGTTTGTTATGTAGTGGCAGGTTAGCATTTCAACAAATTATAGGATAAAAGATGCGGATAGATTTATTAAATTTATTTCGAAGGTTTTTAATATGTTGAGAGGATGAGGTAGAGAATATGCTATGTTACTCGGGAAATTCAATTCCCATACCTTCTTTTACATAAGTACATCCAATTATAAAGTTTTAAATTTATAATTAAAAATTAATAAATGATGTTTAAGCTAAGCAAAGGCTGTGAAATGATTGTAAATATTACAAAAATAATTAAAAGAAAATCTTTTATAAAATAAAAGTTATTTTCTGGGCAAACTTAATTCTTTGCTCAATCTGATTAGTTGGAAGAGAGAAAAGAGAAAATGGAAGGTCAGGAAAAGGCGGGGGAGAATGAAACTGGTTCTTTTCCCCTTTGGAAATCTGGGAGTGGGGATCCGCTTTGTTTAACTATTTTCAGTAAAGGGAGAGTTGAGTCATAAAAGATGTCACAACGATATCCGGCTACTACTCTCCAGTCATACACACGCACGGAAAAAAAAAAAAAAAAAAAAAAAAAAAAAAAAAAAATTAAAAACAGGATTGTAAATGACCATCACTAAATTTCCAACTTGACAGGAAATTCTCACTATACTTTGAAATTAAGAATGAAGTAGAGAAAGAGGAGGGAGAGTGAAAGAAAACTAGAAAAGAAACCGTAATAAACTAGAAAAAAGTTTGCAGAAACTACCAAGACAATCAATGTGCATCTCACATGACTCTTTAGATATTTTTTTTTAATATTTAAATGCAAATTCGCCAAATGATAAGATAGCTGTGAATGTTATGTTAAAATACGTTTTGAAAATAATTAATAAAAGTAAATTGAATGACTATATTTTACTTGAATTTAGAACGCCTTTACGAGAAACGTGAATGAAAACGATAGAGGTTGAAAATGCATCGATTGAACTACTTTTCATTTATCTTAATGTATAGATTTTTTTCCCTAAAGTTAAATGGAAAAAAAAAATAATAATTTACTTACTCGCAAGAGTGAAAATGTAAGTTAAGTAATGTTTTCAATAAAAATATTATCTCGATTTCATATTCCTATTCTGAGTTCACCTTCGCAGTTTATAATTCGCTTTAATAGTGTATTTAATTTAGGCTATTATATTTTCATTGATCTAGTTAAAACAATAATCTCTTATTATTTCATACATCCGGAGCAATGCCTAATCTACTACTAATTTTGCATTCTAACAACGTACTTCATGTGTTAGTACATTAATTGCAAACAATGGAGAGAATTGCTTAATATCAATATTATATTTATTTTCAGCATTTCTATTGTTTATTTATTTATTTATTTATTTTTTTTCATATTCTTTCTTATATGAAAGAATGAAAATATCACATTTGGGAGGAAAATAAAACTTTTATATAATATTTTTGGAATGGATTATTATTTGGAATATTTTTTAAATCCATTCAGTTTCCATGTCTAGTATAATTTGTTTAAATACAAAACATGTATTAGTTAAAGCAGGCAATTCTACAACTAATAGTTTTTAATACGATTACTGTTTTTTAATTATGAATATATATTCAATGTTTTTTTGGTGATTAAAATGTTCTTACTACAGTAAAACCAGATTACTTACTCCGGCTTTTGAAGGACACATTTTCGGATAAAGATTTCAAGCATAATCTACTTATAAAATGCATTAATGATATTCTTTATTAATGAATATTTTTATTATATTATAAAAATCGTTTCTTTTCTTTTTTAAACAGTGGAAATGCTTTCAAATTTTTCGACAACATATTAAGATAAAAAATAATAATAATAATAAACTGAAATCTGCTCGGCAAATTTCAACTTATCATGTGTGAACGCTGGAGAACGGATGAATAAACTCAGGAATATAACAATGTTTAATAATTAAAGAGATATACGAAGCGATTGATTGGAATACTACAAGATTGGGCAAATTCAAATAGCCACATGAATATAGCAATGTTGAATAGATGAAGAACTTCATGAAGATTGAATTGTTCAAGAATCTCTAAAAGAACATGCAAAAGTAAGATAAATGTAGTCGTAAATGAAGAATGAAGTATTCCATATTCAATAGCCAAAAGAATATATCAAATTTTGAAAATATTACTCGTAAAGGAAGAATGAAGTATTCCCAATTCTACAAGAAACACTATGACATTCAATAGTCAAGTGAATATAACGAAGATTAACGTTATTCATGAATCATTTCAAGAGTTAAGGGGCCCAAACTACAATTTTTCCGCCAAAATTTGCAAATTTGGAATGGAGTTTTATTTGCTTGCTGTACTTTTTGAATTGCGAAATGAATCCCTAACCAGAACAACATCATGTCCGCACATGATAAAAAAAACGTAAAACTTAAAAACAAAAACAAAACGTAATATGTTTCTTCATCTTGAATGTTGTGAAATTCACTTTTTCAGAACAAAACTTGCTACAGAAATAATTACAATTTGATATTAGACACATGAATGTTAGAAATAGATTTTTTGAAACAATTTTTTTTCAAAAAAAAAGGCTCGTTTGTACAAAGTTACATTTCCACTACTAAATGACTCATTTTGATTTATACTTCCCCTTTTTCAGGTTATCTGGAATAAAAAGTGTTATAAGATTTTATTCTTGAAAATGTGAATAAATAAATTGGAAATTCAAATTTGTTGATTTTAAAGCTGTGCAATAAATAATAAAAAGCAAATCCTCAAAGTTTTTTTTTACGAAACTTTATACGGCTTTTGGAAAATCAAAATATTCTGTTATAAGGAGTACTTTTTCTCAGAAAATCAGCAATTTATAAATCCAAACATATAAACTATGGTTTATATAATTGATTCATATTATTAAAACCACAGTTTTTTTCTCTAAATAATGTCTTAAATTTTATTAACAGTATAGAACTAATCGAAATCTTAAAGATTAGGTATGAATTCTGGTTTTTCCTTCATATTTTCCCGCCTTTCCCCCATTCATCTGATCTAATAGAATTCATTGTACCGAATTTAAAACTTAACTTTTAAATTCTTTTATTTTTTATCTTACTTTTTTATAAATAGTATTTTTTCTTTTTGAGTACCTACTTAATTTGAATTTTTAGAAACATTTATCTTTAATTTTACTAATAATAATTAAGCAGCCATTTAAAATTCCAAGCATATCTATGAATTAAGATGAGGAGGTTTAAGGGGTATTTCCCCCTGTTGGTACTCCGTAATCGGTACGCCAGTTGAAAGTTGCCAATAGAATTCTTCGAAAAATTCTCAGAACTACTCAGTGAACAACTTGTATTTGAAGATCAACGAGGGAGACAAGGCTGTGTTTGAAATTCACGGAAAAAGCCGGCGGCGAAGATGAATAGACTGACGGGAGAGACAGGAAATTGGGGGAGCGGTCAGTGTTCTTAATAGATCGTAAAAGTAGGAGGGGGGGGGGATGGTTTGCGACAGTACAGAAAAATAGAAACTACTGGGGATATGTGGCAAGAAGGGATCACATATGCCTGTTTTTCAGTGTCTTAACTATCCGAAAAGAAATCAAATGATTATTCCTTAAATTTCCTTTCTTGTGTTAAGAATAAAATTTGTACCGAGGAATAAAAGATATGTCAGGAAAATGTACAATATTATTCATAAAATAAGTTCTTAACTGAAAAAAAAAAAAATAATAATTAAGAATTCCAATTTATTCACACTCCAATTTTTTTTTTTTTTTTTTTTCTAAAATAAATATAGGTTGATGATGTTTTAAGTTTTCTTCCAGATCGGAAAGTTTTTTTTATAAGTTTTTTATCATAACATAAGACATAAGTTTTTTAAAAATATAAATGTTTATCCTCAAAGTCGATGAATTTCAATACGAGAGAATATATCTGTACACGAAGCGTACCTCTGCTCTGAATCAAAGCTATAAGAAAAATATGTTAGAATAAGCTGTAAGGCTTATGATTAAAGGAAACAATTAAAATAAAAAGGGGGAAAAAAGAAAAAAACTTGAATAAAAAAAGCGCTTTCATACTATACAGTGCTTCGAAAGACAAAGCAGGAAATTATATTACTCTTTAAAAACACATTGTAAAATTTATAATTTTGTACAGAAATGTATTTCTATTTATATCACAGTGTTTTGAAAAAAAAAATCATTTAATGCAATTTTGAATATTTTTTAATTTGCTATTAAATTTACATAATGCAAAAATGTGCATACAATACAGCAACCTACTGAGTAATTTATCCTTACAGATTCTATTAATGTAGAGGATTAATATAGACTAATTTGTAAAATGGCCATGAATTATTTTGTTTAATACACTGCCAAATATTTTATTTTAAACATAAGACTGAATCCTTCAAAAGCTATATTTCGTTAATTTCCATTGCTCTTTGCTGTAAAAAATATTTTACACAATTAATGTGTAAATTTTATTTGTAAATATAAAAGAAATGGATTTAATAATAAAAATGATTTTTCTATTTTAAATAAAACTAACACTTTTTCTCACTGTATATTTTTTTAGTGAAAATTTTTTTTTTTTAAATTAAAAATTTTTTTTTTCTATGTTTGATAATTAGTGGTCGTATACTCAAAAAAAGAGAACAGAGTGAGCATGGATACAAATATGATCCAGTGCCACAATGAACACTTATTTTGATAAATGAGACATTCCCACTTTCTATCAGTTGAATAAAAATTCTGTATTTATGAAGCAATAGCATAATATAAAAAACACAGAATAAGCATAAAAAACACAATAGAAATGAGATTTAAAAAAAATAATTAATAAATTTAAAAGTCAGTGCAAATTATGTACAGAAATAGCATCAAATGAAATTTTACAAAAAAATAAATAAATATATAAACCAATATAAGGAAGAAAAATTTACAAAACGGAAAAGGCTAATTTTAATAAATTCTTCAAAGAACTATTTTTTTAAAGCGGAAACACATAACCACTCTGATATTTTACAGTCACACAACTACGTCATTTAAGGAACTTTTTTTTTTTTTGTGCGGAGGCATCTAACCGAAGCACACATCAACAGTCAAACTTGACACCATAAACATTAACAACATCGCCACCGCTTATCGCTGTTGGCCAAACTGCAAACCGGTTTCGCCCGCGGTGAAAAACATTAAAATATTTTTCTTTTGAATTATTTTATGAAGTCTTTAAATCTTCAACTTCACTTATGACGTTTTGAAGTAATATTTTTTGAAAGACTATCAATCTGCAATAATGTATAAGTAATATTTTTTTATTTTTTGAAATTATTAGACAATTTTATATGATTTGATTCAAACGAAATAAAATTGAATAGTGTGCAATAAAGAATGCATTTTATGTTTGTTTTACAAAATTTAGAATCATGTTCAATTTTCAAAATATTTTAGTTTTTTTACAAAATTTAGAATCATGTTCAATTTTCAAAATAAGCTTTTTCACATTTTAGAACTTCTTGTTTTTTCTGACAATTAAATTTCTGAACAGAAGATCTCAACTCTCATATAACTTCTCACGATGTATAAAACCATTTTTCTTTTTCCTTGTTGATCCTAAAAACAAATCTGTTGATGTTTCACCATTTTTTTCAGACCACTGGTTTCCTTATTTTTGACTTCTGATTTTGTCCTTCTTTCACTTTCTGCTCTCAAAAATAATTATAAAATCTTCATTCTTTCAGTGTAAACATTTTCAAAATAGTCTAAATTGTTATTCAATTCCTTCTATTAGCTCACACTCTTCCTATATATATCTTGTTCAAATTTTCAATCGTTAATAAAATACTTCTGATCTTGATCTTAATAAAATACTTCTGATCCATGATTATCTTTCCACTCAAGTTCAAATGCATTTTTTTTAACTTGTAGTGGATGACACTTGAAGTTAATACAGTTTTTTCAAATATTAATTCTTTAATTAAATTTAATTAATTGATTTTAATTTTTTTATTTAAGTTGCATATATCTAGCAATAGATGGCACCAAATAAACTTAAAAAAATGAATGAAAATTGTTTATAAAGTACTTTTCTGCAAATTTAGTGAAAAAAAAGTAGGAATTGACTTTAAAAATCTTTTTTTTTATATTATTTGTTAATAGGATTTCTTAGCCATACTCTAAAAACGTCTTCAAGAAAAGAAAATTCTACAAGAGAAAAAAAGCATCACAGAATATGTATCATATGCCAAACCAATTGATTCTAATGCTCTTAAATGTTACAGAATATCATTTTTTTACTTCAGTTTTTTCTTCAATTAAGTGTTTTACAATAAGCTTCATGAGTTCGGTGTTTAGAATTTACTCTATAATAAAATTCAATTAAGAATATTTGCCATAATATCTAGCTTTCTCATAATTTTTACATATTTGTGAATAACTATTAATAATTTCATGGCTTTTTGACTCTTTAGATATGCATTGTATCAAGTATTGAAATTTGTCCTCTATATTTTTGATTTTATATATTCTTTGGAATTCGCTCCATAATGACCACTAATCTTTGATTTCACCCCTAAATATCAAGTTTTGGTAGTTTCAATTTGTTTTTTATTAGATGAAGTAAAGAACAAATGAAACTTTTCTATTTTTATAATTCTATTACAATGCCTTCATTAATTTCTGCTTTGACAATTTTTTCGCTGTTTTTATATATCATTGCATATTTAATTATCATGTTTTAATTGAAAACAAATCCTACATAAATTACAATCAGATTTGATATTTTCCTTCTTAATATCAAAGAGAATATTAAGAAGGAAAATATCAAATCTGATTATCTTTAAAAGGATTAAAAACTTAGCTCTTACAAGTTTTTTTATCGTCGATATTTTTCCTCTTAGTGCGCATGCTCATAAAAAACATTGTATCTATTATGCATGCATATCTGTAATACTGTACTACTGAGCTATTCCTATGATCATGCGCGCTAGGAGGAAGAAAATATCGGACATTAAAAAAAAACGTTATGCAAAAACTCTCTATTATCAACTATAATATGAAGCTATTTTTATTCTCATATATAAAATATGAATAATATGTTCAATACAAAATCTGACATTATTAAAACTCAGTATCATTTCACTGTTCTAAAAATTTTATGTTGTGAAATAGCAAAAAGTTATATTAACCGAAATAACACAAATATTTCTAAAATTGCTTGTGAGAATTGTAGTCAATAAATATTAATCAAAATGACAATGACATAATCAATACCTAAATCACAATGACTGCATAAAATAAAAAGCATTGTAAAACAAACTTTCATTTTATTCTTTAATATGAATGTATTTCAGATTGTCAATTAAAATATGCACAACTATATCAAGTATTTTGAAAAAATCTTGTTCCATATTTCTAAGCTCAATTTCTAATTTTCAAAGATAATTATAATAATTTGAATTAAATGTAGAGTTCAAACTTTTTAAAGTAACCCAGTACATTCTCAATTTTTTTTTTTTTTTTTTTTTTCATATGAAATAAAATTGGTATATTTCTAGAAGTTAAGGAGGAATTACAAAATTACTCTTAAAAATTATTACCTATTTATTTTATTATATTTTAATGATTTATTTTTTTTCAGAAGCTGTATATTTTTATTTTTACAATCATATTGCTGATTGCTCCATGCTTAACACATTATATAAAGGAAAATTTCTCGCATATAATGCATCTGCAAAGAAATTTAAATATAAAGTTGATTTAAAACAATTATCTAGTTCATATAAAAGGAAAGCATAACATGTAAGATGTGTGATGAATTTTCATTGAAAGACGATGTAAAAAAGGAGCATCTTATTCACAACAAACCATATGCATGTGATGTATGTGATAAAACTTTTTTGAAAAAAGAATATTTAAAAAGACATTACCTAAGTCACAATGAAAAAAATTCTTATGTATGCAAGATGTGTAATAAAGTTTTTTCAATAAAATCACGCTTGAATCGTCATTACAGAGTTCATACGAAAGAAAAACCTTACAAATGTGTGATATGTGGAAAAACATTTGCATTTAAAGACTACCTAAAAAAACACTGTTTTATTCATACAGAAGAGAAACAGTATGTATGTGATATGTGTAACAAAGCATTTTTAAGAGAAAGGGCTTTAAAAGAGCATTATCTCATTCATGCACAAGAAAAACCTTACACGTGCGAGATTTGCAATAAAGCCTTTGCACAGAAAAGATATTTGAAAGCCCATTATCGTAGTCATAGGGAAGAAAGACCATTTGTTTGAAAGATATGTTTTAAAGCATTTACAAGGAGAAATTACTTAACAAAGCACCATCATATTCATGCAAAAGAAAAACCATATCCTTGTGAATTATGACAGAGCATTTCAAGAAAAACTACATTTAAAAAACCATTACGTTATTCATACAGGAGAAAAGCCATATGTCTGTGATACATGTAATAAAAGTTTTCCATATAAAAGGTCTTTGGCCAGGCATTGCCAAGTATTTCATTCTACTGACCCTTAATTCGTAAAGAACCATGCTATCAGTAATATGAATTAGTTGTAAATATATTTAAAAGACAATTACTTTACTTTTGGTTGTTAGGAATTTATAAGAAAGATTTCTAAAAATGTACATCTTTTGTCCCCTTCTTCTACCCGGTAAAAAAATATGTCTGATATTTTATAAATTCTGATTGCCAATACTTATATATTTTGTATAATTTAATTCTGAAAAAAAATATATATATGAAGTTTATGAACTGTTTGTTGAAAGTTTTAAAGCACATCACTTTATTTTTCTGTGCTGTGAATGTTTTATATTTATATTTAAAAAATTAATAATGTTTTATATTTTGATGATTGATGTATTCACCAGTTAAATGATTTAATTAAAAATGTTTCAGAATTTTTATCATGTATATTCTGTATAATTACAAGTATTTTATGTGATTTAAAAAAAAAAAAATTTCATAGTTTGTTCATCATATTTCATTAAAAGTTTTGTTTTTCTTGTTGCACCATATAATTTTTTTTTACCCAATACAACTGTAGAAAATAGTACTAATAAAAAAAATTAGGGAAGGCTCCAATAAGTTTACTGTTACTGGACATTTGAATAAAGTGTGTATGACGTAACTTTTTAAAAATGATTACTGCTGATGGTTAAAGAGTAAGGTTCGTTATATTGGTATACCTTACATTGACGACTTATGCACAAAAAGACTCTATAATCTAGTGATATTGTTGTTTTAATAATTGTTAAAATACCACTATAAACTATTTAATTTTCCACTGTGAAGTTATATGCAATTAATTATTAATTTTGGTGATGTCAGATACATCTTATTTAATGAATTTGTTTATCCAAGATTGATTTAAAATGATTCCTCTAAATAATTTTTTTTTCTGTAATCATTATTAAATAATTAATAAATAATTATTCTTAGTAAATAATTCGGCCAAATCTCAAAATAGAGGCCGTTGAGATTTGGTGACTTTTTTGTGGCGTCAACTGAGCGATAAGTCACCAAGCGCTTATTTCTTGAACTTTTTGCAATTAAATTTCACTCACAATCACAACCCTTTTCTTGGCTTAAAGAATTTTTGAAGCCAAATTCAAATTGTAGTAGTCCTGCCTATTCTGGGGAGATTCTATTCTTAGATGCGCTTTTTTTTTTATATAATACATTAAAAAATTTTCCTCGAATATTTGATGTTTTTCTAAGAATTTTCACCTTTCTTTTTCGCTGCCATCCTGGTATGGATTTAACGAATTTGCTTCTGAGTAATTTTATTAGTTTTCGCATTTAATAGGTGACTGTCCGCAAAATTTGAGCAAAACATTATGTAGTAGAACACATAGAAGTACGACGATATATTTGATGTAGAAAAATAAGCAGAAAAAAAGAAACTGGTCAGTTTTCTTAGGTAGTAAGGAAAAATAAAGACTGACGAAATTAAAAGTTCAAATGTTGACAAATAAAAATTACTTTGCATGAAACCTTTGCACCATGAAGCAGCAGCCATTGAATACTCGATTTTAGAAGCACTTGTAAGATAAAATTAGAAGAGGATTTTTGGCAGGAAACAAAACTATTATTGGTCTTTCTTTCGTCTTAAAATCATGTAAATGCATTGAAATATATTTTGCATTTACAACTCTTGAGGGCTCATTATTTTCTTTTCGATAAAACTGATTTTAGTACATTTTATGATGAAAAGACTGGCTTAGTCGTAGTTAGTTGATGGTCCCGATTAATAGTGATTATCAGTACTCGATTAGTTATATTTTATTGAATTTCCAACATCATTGATTTAGTTAAATTAGTAATTGCAAACTTTATCTTCGCCCCTTATCGAGTTGTTAAATAAAATATCATAATTCAAAAAATGTATTCATTTGAATTTATAAAAAGTAAAAAATATAAATTGACATTTTTAAAACGGACAAGACTCAAAAAGTTAAATTTTTTTGTGCAATTAATATTAGTAATAAATTCTTATAATAATTAATAAGAATTTAATTCTTCTCCGCTAAAAAAAGAAAATCCAACTAAATTTTAAAGTTCGCTGAGATTGAAATTAATGATGTAAAGATTTACTTCGACATTAAAAAATATAGTGGGTTATCTGCTCTACAAACTAGACCATAGCGGCTCAATAATAACAAGGTTCACGAATTGCAACGGCTAACGGAGATGCATGGCTGCTTCAAGCTCTTCAAATAAAACCTGAATAGGTCTAGCTATATGGATTATTACAGAATCCTCTCTTTTCATGCTTCAAAGCTGAACTAAGAATCCTGATGACACGCCTGTGACGATGTTGTCCAAACGATACACAGGCGTCCTCCAGAAGTACACATATCCTATTATGGAGAACAATGTAAACTCGTACCACTCTCTTTCATCCAAAGTTCAATCGAGCTTTATGGTTGTGGCACTACCCGAGACAGCTGAAACTTTATATTAAAATCAGTCAGAAGTGGCTTTGGAATTACTACTACATCATAAATTTGTTTCTGCAGTTCCCTTTTAACTACAATCAATTGGTTGTTAGTTGAGTTTTGCAGATCGCCTTCTCTTTGGATGTCAAAATCCACTTCAACATCCGATGGTGTCTTTTCTTCAGATTTGCCTTTTATTCACTGCTATGTTTTGCAGAGGATGTTTTCCCTTTTATGCGATATAGTAACCATTATTTTTTATACTTTAGCTTGAGAAACACCCTCTACATTAATAATAGTTACAGATGATCCAAGATGAGAGCCCAAAATTTACCTTCTTCGGCACTCTGTACTATAAAAAATCGTAACACACCAATAATTATAATAGGTGGCTGACGACTATTTGCACGCTACAATTACTCGTAGATGCATTTATATTATAGTTACATTCTACACTTCAGTAAACGTATTCACATTGATAGCTGTTACCATAAATTTGTTCATCTGTAACACAAACAGTCTAACGACGGGCGACGGCGAACTTTCAATGTGTAACTTTCTCACATTTCCATATTGTACGGGAGAACGTTTTTATCAGGCATTCCTATGAAAATCGCCTACCTGTGCTGTCTCAATCGTTTCTGAAAGTAGTGATTATACAGCGGTGCATTACCAGCGAATACGAATATTAGTTCTAGGCTGCAAATAGGCATACAAGTCAATTTAATTATTCAGATTAGATTTGTGGTTTACCACGACCCATAGATTATATCATCTTGCTATTAAATTTTGGCGACAATCGAAATATGTAAATCATATGGAGTCTGACATCTTGTTGAAAATGGCACCAGAATGATTGCCATGAAGGGCAACGAAAATCATTTCATATAATGTTATCGACATGTCATTTAGCCTTTAAAATTGTGTGCAGAAGGGATGACCTGTTATCTGAAGAGGTAGCACACCAAAACAGGGGTTGTGGCGTTAAGGTTGAGCGTGGCAATCCCAACACACGGATTCGATTATCATCTACTCCAAGATTAATTTCTAAACACTATGCGATACCAGTCTGTTGGCAGCCATGATGATCGGCTGTGACACCACTTCAGACGATTTTGTCAAGGCCGTTGCGAGTATAATCCCACATGTCAAAGACTGTGAAATGGAGCAGAACGAGCTCACAGCAGCAATCACTGCAGGTAATGGCTGTTCCTCGGTATGGCCAGGCAACTTCATGTATCCTGACAATGTTTGAATAAGATTTACGACAATAGCATTATCTGTTATGTCTTCAGATATTAGCAATGTCGGCAAAAAAAGATAAATCGCCCACAATTATTAATTTTATACGACACATAATTGCAGTAGAAATGCAGGTTAAGAACGAAGTTAAAACTAGCTGACAGTGAAAAATTTGCATGAAGGAATTTGTAAGAGAAATTTTCAGATACATAAAACTGCGATTCCATAGGAATTCAATTAATTCATTTGTTGTAAAATTATTAAATAAAACAAAAAACATTTAAAAAGAAGTTTTTTATTTATGTTAAGATTATATATTTTTTTATACATATAGATGTAATTATTTTATGCTCATCTACATAAAACTAGAACTTGATATTAGCTGCTTCCATATGTGCTAACTCAAATAAAGAATGCAATGCAGTTTTCAAAATATTTTATACCATTACAATTGCTCAACTGGCTTAAGTTGCCAGTACATAAATATTTTAAAACAAATTAACTAAACATTTAAAAATAGTTCATTCATTCCCCCCTCACTGTTATATAAATTCCACAAGTTAGCATATAATAGCACAAATAAGCACATTCAATTGTATATAGCAGAAAAAAAATTTATATATATATATACATTTTAAATACTTGATAGAGAAAGGATTCTTTCATCCGCATATAAATAGTTGTGCGTGAAATTTCACACATTTTCATTGCTCTTCATAAATTTCCAATATTTTAATGCTGATTTAACATTTTAACCATATCATTTCTGTGCATATATAAAATATAAACTTCAGATACTGGTTGTGTGTTGCACTGTAATTAAAAACATATTTACGAAATTCTCAGATTCAAAGACATGTTTTACAAAGTTTATGATGAATTTCAATTTTTTCTCTCTTTTAAATGAGAGAGAGAAAAAAAAGGATATCAAGAATTTAAAATTAGAAATAAATAATTTATAAATTGAGAACATATAATTACATTATTCGAAATACTATATATTTTAAGTGGAAATATTCTAAAAAGATTTTTTTCAACAAAACTAAAAAAACTTTAATTGAAATGTAGATAAATTATAAATATTGCCATAAATTTGAATTTTTATTAATTTTATATGTCTATACAAAATTCTTATTCAATGAAAAATATTAAATCTTAATTAAATACATGAAATAAATTATATGAAATACAATTTTGATAAATGTTATTTATTTACAAAAAAATATAAAAACAAGTCTATAATACCAATAATTGTTATTTTTTTAATAAATAAGATTTCTTAAATATAATTTTAACAAAAGTTATTAAAAACTAGATATATGCAAATTTAACTTATTTTATGATAAATTAAACAGGATAATCTATTTATAGTTTATAAAATCCAATCATTTTATAATATTTGCTAAATATAAAGTTACATATTTAATAACCATGTTAACTTTGAAAAAAAAACTTCATTAGAGTATATGGAAATTTCCAAGTTTAAATATCAATATTGTTTGTAGTATAATTTTTTTTTTTTTTTCTCATGGGAAAAATTTCAGCTGTTTTAAAATTTTGTATTTAATATTTACAACCACAATAGATGTCTTCAATAATGCATCAAGAATATTTAAAGGCACAGAATTAAGATTTTTATGAATATTTTTTTTTCTTTAAATTCAACTGAACTTGAGCAAATGATCCACATAAATCAATAAAATATAACAAGAAATTTGCACCATAGTTACTGCATGCTACTTAACATAAATGCACAAAATAAAGGGGGGAAAAAGAACATATAATTAAAAAGAATTTGAACAAAGGAATTAATTTGACTTACACATGCTTATAAATGAATCACAAAACCATGTTTTATGTCATTTAAAATCTATTTTATAATATGAACATTTTTGAAGAAATTTAAGTATAAAAATCATTTAAGAATATTAAAATAAACATTAATTTAAAAACCCTAAAACATTTGGCAAGATAAAAAAAAAGTTATTTATTATTTCCCTTGAAAATTCTGATCTTAAAATATTATTATTAATAAATCATAAATTAAGAATTTCTGTTGCATGAAATCATATAATACCACAGCGTAATTTGACAAAATTTTTTTTTCACTATCCCAAAAATAGATTTAAACACTTAAAAAGAATAAAGCTATGAAATTAAATTCATAAAATAAAATGCCCATAATATGGCTAGCAGCATTTTAATTTAAAGTAAGAAATAAGTTGTCCTTTTTTTAAATGTTAATATCAACAATATGCATTTCAATATAATATTCTAATCTTGCACTATAAAATAATTTACTATTGAAAACTTGCCAGAGCTTCAGCCTTAATTAATAGTTTCTATCTTTTAGTTGCTCTGAAGAAAATTTATAAATATTAGTTTACTTTTATTCTAATACTGTGTTTCGAAATATGCTTTTTTAATAATTTTTGGTTTTTAATTTTGAGGATAAATACTTGCATTTTATATTTTGTAGTACTGAATAAAGAAAATACTTGAAGAAGCATTTTTAATTATCACATACATTATTACTTCGTTATTAAATTTCTTTAAAAACTTTAGGTTCTGTTTTTTTTATAGTCAATAAAAAGATGTTTTTTAGACCATTCTAAGCAAGATAATTTTTCCCCAAAATCTAAATAAATTTTTGCTTATGTTCAAAGTTATATGATCATAAATGAAATGTTCAGAATAAATAAAAATCAGAAAATTTAATGCAACTGATTTTTCATACTTAATATAGTTTTCTTTAAATAATATAAAAATTCAATATTGTAATTGTTTAATCAATAACCATCTACCTTTACAGCACCCTTTTTTTTTTTTTTTCAAAGTAAATAGTTGATTTTTTTTAAATTTTACAGAAAATATTGAGTAATCAAGTTATTGTTAGGAGTATGATATACACATGTTCACTTTTAATGAATATTCTTCTCTTGGAGAAATAATTGAATAAAGCAAAAGTAATGTATAATTTTATCTTTTGAATTAAGCTCAAATTAATTTTTGAAGAAGAAATTATTAATTGCAAATGATTTACATAAAAAACATTTTTAATACTGATACAATGATTCAGAGTAAAGTTCTATTACATGAATACAAACAAAATGTTACATATTAAAAGAGTATAAAATTTTTTTATTCATTAATTTAAGTGTAAAACCAAAATTTGCATTTGTAATTTAATTCTGAAAAGATTGTTTGAATTAAAAATTACAGGGGATACCCAGAAAATTCTAAAAAATAATCAATAATCACAACAATTAAATTAGCAGCTGACACACAGAAAATATCCTTTTATCAAGTTTTATTCATATGATTATATATTATAAGCAGATAATAACAAACAACAATGGATAAACAGTTTTGTTCAGGTAATATAGATTTTCCATATTTAGATATAATTGTAATGTAAAGCATTTTAGAATACAAAAATAAAGGAAAAAAAAAAAAAAAAAGAAAAGAAACAAGAATAAAATTAACTAAAATCAACAATTTTGATAGATAAGATTTATAAATCAACCACAAAAAATTATTTGATAATGAAAATATAAAAGTGCATATTAAATAAATGCAATTCTATTTATTAAAATAAAATAGATGGGTAAATTATTCAACATTTACAATGAAATAGTATCATTATTGCTTATTTTAATTTGCGAGTTTACTATAACTGTCTAAGCAAGTAAACTTATTTTTCAAACAAATTTAATTATTGATGAATTTGCATGTTGATAAATGTAAGTACCATATTTGAAAGATGATTATTTACAGCCATGCATAGTATGTTTTTATTTTGCATATGCAGGTATACTTACGTAGTACAAATATTGATACTGGAGAAATAGATTGATAAGAAAAGGCAATGAATTTTCTCCTACATTTTTACATATATACTATTTCTGATAAGACTGTACAAATTGATTTCTGCTGACTGAATGGATTAGAAAGAAAAATATTATTTTGCATACCTTAGAACATAGTTTTCTCAGGAGAATTTTTGCTATTTACAATCCCAGCCTTGAGAGTTTAATAATAAATAGTACATCTCAATAAATGCTGTATAAAGAAATTTTTTTGCACAGGGTAACTTCTTTCATCGAAAAGTCCAGCACAATCAGTTTTAAAATCCATTAAAATGTTATTAAATGCTGTTCTCTATCATGAAAATTTTGAAGATTTTTTTTTGTCACCTTTCTTTCTTGCATGTTTAGCTTTTTTAACATAACATTCTACAAGATTTTTCACTTTTACTGGATTGATTTCCCCAGATCTGTTATGACATATCTGTGTAAAAAAAACTATGAATTAATAAATATTTCAATATAAAATATTAAATTTCATATATCCAGAAATACTAAAATTCAAACAATAAAGGTTATAAAAAAATAACATACATATCAACATAACTGTTTTTTAAAATTATTATTTTACTGATTATATAGATAATATAATAAATTAAGAAATCATGAATTAATATCAGACTAAATCATACTTAAATATAAATTTGTGCTGATAATTATTCATTCATTTTCACAACAATTAGAAAAATATAAATTAATGATTATATAGATTAAAATCGACACCTCTACACATATAAATATGTTCTACACACCTTCGGTACAGATTTTCTGAGTATATCCTTATATTCTTCTTTTGTTACTTCTCGTGATTTATAATATGGCTTAAGAGCCAATTTCACTTCTTCTACAACTCGTTCTTGGCGATTCAGTTTTTTCAAAAACTATATTTAAAATAAAAGATAATTAATTATCTGAAACATCAAAATATTTAATAATCAAATAAATATAAAACCTTGAAGTATAGGAAAACATCATACAAGCTCATAATTAACAAAATAACATAGTTCTAAGTATATAATCTTGAAATACACCCATTTAATCAATAATTTGTATAAAATAACATGCTAAAATTAAACATAATAAACATTTTATAAAGCATTAAATTAATCCTACTCCTATTTGAACACTATAATGTATGATCACAACACTGTAGTGTGTATCCACACTTCTTAAACCACACTCCAGAGAGAAATATTAAATATTTCTAATTATACTTGGAATAATCTATGTTAATTGTATACAATATGCCACAAATGAGTAAATATACTTGGAAACCAAGAGCTGAAGCTTTGATTTGTTGAGAATAAAATCCTACACAAGTGTACATTATTTCAAAATATACTAAAAGGACCATTAGAGTTCATTTTATTGATGACTTATCACTTAAATCTCTTAGCAATTCAGTAACGGGTTATTTTTGGAGAACATTTAGGACGATAACAGCTTATGGATTTGGGAAGACGATTGTCAAAGATAGCCACAATCACTCCAGTGAAGTTAATTAAAATATTTTTAAGTACATGCCAGATTTTAGAAAATTGTAGCCAAAACAAATTAAATCCCTTCTTTTTTTCCAGATAAATTGCAATATAAAATTAGTCCAGGAAAACCATTTTAAATTTTAATTCTATTTTGAATTAATGACATTAATTTTTTTTTAAAATTCAGAAAAATAGACGAATAAATTTCTTTGTAAAGATAACTTCTGAAAGGGTAACAAGAAATTTTCAGAATTGCAACATGAATTTTTTTTTTTGATTTTGGTTATTTCAATGTTTTCAGAATTATAACACAATCACCTCTGCCAACCACCCATTATGAAAGGAGTTATTAGAATATAGTAGAATCCATTATCTCACTGAGAATGCCCCTTAGCTTTCTTTGTCATTCCAAATTGAGTTTCATGCTTGATAAGGAGGAAAGGACCAAACCAAATCTGTATGTTTCATTTAAGAGGGAATGTTGAACATACCACTTAGGAGAAGAAATACTTTGGAAGATTTCTAGACCAAAGATAGATTTTTGGAAAGTGATTCTTAGATTATACAATACAGAAATTTCTACTTTCAAATAAAACGTTAGCAATTTCTTTCTTTCCCTAGCTAAAAAAAAAAAAAAAAAAAAAATTCTCATATAAGTAACTTATAATTATGAATTAAATTATCTATACATGTTTTGGATAGACCACAATTTAAGGGACCCTAGGATTTGGCACCTTTTTGTTGTCACATTCAAGATTTTGCGATAAATATGGTTTCTGTGTTTCTACTGTATTCCAACTTGTTGCCTCTATTTGTTTTAAGTTTCAATTTTTGCTTTATGCCTGATAATTAATCTTTGGTTTGGAGGTAAAAATTGTTATGCAATAACTTTGGGAAACATATTATTTTGATAGCAGCTGTGGGAGTTTTATTGGTGATATTACTTCGTTTGAAAACAAGATTATAAAAAACAAGAATAAACAGTATAATGTCACTTATTGTCAAAATGCAATTGTGACATTACTTCTATTTTTCACATGTCTAAAATCTTTTGATAATTTAACAATTTATCTCTGAGGAGTATTTTTTTTAATGCTTTCGAGAGAAATAAGATTTATATTGTCCTTAATCAGTTTAAACTGTTCAAGTAAAAGGCCAAAGATGTTTTACAAAGCCTATATCTCTTTTAGAAATATAGGCTTTGTTTTTTTCTAGTAATTTTTTTTATCTAAATGAAATAAAAATTTTATAATTTGTTAATACTTTTTTTGTCAGTTAAATTCAAATCCTACTGCTTTGATTTGTTTCAAATTGTTATTCAATTATTTTATTTTAGTTTCTTTATGTTTTCATTACTATTAGTATTGAAAGATCACAATATACTTTTATATACAAGAACTCCTAAAATGAGATTTTACTCATATTTCCTTTTATAAATTCTATAAAAAGTAGAAAGAGAAGACCAATGTCTTATGATTATAAAAGTACCAATTTAAACAATTACTTAAAATTAGTCTTTTTTTCTGATATATATATATATATATATGTAATCTTAAGAAGTCAAAGATGGGCACATAGCTCATATTTTTCACCATTATTCTAGTATCATACAATTAAAAAGTGTAAAGTAAATCATAGTTACCTTCTCTTTCACTTGCATTTCAACTGCTGAGTTTGGAAGTTCATCCATTATCTGTAATGATTCTTGTACTTTTGTCTCCTTTTTCTCAGTTCCCTTTTGTTCTTTCTTGCCTTTTCTATTCTTATCTTTAACATGCATTCTTACAGGCTGTTTTTTAGGATCAGATTTATGTTCATGTTTTGATTTTTTTGATCCTGAATGGGGTTTAGATTTTTCATTTGCAGACATAGTATCATGAGTTCGTTTTTCAGAAGTCCTTTGATCTGCAGTAAATAAGCTATCAAACACATCTTTATTTTTTGGAGAAGAAGGAACAGGTGAATTAGCTGGAGAATAACCACCAGAATCAGAAGGTGAATCATTAGGTGAGTATGGAGTATCAACATCCATATCAATAACTTCATTTTTTTCAGCAGAAGGAGAAAGTTTTGGATGTTTATCACACTTCTGTTGGGAGCTACTGACTGCCAGAGATTGGATGTGTGTTGACATGAGATTAGTAGAACTACCCTGAGATTTACTGTTATCACTAGCATTTTGTATAAGTGTACCATGATTCATAACTTGGTTTTGTGAAAACACCAATCTTGAAATAGGTTGATTCGCAATGCTTGCAGGAAGACTTGTGGGTTGATTTTGTGTTGTACACACGATGGGAGATTGATGATTTGCAAGAATACCAGAAAGATTGGGGGCAAATGGTGAATCATTTGCATTGGAGGAGGGGCCATACCATGTGCCATTGTTAAGCTTTGTAATAATGAATTTGGGGTAAGAGGTGGTTGAATATTTAATTGAGGATGCCTTGGTTGAGAAAGCAATGTCATTCCAGCAGGTGGTGGAGGAGGTGGTGGCACTGAACTCATATGTGACATATTTGGAGGATTAGGTGGTGGCGGAAGGGTACTATTGCCATGCATATGAGGCATGAAAGAACCCCTCATCACTTGTTGCACATGATTAGTGGGCAACATTACATTACCCATTTGAAAAGCTCCATTTCTTGGAGGCACTAAATTGGACATTCCAGGTAAGTTTGAAGCAGCTGAAGATACATGAGACATAAAACTTGGTGGTAACAACATACTCTGGACAGAAATAGGGCTAGCCATTGAAGTTTGAGAGTGCACAGTGATAGGTTGAACAACACTAGACACTAAAACAGTAGAGACATTACTAAAATCACTTGAAGTGCTTGGTTTAATATTACGAGAATCCTCTCTAACGTCAATTGGCTCAGGTTCTGGTGGTAGTGGAGGAAGCTCAGGAGAAGGTGGAGGTTTTGGATTTATAGTAGGTAAAGGTGGTGCTGAAGGCATAGGAGGTGGAGAGGGACTTGTGGTTGGCTCACAAGGATCGTAACTGTCATTATCAGCTGGAGAGGGTGGAGATGGTGATCGAGGAGACCGCCTCTTTGTGGAAAAATTTTCACTTTCCTTTGAGATATTACTATTAACATCTTTATCAGAAACAAAAGAGGTTTCTTCAATAACTGGATTATTTTCCTTGGGTACTGATGCTACAATTTGTACTTCAGGACTGCTACAACTATTTGAAAAATTATTTGCCTCAAACTCATTAGCAGACCCTGTGTCATTACCATTTTCTTCACAAATTTCTTGCACCGATTTTTCTGATTCTGGTGAATTATTATCATCAGGATCATCTCCTCCTTGCCAATAACTTTCACTTACAGATAAAACAGGGTTTTTCTCAGGAGGAGTAGCAGGTCGTTTGATGGTTGTACAATCTAAAGAGTTTTTACTTTTATCTGTTGAAGAATGTTTAGATTTAACTTTATTTTCATCAGGCCCTAATGATTTATCCAGTTCCATATCTTCTGATAAAATTTTTTTGTCTTTCAAATTAGATTCACATCCATCAGGCAAGGCATTTATTTTTGGAGAAGATGCACGATTAAAATTTACATTAATAATAATGCTATCACCTTTTGCAAAAATTTCTTTAGATTCTATTGACGTTAATTCAGCGTAAGGGCTTCTTTCATTTTCAACTTTTCTTTGAAGAACCTGTTTCTTTTCATGTTTTGCTTCCTTTCTTTCTTTGTGCTTTGATTTTTCTTTTCTACTTTCTTTTTGTTCTACAACTATTTTTAATTTGTCATCAATTTTACGAACTTCTCTTTCTCGTTGTTTATCAGAGAAATGATCACTTGAATGTATATGTTTATGTTTTTCCCGAGAATGATCTTTGCCTGACTTACTATTTTCATTTTTCCGATCCTTATGCTTACTCTTATGTTCTTTTTCCTTAAATTTACCCTTTTCATACACAAGTCTTTCAAAACGTTCTTCTTTTTCATACCTTAAATCTCTTTCATATCTAAGTTCTTCTTTCAGCTTCTCTCTTTCATACTTATCTTCACCTTTAGAATGCTTGCTTTTTTCATGCTTATCTTTTTTCTCTTTAGTGTGTTTATCTTTAGAATGTTTTTCTTTGCGTGATTTTCTTTTTTCACGATCAGAATAATTCCTATCCTCACTTTTATTTTTATCAACTTTACGAGAACGTGAATCATAATCAGTCTTGGATTTTTCAGATTCTAATTTCTTTTCTTCTCTTCTTCTTTCAGAATTTTTGCTATCACTTTTACGACTTGTGTCACTTTTATCCTTATTTCTCGATTCTCTTTCACGATACAAAAGTCTTTCATCTTTTGGTCTACCATCACGATAACTTCTTTCTCTTGTATGTTTAGATAGCCTTTTCCAGCTAATATCTACTCCCCCAAGATCAACTCTACTTAAAACACTAGTCCTTTTATTTTCAAAGGATACTGTTTCAGGTATACTATCTTTATCTCTATCACGTTTTAATTTCGGAATTCTAGGCAAATTTGAAATGTTTATCCTTGGTGCAAATTCACCATACTCACCTGTGTCATCACGCAAACGATCTTTTCTCTTTTTACATCGATGAACAGGTCTTTCTTCAATGATTTCTCCCTCTTCTTGATCTTCAAAAGACTGATTAGAATGAGAAGTTTCCTGTTTATTGTGTTCGACAGACAGGACAGTAACTTCTTCACTAACATCGTTATGATTTGAGCTAAAATGGTCTATCTTTTGCACAACTTCATTTAAGTCTTTTTCAGTGGAATTAGTTGAAGAATTACCTTGAAAACCACATACTATTATATCATTACCAGTTTCAGAAATATCTTCTATTCTAAGAGGTAACTTATTTTTTTTAGGATCCTTACCTGGACTTTCAACATTTAGATTGGATTCATTTTTTTCATCCATAACAACATTTACTTTTTCATAATCATATTCTAGATGATTAGGTGATGATACTTCAAAATCTTGACCATTTTCAAAACTCTCATCTGGAGGAGGTGAATTTTCTAACTGACCATCCAGATTTTCATCTAAGCAAGGAGTGCTGGCATTTTCAAGCGAATCTAAATTATCTTCATCATCAGATTTCAAAACTATATCACTGCAAATATCAATTAATTCAGACTTTTCTTCATTTTGCTTATTTTCCTGAATTATATTAGAACTGTTAGTAGTAGTAGTATTTTGCTGATCCTGAACAAAACTGAAATTCAAATTTTTATCACTTTGGAAATTTAAATTACTTTCTTGTGAAGCCGGATCACTAAGATTAGAATGATTACTAACAATGAGATTTTCCGTTTCTCCAGTTTGAGAGACAGAATCACAAGTATTTTCAGTTTCCATGTTAGACACTTCTTCAATGCATGAATTATCATAGTATCCACTATTCTCATTAGAAACACTATTTTCACATTGCATTTCAAATTCCTCATTACTTTCTTCTCTGCAAGACTTGGGAGATTTTATATTAGTGCATGAAGTATTGAGATTATCTTGACAAATTTTCTTTGTACTATTTAATAAAATTTCATCATTTTCCTGATGATCAGTGATATCTTGAAGTCTTTTGTTTACATTATTCAATGAGTTTTCATCATCATTTTCATGAAGATCAAGATCACTGTCTGACTCATTTTTAGAAGGATCAACTTCACTGTCTGACTCATTTTTAGAAGGATCAACTTCACTGTCTGACTCATTTTTGGAAGGTTCAACTTCACTGTCTGACTCATTTTTAAAACTACTTTCATTTTTTACAGCTGCTTTAGAATTATTACTTTCTTCATTTTGAAATGCCTCTTGTGAAGATTCCCCACTTGACTTATAGCAAGCTTCATTACTGTTTTCAATACACGAATCACTTTTATTTGGTGGATTTGTATCAATTCTAAGTTGATCATCATCTTCAGAGGCTACATTACTACTAATATTACTTTCATCACTCTCACATGCAACTTCATTAGCTTGTGGCTCATCAATTTCTTTAGTTTTTTCATTATCTTCTTCAGCTTGTTGATCCTCATCAATAATGAGATCATTATCACTTGAATCACTACTGTCATTGGGATTATTAATTTGAGTGTCATCACACTTGAAAGCAATTTTTATAGATTCAACTATTTCACCCTCTTCTTCACCCACCGATTCAATGTCACTATATATATCAACCTCATCTTCACTATGATGACTTTTAGAAGCTCGAACATCTTTCTTCATATCTTCTGCAGTAGATGTACTACAAAAATTTCTTTGAACTACAGGTGGACAATGTTCATTGCCAAATCGTTCATTACTATTAGCACTATTAATAGGTCTAGGAGTTGAGCTGTCTTCATAATTTGCAGATCTTTGCAAAGTTGTACCAGAAGAGCTACAACTATAAGCTTGTTTAGGAGCTCCACCACTATATTTTGAAGAATTACTCTGAGCGGGATTCATTGGTCTTTGTTTAGCAATAAAAGAATCCAATAAAGGTAATTTTATATCATTATTTAATGATGATGATGAGGGCAAGGAACTTTGACTGCTATCATCTGATAAAGAAGGGGGAGGTGTGACAGCAGTAGCGTCATTTTTAGTTTTTGAGTTCCGCAATACTGTTCCATCACGTCTCAGAGTTAAGACATCCGGAGAATGCAATAGAGTTTGACTTTCAAGTATACTACCAACAACATCAAAATTGGGTATAGGCGTTGATACCCTGTTTAAGAAAATCATTTAGTTAAGAAAATTTATAAAATTATTTCAGGATTATTATATTATATTTTTACTAAAAAAAAAAAAAAAAAAAAAAAAAAACCTATATCTAGTAAAAACATTTATTTGAAAACAGCACTTAAAAAGTAAACAGGCAATCTTCATAAAACAGCAAATTTTATAAAAAATTCATGGGATTGAATTGTGATACATTCAGCTTATGGGCATTATTTATCTGAAAAGGATTTATGTTAAAAAGGGAAAGAAGGATGAAATTGTAACATTATGACTTGCTTAGTGAAAAAAATAATTTAAGGGATTTTAATAATATCTCTTCGTTTCTATTTTTGTTCTAATTTGTATTAAATGAAACAAATTTAATTGTAGAAAACTGCTTAATAAAATCACCTTACAGAACTGCTCATAACTGAAGAGGATATAGTAGAAAAACTATACAAAATCAAAAAACCTTTAAGTCTAACATTAATAAAATGACAATACATTGTTTTTAATAATGGATTCCTCAAGCTTAAGAAGAAAAAATGGAAGGTAATAGAAAAACTTTAAAAAAATGTATTAATAAAACAATATAATTGATATTAAGGTAGAATCATTCATTATATAGCAATTTACAATTGGATTTTTCTTTTTATTTCTTAAAATTACTAGTGTCATGCTGATACATCCATGTATATTTTCTTAATTAGACTATTTCATATATTCTCTTATAATTGAAAAATTTGTTCTTTCTTCCATTAAAAAAAATTAAATCCTTTTATAAGCATTCAATCCAAAAGTTAATTTTTCCAATTCTCACTTATGTATTTTACAGTTATAAAATTAATTTTTAATGCTTAAAATGCAAAGGCACATTGTTTTCAATTAAAAGATATCTGGTATTATGATACTTTTTGTCTGCATAATGTATTGTTACCTGTATTCATAGTCTGAATCAGCATCATAAAATGAACTATCAGGAGCTGCAGAAGTTGCTGCTGAAACCAAAGCTTGGCTTCGAGAACGCAATAGCTCATTTCTTCTTTTTCTTAATAAGGGAAATTTAGATTTTGTTGCAGAAGATACAATTGAATTCTATAAAGAGATGTAAATTTTTTAATAATTGATATTTTATTGTACCAAGTTCTTGTCTTCATTAAGTTAAATGTCATTTATTTTTTACTGTTTACACATATTCTATATACACAAAGTTAAACATAATTTACTTAACATGAATAACAATATAATTTAAATTCTGTTAATATAATATAATACAATAATATTAAATATAACATTAAAATAATGAATTTAAATAATTATAAATATTCACTCTGGGTTACATAATTATTAGCAGGACAAAAATATATAACAACACTTCTTATGCACATTAAAGTTTTTGTATAATACAAATGAAAAATCCTCCCAAGAATAAATGAGACACCTAACAATTTAACACATAAAGAAATAAAACAAGTAGTGTAAAAGATGACAAGCATTATACATTAAAAAATTTATCTACATAAAATAAATTTTATAAAAATGTGAAAACCCTGAGAGAGAGAAAAAAAAAAAACCAGTGAAAAATAACTTTAATTAAAATGCATCCATAAAATTACAATTATTTATACAGGTCATAATCAAAGAATAAAATATATTATTTAATGAAATATAAAACTATTTCATGAACTAAAGGTTGGTCAATAAAAAGGTAAAATACCCTCATGATCTATGATCTAAGTAAATTGTGTAATGTAATAATGAACAATTTCTTGTTAAAGTAATAAAAAATACAACAAAGTAAAAAGTTATTATATTTGATATGAAGAAATAAAAAACAATAGATAAGAAATTTACAAGTATTATGACATTCTTGTAGTTCAGGGAGTAGAAAAATTAATAATTCCCATGATAAATAGAAAAATTGATGTAGTATTTTAATGCTTCAGTGATTCTTTGCTTGACATTTTTTTATGAGACTGATGAATTTATTAGACACTGCATTAGAGTAAAGATGACAAAAGAAGTCATTGTACAAATAATAAATAACACATTAAGTATTTTTCTGATTGTTTGTGAGCCTTCAGCATAAAAATAGGAAAACAGAAAGAAAGGAGGTCACTGTTAAACTTATAATCTTTAACAAGATTTGTTATTTTAAGATATCTTTACATGAAGACAACAGAAGTAGCATAGCTAGACCCCTTTCTCAAAATATTTTTTTATATGCATAAAATAAAAATTATATGTATGCTTTCCCAAATAAATTAAATATAAAAAATATATTACAAAAAATCTTATGGTTCCAATTTTATAATTAAAGTTTAGTCAATACAAATATTGATTTTGTTTATTTAAATGCAATTGTTATAGATGGAAAACTATCTGTTATTTCTACTTTTAATAACAGATGGATTGATATTATATTTATTGTACACATTATGTGAAGTGTAATATTTTCGACAAATTCTTATTAAAATCTAACGATTATTTTCTGATCCAAATGGATCCCTGGTTAAGAATTTTCATGTTAAAGTATAAAATATTATATTTAAGTACAAAACATTAAAAACCTTGAGTTCACTTTAATAATAAATTGAGTGACGGCAGAGAGAAAAAAAATGTTTTTAGCATAAGATCTGAATAATAATTTAGTGTTGTGTGAAAGAACTATACTTTGATAACATGCAAAAAGTTTAACTGTTGAAATTGACCATTTAACGAAAGAAGCTAAGCAAATATAGCACATGTGAAGTTAAAACAAAAATGGAATGACTAACTAAATAACACAGTTTTTAGACAAATCGTTTGCCATCATTCTAAAGATGTCGATTTCTTGCTAAATTTTAATAGGCAAGTAGGTCTTCATAAAAAATAACTTTCCATCCATTATCATGTTAAATTATTTATTTCCCTTTGGTGTTTGGTTTATCAACTTGGCACCAAATTTAGTACTTGTTGATCAGCACCTCCAGATCCTCCAGTAACAATCTCAATGCCTCTTCATAGAAAAGAACTACTTGAAGGAAACATCATAAACTGCACTGTCTTATTTGAGAACTTGATACATCTGGATGATATGGTAGAGTCCAGTTTAAATCATTGCTAATTTGAAGAACACCCTTCATTGAATAATTTAAAAAATTTTAATTACATGATTTGGAATAGGATTGACATTGAGATCTATAGGTTTGGTTTGTTGCTCTACGGTCATTTTGCATACACTTTAAATTAATTAGATAGGGACTACAATTTACAGGGTCCATATAGGTTTTTTTTCTTTTTTCGAACCACTAACAAACATCCATGCCACCAACAGGATTTGAACCTGAAACCTGTGGTACCAAAAGGCCAGAGCACTAGCGAATTGGCCATCAAGCTGCCATTGAGATCTATAAAGAATACTCTTTCTATGCATGAACTATGATGCTCAAGTGAGCATAGCTACTTGTTTATTTTGAAAAACCTGGAGTCTTTTTAAATTGGAAATTGAAGAAATTTATATAAGAGAGTTGGTCTGATGGATGTAAAGTCTTGTGTTTGATTGACAGCTTTTTCTTTCAAGGAATTAGGCTATTGAGTTAACACTCACAATAATTATTTTCACAAGAATGTTTTTTTTATATAGGAATTGGAAGACAATTTTGGGTCTAATAACCATTCCAGGTTCTTATATTTAGTAAGAAAATTGAATTAAAAAAAGTGACAATCTCTAAGGATTGGTTTGTCGCTCTACGGTCCTCTTGTGCATACAAGGTTTAAACAGACCAGGACCTACAGTTTAACGTGGATTCCGAACCACTAACAAACATCCATGACACCGCCAGGATTCGAACCTGAAACTTGGGATACCAAAGGTCAGAGCACTAGCCACTTGGCCACCAGACCACAATCTCTAAGGAAGATGAGTTTCCAAGTGAATGGCAGACAGAAAATTTTGAATGCATTGATTTTGATTTTTCTAGAAGTTAGACATTTTTATAATTTAATGACATAATTTTGAAGATTGGCAACAGAAACCATGGCGATTTATTCTATAATGTTACACCAGTACTCTCTACATACAAAATAAATAACAATCAAATTTTAGGATATTATTGATACAAATGTTAAAGAAAGTAATAAGGAGGAAAGCTCGAGGAAATATACTTTCTTGGATTGGTCAGGATGCAGAGATAACTTCTTCCATTTGAATTTGAAAGTTATATGAATCGAAAATCTAAGTTGTATTTCAGATATTAAGTCATTGTGCAAAATTTTTATCAGATTTTGGCAATTTCAGAGATAATATTCTTATATCAGTGCTATAACCTAAAAATAATTATTGCAAATCTGATTTTATTGAGGCATTGATAGTAGAAATAAAGATAATCTGGATTTCTTGTTCTCTGCCATAGTATAATTGCAGGGAGAATATCTTAAGGGCAAAATTCTCATAACTTCAGGCATGCAAGATAAATTGGAATCAAGGTCTGTGAACACCTCAGCGTTATAATCAAAAGGGATGTACCAAAAAGAAAAAAATCTTCCACAGTAACTGTTGGAAGATTGTCATATTGCCACTGTAGAAATATTTAAGTTTTGTTCCAGTAATTTTAAAGCGGAGGATGCTTTCTCACTCCTCTGAAGAAACCAGCATATGTTATATTCATACCAATTCAACTGTTGTTTTAGGATGATAAAAAAAGTTTTCATGTTAGAAACAAAAATGCCCACATAATACTCATTATTCCGGGTTAACAACTGTGAACAAAAATAAATTTTTGATCAAAAAAGTTATATACATGGAAAAAAACAGTTCTGGTAAGCCCCATAGCTCAAAATACTGGCCTAAGTCAATAAACAATGTTTATATAAATAACAGAAACTGTTTATATAAATAACAGTTTTTGTTTTAAAAATGATCTTCTGTGTGCTATTTTAATAACCTTTTCGCAGTTATGTATGTTTATTTTATTATGTTCAATTGCGTCTTAATTTTATAATCTAATAAGTTAAAATGCAAAATAATTATGAAATGCATATAATGGTCAATTTAGTAACATATATAAGAAAGGGATGAAATTTACTATTAAATAATTTTGCATATAAATACCTGAAATAATCTAGAAGGAACAGATCTATTTGCATTAGTTTCTTCATCGGATGAATCAGATGAAGATCGAATACTCCTAAAGATTGATTTTGTAATCAATAAATTCTAAACAGGAGAAAAAAAAATAAGTAATAATAATAAAAGAGCATATACAAATAATAGATTGAATTAATATATTTATTTATACATATCATTTTACCTGATTTAATGATCTATGACGGTTTATACACGGTGGAGTTATTGGAGTAGTAGTCCTTGTTTCAGTACTTAATGAGCGGTGAGGCCGAAGAGAAGATGCAAAATCTTAAAATAAATTTTTTATTAAGTCAAGTATTACATACACAACATAAATGATTGACTATTAAATCAAACTAAGTCTACATTGAGTCAAAAATAAATTATTAAAATAAACTTAAAATTTATATTCTATATTTAATTTATCACTTTTTTCTACATTTCATAAAAGAAGACAATGATTGATACTTGATTATTATAACTAAAACAACTGCTTAGAGATTTTACTTAGCAACACTATGAATTGGACATCAGATAATTCTGCATCATTTGTACATCTCTATCAAATTTATAAACATTTAAGAGTGATTTTCTCTCTCGGTTTATTTAAAAATATTGCAAGAAACACAATATTGAATAAATGTGCCTGAATGTTTGATAACTGCAGCGAAAATCTCATACTTGCCAGCAAAAAAAGGATAAATGCAATATCATTCTTAAAAGTGAAAATTATCTTCTATCTAAACATATATCTAAAAACAAACACATGATGCATGCTTATTTTGGCAAAATAAATATTAAAGATCTGCAATTAAAAGTGGTGCAAATTCTACAGGTATTTACAAATTTATAATAAAACACCATTTGTTAATGCTTTTTAAGATTTATTTACTGTTAGTGAGAAGAGCTTTTGGTATTTCCTTTACATTTAACTGTAAAGCATTGCATCATAAAAGAAAATCACCCAGCAGTTAGAATTACTGATAATGAACACCCAAAAATTTTGAACACTTAAACTTTCACAAAAAGTTAAAATATTTTTATTATTGCATAAAAAAATACTTAAATATGAAAAAAATTTAAAATTAAGATAATTTTAATTAATAAAATTAATCATCAACTTATACATCTAATATTTAATGAAAGTCAAGTTTTTAATAATTATTATTTATACTTTAAAGTTCTTCATATATAATTCTCAACTTACTTAAAATAAAGTTATTTTCACACTTATGACACTTCCATGCATCAGATGATGTTGAACCTAATGGAGAATGAACACAATATTCATGATAAAGATTTCCACATGAATGACATCTTAAACAAGCACTTTCATTTTTATCTCTTCCACATAAATCACAGCAATCAACAGCAGAAAAGGGTTCAAAGTTGGGTAAAATTTCAAAAGCTGGCATAAAATCTTCGAAAGAGTCAATCATTACAGAATCCGTGTCAGAATCAGAATGAGATGACAGCACAGAATTGTTGACATATAGCTAGATAAAAAAAGCATTGCATCAAAAAATATTTAGTAACTATACATTTGCATTTTTAAAATAGCTGTTAATATCTATAATTTTGATTACTATTAGCAATTTGCAGCAGAAGTTCAATTAAAGTAACCATTAACAAAACTTTGAATGATGCAAATAGCATTTATATTGGATTAATAAGTCAAGATGAAATACAGTGAAATCATTTAATGCAAACTACCTTGCCATAGGAATTTTTTATGCAAATATTTTTAATATATTTTCATCCTATAGATTTATGTATAAGATGAAATATATTTAAAAACCTTTTTTAAATAAATTAAAGAATTTATTAAAAACTTTTGAGTAAGGTTAGTTCAATGTTTATGAATGTTAAATTTTAGGCACAAAAATTTTTGTTAATTCTCTTCAAAACTTAACAGCATTATTATAGCACAAGAGGGATTTTGTAAGAGGCATTTATATCATGATGCAGAATAAAACAATGTTGGTCTTTCCCAAAACAACTAACAATTATTTAAGTCAATAAAAACATTTCTATGTAAACTAACAGATGTAACATAGTTTATAATAATTTGATTTTGGTCCAAAAAATAATATCACAGAGTTGTCGAACAATGCTATTTTATTTTGAGAGGGAATGAAAATAACAAGTTTTTATTGATCTTTCTAAATGCAAAAAAATATGGATATGGGAGAAAGAGAACCTAAATAAAGATTTTTTTTTTTCCTGAAAATCTGTTTTGTTTAATTAATTTCATTGTTGAGATAATAGTATTATATATATTTATTATAAAATATAATAAAAATCACTTACTGTTTTGGCTATCTTCTTTTCTTTATGATGACGAATTAAAATCAAATTAAATTTAAGTCGATCAATAGGACATGTATTAACATTCTAAAGAAAAAAAAAAGAAAGTAATTAGAAAAATGTCATACAAACAACATTATTGAAGATAGAAATATAGATATGATATTAAACCAATATTTTTCAATTATAAAAAAAAAAAATACCTTTGCCCATTGCTGCAAACATCCTAAACAGAATACATGGTCACAAGTTTCAGGTGTAGCAATATCCTGGCCTAAAAATTTGCTGAGGCAAATGGCACATTTTTCAGTCTGTTCATTGTCACTTAAATCATTTGATACTTCTGTACCTATAAATAGTTTTTAGCAAGTTAATTATCTAATTTAAAACACTTTTTTTTTAAAATCAAATAATTGCATGTTTATTCAAAACTTAAAAAAATATATCATAGTTCTTGATTTATATTTGTAATCATTAAATTTGTTTGTAGATGAAGTGTTAAAATGGCAGCCAAATTAATTCAACATATAACAATTTAATTTGTGCAAATGTATTAAAAATACATTACTTTTACAATCATAAAACTAATATTATTTCATAAGCTTAGACTTTCTTACACATTAGAGGTGTTAAAATCAACTGGATGCCAGGCCCTTTATCATATGTATATTAAGTGAGCATCAAAAATTTAAGTTAAAAAACTACATTAATACAAATCATAGGAAAGTGACAAAGATTATAAATAAACTAGAAAATAATAAATATTAAAATTTTTTACGTTATAACAAGATAAGCAAAACGCTAATTTTTATAATATTTATTATAACTATGAATTTTAAATAATCTGCCATACATTACTTTTTACTAGCAAAGTTTATCCTTAACCAATATGTCAATGACTGAGTGCAGACTATACTTTTACTGAAATAAATTAATATTGATTTGTTTGTCACCTTTGAAGTTCAAAATTAATTATTCAAATAGGTGTTTTCAAATATTTATTTTTTTTCAAAACACCTTCAATTAGATATAATATTTATTATGTTACCAAGAAAATTTTGCCAGATTATACTCTCAAATGTATTTTTAAAATCAATATAAAAAGTACATAATTTTATTACAAGTATATTTAAATTATATTCAACATTTTGTTTGTATACTCAGCAACTTTAATCTCATCTATAGATTCAAGTCAATAAAATAATACAAATTACTTTTCATGTGCTAATAACATACTAGTAATACTTCACAGATATGTTGGTATACACATGATAGATAAGAATTTATTTATGCTTATTAGAAATAATCACTAAAAATCAAGATATTTAAGTTGAATAGAAAATATAATAATAATAAAAGAAAAACAGCTCTTCCTATTTCCTGCATTATAAAAAATTAATTAATTTAATTTAATTAATTAAGAATTTAATTTTACTATTGTTGTTGTTTTCACTTACAAATTATTACAATTTTACTTTATAGTTTATTTCAATATTGTACAATTTTATTACAAATATATTTAAATTATATCCAAAATTTTGTTTGTATACTCAGCAACTTTAATCTCATCTATAAATTCAAGTCAATAAAATAATACAATTACTTTTTCATGTGCTAATAACATACCAATAATACTTCACAGATATGTTGGTATACACATGATAGATAAGAATATATTTATGATTACAAAAAAGTAATCACTAAAAATAAGATATTTAAGTTAAAATATAATAATAATAATAAAAGAAAAAGTTTGTTATTTTTTACATTAGTATTATAAGAATTTATTTTTATTACTGTGGTTTTTATTTTTACTTACAAATTAATATTGTATCTTTATAATCTATGATGATCTAATAACTAAATATATTCTATTAATACTGAACATAATTAATCATTTTCTATACATTACTTATTCTAACATAGTTTATTACAAATCAATATATACAAATTTGGAACTGAAGATTGAATGCAAACTATTCTATTTTTTTTAAACATAATGATTAACATCAGTTAATGTTTTGTTATCTTTCATGCTCAAGTTACTTAAATAAATTATTTTTAAATATAATTTTATATAAATACACAATACATAATATTTATTGTGCCACCAATGAAATTTTGTCCCAACACACTTTCAGATATATCATTAAACCCAGCCTGTTTAACTTACCTGTAAATATATTTGATTTTAATCATATTAAAATTTTGATAATTTTCAGTAACCTTAATATGATCTATAGATTACAATTAATTAAATAATAAAAATTACTTTTTCATGTATTTATTACATGCTAATACACATGTGATAAATAATAAATGTTTTGGTTTATTAAAAATCAGATATTTAAGTTAAAAAAAGAGAAATACAAAGAAAAAGAAAAATAACTCACTATTTTTTACATTAGAATTGCAAGAATTAACTTTATTATCATTGCTTTCATCTTCACTTTCGAACTGTATAGGCTTTCTATTTACTTTTCGCTTTATTTCAATATCACTGTCTTCATCTTCTGAGTCACTGGAGCTAAAAATGTTTTTTGGCTTCTTTTTATGCTTTCGAACTACATGAACAATTTCTTCATCTGAACTAAGATCACGGGAATCTTTACTACTTGCCATTGGCTTGTAATTTATTTTAGCAACACATTTTTTCCTTCAATTGTTTAGATAGTACAATTAATATCTTTTTAGAACTTCAAGTTAGCCGCAATAAAAATATTCCATTGTTGATTACAGATGTAAAATAATTCCTGTAATAAATAATTATACATTAAAATTTTGAATCGACTTTATTTTATAAAAATAAATTAACTTTCAATTTTTGCTTATTTCAAATACCTTATCCCATGATAAAGTTTTCTATTAATATTTTTATATAAAATATTCTATCTATGTACCTCATATTTTATTTTTATGGATTTGCTCATAACTGAATCTGATCTACTTGCTAAATTACTTTGGCAATGCCATAAATAACAGTTAAATAAGATGGAAATACTAACAATTCTTCCCATCAAAAATTAGTAAATTTTAAAATGGTAACAACTGTATATTATTTTCCTTCTTTAATATAGGAAAAATCTTTAGCACTTTCATTATTGCATTTCTATATTTTTCGGCAACATTAGGGTACATTTTGTTCATTATTATAAATATATTCAGGTAAAAAAATTATTTTTATTTGAAAGACTATCACATCTTATTTTGTTTCAAATTTAATAGAGTACAGAAATAAGATTACTGCATCGGCCACAAAACTTGCAGTCTGCCAAGCAATTGAATTTGGCTATAATGAATCACTACTGTTTCTAAAGATATTTTAAAACATTTTCTTATTATGATATTCCTGCTTCAATAAAACATTTTATACAAATGTTAAATATATATGCAATATTCTGATAATATATAAAATTATTCTGAATGGCAATAATTTGTTTGGATATAATAACACATTTTGAAAATCTTTACACACTTTTAGCACGAGGTCCTGCACATATTACAGCTGATAAATAAAAAAATGAAAATTTTTTAAAAATAAATAAGCTACATAGATGATAATTTTCAAACTTCAAGAATTAGTAGTCTAATGCATGACATAATTATTAGTAAACATTTAATTTTAAAATAAGGAAAACAGCAGGGAAGGTCGAAGGGAGGTGCAATAAAAAATTTATTCATTGAAAATACCTTTGCTACCCATATAACTTAGAGTTAAATAAAAATTTTAAAAATTCATTATTAAAAAATTAACAGCTATTCATATTTAAAAATTCATGAAAAGGCAATGCAATTGAATGTCTCCACAAAATCATTCATAATGGCTTCAAAAATAAGGAACAATATTTTACAATTAATTTCTTTAAGAACATTTAATAATTTTTTTTCCTTCAATTTTTTAACATTAAAGAAATTTGTCTTTGATTGAAAAATTGCTTATTTAAAAACTGAAGGAATAGACAAAGCAATTAAATTTTTAATCAGAATTCTGTTATACTAATTTTATTAATTTGATATTATTCTTTCACACAACATCTTAAATTAAAAATAATTATAAAAATTTTTTTCTTTAAAATTTAATAAACATAAAAAAGATTTTGAAAAAATAATTTAGAAAAGGTATTAATTATACTTTAAATTTTTTATTTTCTTATAAAATAAATTAGATTAATATACAGTGAAAGCAATATTAAAATAATTTTTAAGTGTAAATTAATCATTGCTTTATCATTAAACTTTAAATCATTATGATATAGATTTATCTCAGTTTAGTTTTTTAAATAATAAATAACTTACATTAATTGTTATTAAATTTGTATTAATAAAAATATTTTACAACAAAACAGACAATTTCAAAATTAATTAGGAATGACACTACCTGTTTAAATTACATAAGATTGTTTCTTAAACTATGTTTAAAACTTAATTTAATATTGAGAAGTAAAAATAAAATTCAATGAATATAATACATTTTTATATTTAAATTGTTCATCTTTATAACAATTCTGAAACATTAACATAGCATTTAAAAAATAAAGGCGGAATTCATATTCACTACTTTTTATAAATGGAATGCTAAAAAATTAGAAAAATAATTTAAAATAGTAATATCTAAAAAATCTTTCTCACTTTCATATTTTACATTGATAATTTCTTTAAAAAACAATTCAAAATTTGATATCTAATCAGCTTTGTTTTTTACTTGTTTCTCTTTGAAATTATAAATAATTTTAAAAATGTTTTTTGATACTGTTCTATAAGATAGCCACCAGTTAACAATGTCTGTAAATATTTTCAAAGATTTAAATAATCTTTTATTTTGAAATTACGAGAAATCTTAAATCTTCACTTAACGATTCAGATGCTCTACTCATGAAAAGTTCCATTTTTTTTTTGTAAATTTTTTATTTCTGAAAACTGCCAGGTGATAAATATTAATATTAAACTATCTTATTAGATCTGCAAATCCTTATCAAATAGTTGAGATTTAACATCATTCAACTTTTGACAAAAATTGAAATACTTTTCACTTCTAAGGTTGGAATTTGTATTTTTCTCTCCTATTTGTCTTTAATGTAGAAGGAAAGAACATTTCAGAAAGAATTTCTTGTTAAGGTGTGCTCTTATAATTAGTAAGATAATCTTTATTAAAATTCTTAAATAAATATGCCAGTAAGATTTTTCAAATTAAAAATTAGAGATAGACATAGATAATATTATATATTAGTATTGTACCTTGTAATTAGTATAACTTTAATATAAAAAAATTGTTTCAGAAAATAGTTAGGTACAAACAACATTAGTTTTTAAATAATAAACAACTAAGAATCACTTTATTGCAAAACACTAAATAATTAAAAACATTATTAATAAAAATTTTAAATGAACAATAAGAATGATTTAAGTGTTATTTTAACAGATTCAATATTAAAGCACATAGAAATGCAATTCTTTTCTTTTTTTTATTGTTGTAGCTCTAACTTGCTCTATAAATTTTAATCAATAGAAAATAATATCAATACATAAACATATCACTTTATAAACTCAAAATAGTTATTGCATTATAAATAAAAACATAGGTATAACTGCCATTACTTTTCACCAAACACATAAGACGCCATTTCCCTTTATTTCCAACAATCGATTATTAAACGACCAAATGCTTTTACGCTTTTGTTGTGAATCTCATTAAAATAATGAATTTCATATAAACATAGCCATTAACTATAATATTTTCCAACTGTCATTGATATTCTTAAATCTATGCGCAAATGCCGCAATTTTTGATATCAACTACAATCGTTGCATTCCTTGAAATTAATGTGATATCGAAGTTAAAATATATTTCATTGGGACACAAAATAAAAGACCACAAATATATATATTATTACAACAATTTATATAGCAATTTTTATTGTTGGCATACTTAATTAAAATAATAACAAGTCTACACTTCAACTCTTCATTCCCGGATCATGAAAGTAATTGCCACTGAATATAAACTAATTTCATTGATAAATATTACAGACGCATTTATTAATTTGAAATAAGAAATAAATTCTTTTAAAGAATGAATTCATTATTGAAATTATTATTACTTTATTTATGCTTTTAATATTTTAATAAAACTTACATTTTTTATCTAAAATATTTAATTTCATTCACTTTCTGAATTAGTGACATTCTCAAAAGGACAGAAACTGATTCTTATTTACATTTAAGAATTAAAAGAAGAGCCATAATAATATTTTAATTCTTTTTAAGTATATTGTTTTCTTTGATTATTAATGTTTTATATAGCCAGTATGCCGGCATGATGATAGTATAGTGGGTAAGGTTCATATTGACATGACCATTAACATTTTTTTCTGTTTGAATTTTTTTTTAAATAACAAAATTTACTATAAAAAATATGCTATTTTAAAACTATGTGATGTTAAGATTTTCAGTTTAAAGCAATAAAAAATATCATAACATCAAACAGAATATGAACGATTAGGCTTGAAACACGGAATACATGGTTCAAGTTCACTGACCCGTAGACTGATTTGAAAGCATTTTGTAAGATTGATTGAAAGCATTGAATTAATTGCTTTTAATAATTAAAACAATAATTTGAATAACTTTTGCTTAAAGGATTTTTTACGAAAAAATAACAATTTTTTTTATATTAATTAAAAATATAATTATATTCATTAACGTAAAACTTTACCCCTATAATTAAGTTATTCAAACAAATTGCCATCTAATAGGAAACATTAGTGTAAATATTAAACCAACTGCGATTCTTTTGAGATTTTTAATTTTATTGTCTTTTTAAAACAAAGTAAAAAAAATTTTAAGCAAGAAAATTCCAGCAGCCATATACTAACTGCCATAAATATTTTGTTATATTACATATAAATAAATAAATATATAAATCAAAATTTATTAAAATTTTATTTGATAAAGTATTAATACTTTAATTCTTTCAAAACTTTGCTATATTTCGAAAAGGTCATTATCCTTGAAGTGGGTGTTTCAGAAATCCGCTAAATTTGAGGCTCTTTCATTTACACGTAACTGGACTCACTTGATAAAGATAACACTTGTCAATTTCCAGCTGACACTGAGTCACTTGATTTTACCGCTGACTACAGATCGAAAGTGAAACATTAAATTCTTTGCCATAAGTCTCTTGATACCTAAGTTATTTGTCTTAAAAGAAATATGGAAAAAATTTTTAAGTAAATTTTATGCTATTTCTTTTTATTAGATATTTTAAAAGTTGTTTTGCTATGAAAAATAATTCTGCATGTTTAAGACAATTTTTTTTAGTGCATAGTTTTTTTCAGTATTTTATTTATGATTGCTTAAAATATGTTTTATTCTTTTGTTATTATTTTTATTTGAATATAATACTAAATGTTTTTTTTTTCTTTGCTTATCCATGTGTTTTTATCTTTGCATTATAAAATTATACTTATTTTTAGGTACATTGATGAACACCAGAAGGATTATATTAATTCTTTGAGAGAAGCTGTTGCAATAAAAAGTGTTTCAGCATGGCCAGAAACTCGAGAAGATATTGTCCAAATGGTGAAATGGGTTGCTAAGGTATAAATAAGCTATGCATCATTAATGTTTAAAAAAATTAATAACTATTTTAAGAAATACTAAACATATTTTTTTAATTTTAAAAACTATTGTTTCCTTATCAATAATTTTTTTATTTTTGAAATTGAAATTTTTTTTTTCCAATAACTTATTTAACATAAATTTGAGCCTATATATGTGAAGTTAATTAAAAAATTGTTATTAAAGATAATTTTTTTATAATTATTTTTATTTATTGACAGAAAAAATGGATAAACATGTTTGCAAAGCTAAAGAGTAAAATTTCTTGTATAAAGAAATTAAAGATTAGTTTGTTAGTTTCACTTTTTGTGACCTATTCATATTTTTTCTGTTCAAATTTTATATGCCTGAGTAGATAATATGATTTAGCTATGAATTTAAATTCTACTTGCTTATTTTTAATAGCAGTAGATTTTTAAAGGTAGTGACTATCGTCAAATTAATTGAAGCATATTTTAGACATTTCAATGTCTAAAAAGCAGAAAATTGAGTGGTATTCTCTTAAAAATTTTTTTTTATCCAGTCAATGTAACAAGAAAATTTATTGGATATATAATATTGAATTCTTATATAAAAAATAATTGCTGCTATAATTTAATCATAAATTATAAAATATATATTAAATTTATTATCGTTAAAACCAAACTTGTAATAATGGAAATTTTTTAGCATGAATAGAACACTTAATTTTTCACATATTGAAAATAAAGAAATATTTTCTTTAAGCTATGTTAGTTGTATTTTTCTTTCTTTAATCTATTTTTTCTGCATTTAAATATTTGTGATCGGTTCATAAACATACAAGTATATTATTTTTCAATAAATATTATTTAAAATCTAGCTAAAATATGTGGTGGGATGAAATTTTATGTACACATTTTAAAACTAAAAATTATGTGACTATACATTAATGAAATTAAATGATATTAATTTAATAATTTATTAATGTGTGTGACCTTAAGTTTTTTCATTAATTAGTATGCTTATTATGGAATTCAAATCAAATATTTAAAAAAAAAAAAAGCAATTTTTTTTTGTATGTCCTTTCAGAAAATTAAGTTTCAAATTTTTTATAAACTTGCATCAATAAAGAAAACTAAATTATCCTTATTTAATTTAAATGAAAATACTGTGACTTAAATTTCCATTGAGAAAAATTATCACTTGATATTTTTTTTAGAAAATTTGAAATAAAAGTAATAAGTAATTTAATATTTGATTATAAGGTTAGTAAGAACATATGCAAGATGCACATTCATGATTCTTCTTATTTTTAGTATTTAGAAGACGAAGGAACTAAAGTAACACTAGCTGATGCTGGTATTCAAACATTACCTAATGGAAGCACTTTACCATTACCACCTATTTTATTAGGCACTTTGGGGGAGGATCCTAAAAAGAAAACCATTTGTGTTTATGGACATCTTGATGTGCAGCCAGCTAATAAAGTGAATATATTTTGTTGTATTTACTTTATGGTTTTTAATTAAATTGTTTCTATTTTTCTTTTATTAAATTATTCCATAATTATTCATTACCTGTAAAAGAATATTGAATACTTAATGCTCTGTGTGTGATACAATTTATAATTTTTCTGTTCCAATGTTGTGAATATTTAAAAATTATCAAATTGGTTAATTATCACTGACATTGAAGTTATTTCTTTCTATGTTGTTTTGAGGAACGTACCTGGTACCAACGGCCGTACCATGCTGAATATACCGGTTCTCATTAGATCACCGAAGTTGAGCATCATTGGGCGCGGTCAGTACTTGGGTGGGTGACCACCTGGGAACACTGCGTGCCGTTGGCAAATTTGGGACCTGAATGGCCGAGTGTCTAGCGCGCTGGCGCTCGGTGCCACAGGTTTCGGGTTCGAATCCCGGCGGTGCCATGGATGTTTGTAGTGGTTCGGAATCCACTTTAAGCTGTAGGTCCCGGTCTTCTATGACTGTAGGAGCGTCACAGAGCAAAAGTCAGGCTTCTACCTACGGGTGCTCCATCACAACAGAAGCTGCTTCCTTCCCTTTCAATCATGAGTCCATATGGGCTCGTGGGCTTGGCCAGCCAAATGGGATAAGAAACAACAACAACAAGGAATTTTTTTTTTTATTGATAAAAGATTTTCTAAAGGTCATTTTTGTTAGTCAAGCATTATCTGCAATTTTGTTTACATTACTCCCAGTAGTATCAAAATGTCAACTTTTAGCTTCGATTTCAATTTGGGGATTAAAAGAAGTATCAAAGTACCAAGTCTAGTAAGGAAAATAGATAAGAGATTGTGATAATAGGATCTGTTAAAACACTCTAAATTATTTATTAATAAATCTGTTGGGACAGCTTTAAGGAGGTTTTTATTTAAAATTTGTAGAAATGGTTTGAATATAAATTCTACATTCATATGTGATTATCTGAATAGTTTTAGATTGAAATTATGTTAATGTTATAGTTGTTTTTGAAATGAGCAGTGGACAAGGATGAAATCATGATGAAAATCCTAGTTATATGTTCTTTACAATTCTAGCAATTTTCTTTTGGACTTTTAAGATACATCAGAATATTGCAGTGAAATCACAATGTGACATACTGACATAAAATCTTATGTAATTCTCTAATATGGCTGCAATTTTAGCAAGATTCACTTAAAAATTAAAATAACAGTGTAGTTTTTTTTTTTTTTTTTTTTTTTTTTTTTTTTTTTTTGTAAAAATCATAATATCTTAGCATTGCAACGAAAAAACATTATGTGGATAACATCAAGAACTACACTTTCATCGTGAAATTTAGTACATTACTTCACAAAGCAAGTATCTGCTGTCATCATTCACTTTCTAATTAAATTATTTGGCATTGGGAATTCATTGACCAAATCTCCAAAATTTTTACTGCATTTCATATAGTATTGATAAAGAATTTGAAAAAAAAAAAAAAAAAAAAAATTGATGCAATTTTTAATATATTTTGCACTTATATATTATGAGTTAAATTTAATATAAATATATATATAATTACTACTATTATTATTATTATTTAAAAATATGAAATTCTTTGTTATTTTTTTCAATTAGGAAGATGGTTGGGATACGGAACCTTTTGTTTTGACTGAAAAAGATGGAAAGTTATATGGGCGAGGAGCCACTGATGACAAAGGTCCAGTTTTAGGATGGTTACATGCTATTACTGCTTACAGGAAGACTGGAACTGAATTGCCTGTTAATCTTAAAGTAAATTGTGTTAGAAAATTAAAAACATTGAAATAGGATATGTAATCTGTAAATCAATAACAAAAATTTGTAATCTTACAAATAATTTTTAATTAGTATTAATCATATTAAGATTTATTTAAAGTTTTATTTGTAGTAGCACAGTAAAATTGATTGACAAAATTCTTGTAAAAAAGTAAGAACTATCATTTTCCTGCCTATAATCCTCTGCCTGAATACTTGTAAGTGAACATTAATATGTTCACTTATGAGTATTCTTGTAGGCAAGTTTCTTTGCCAGCTGTGAGATACCTCGTTATTGATTTCCTTATGTTGGATACCCACTTCAAAACTCAACTGTAGTTCGATATTCCTAATCAAAAACTCAATTAATGTGCAAAGTATTAATGCAACACTTTTTTGTAAATATTAGTGTTGCAAAGAAGAATAAAAGCAAAATTTACATTTAAAGCATCTAACTACAAACATTTACTAGACCTTTCTATTGTTGAATTCAAAAGACATAAATAAAACTACTGTTGCCAAATTCAGGATTAGAAAATTACAAGCATTAAATGCATGGATTTACAATGACACTAATATGCTTATATAAATTTAATACTCAATTTCTACATATCTTAATCACTGATTACAAGTATTGCCCTAGAAAATACATGTAATATTTAGGTGTTTTGGTGCACAAGAAGGTACTCTAAAAAATAAAGAAATAATAGACTAAGTACTGAAAGAGTATTTCATACTTGGAATACTTCTTACGAATTATAAAAAAGACGATTTTTGTAAGAGAAATAAATTATCTTCTGAACTTAAAGTTGACAGTTGTGTATGATAAAAGAAAGTTGGACTTCTAGAGTTAATAAAAGGCAATGCCCATCTGGCATCATTATGTGGTGGAATAGTCTGGAATGAAATTATATAGGAATTAAAATTCTTTATAGAAAACTAAATTAATAATTAAATGATTTTGGATCAAAATTTTCATCTCTCTAACAAATATGCAGTTTATAAATCATTTGAAAAATATCATTTTCCATAGTTCTTAAATGTATGTTTTCTTTCAGATTTCGATGATCATCAATTTTTTAAAAAATTTAAATTATAATAATGTTTTATATAATAGTGACATGAAAAATGTTCTTTAAAATGAAAAAGATGTCTTAGGTATATACCATGACATCATAGCTTGATTGTTAGGTAATACATCAAAGAACATGCATGAATAACTCATAGATTATACACAGCTGCAGATCTCTTAATTATTCCTGCATGGAAATTAAGCCTGCAAGTTATGTGGCATTACTAAATATAGCTAGGAAATAATGTTGCTTGTACTGAGTAATCAAGAGTTTTCTAGGGAAATGAAACACTAGTGATGATTCACTTAAGTATGATTATGAACTAAATCATACAACATTTTTCAGTTGAAAATAATTTTAGGAAATATATAATTTCTTTTATAATTATTCTGTTAAATGGTTTTTGTTTCTAAAAAAATATTATTTTACTCTTTTGATATAAAAAAAAAAATCCTATTTTTTATATCAAAATTGCATATTTTATTCTTTGAGAATTGTTCTGAATATGTTATTATTGAAAATTTTTTTAAGTACATTTAGGAAATTGTGATTTTTTTTTTTTTTTTTTTTTTTTTTTTCAGTTTTGTTTTGAAGGCATGGAAGAATCTGGTTCAGAAGGACTAGATGATTTGGTGTTTAGTGAAAAAGATAAATTTTTAAAAAATGTTGATTATGTATGCATATCAGATAATTATTGGCTGGGAAAGAACAAACCTTGCCTAACATATGGATTAAGGTAAAATTTAGATTACTTTAATAAAAAAAATAAATTATTTAAATTATTTTTCTTAAATTTAAAAGAATAGAATAACAATTTTCAAGTTTCATTAGAACAGTGGTGTAATAAAATAAAATTTAATTTATTACTAGCAAAAATTAATGTATATATTACAAATAAAAAATAAAGAATATAATTTGTAACTTTAAAGTATGTACTTTGTTTAGTTATAAAGTTCAAAATATCTCTTGCATGGATATTTAATAAAAAACAATAATGGATATATTAGATTTCCTGTTTGATATTAGGTACCAAGAAAATTTTAAAATGGAAATCTTCAAACTTCAAAATGAATTTTCTTCAATTTAAGAAAGATTAATAAAAGAAATCTCCAATTTTAGAGTTTAATAAAGAAATAAAATAAATGTAAAATTTAGAAATTACTAGTCTCCTGCTTCATAGTTAAAAATCAGCTAGGAGAGCTGCAAAGCTATTTAGATATTGATACAGTTAAATAATGCACATTATTCAATACCTAAATAAATATATATATATATATAATTATTTGCATTACTTATAGCTAACAAGGTAAAAATTTAAAAATACACATAGATTCACATAAGCAAATATGAGGATAATGGTCATATAGTGCATGAGAAACAAGTGTGTTGTTCACTGCTTACATACGCAGGAGAAAAACTTTTGAGTCCATTTGATATCCATTAGATGGCATCACTATTTTAACATTTAATGTAATTAATTGCACATCATATGAGATTATTTAATAAATTTTTAAATTAAGAGCTTAATTATAGCAACTTAAATTGGCAAGAAGTTTTTAAAAGTGCAAGTTTGACTGCAATCTTGCAACTGTTTGGCTGCTAGACTGGTGCTCTACCCACTGCACTGCTTATCTATAGATAATCTGGGTAGTTCTTTGTTCTCTGGTAAGACTTAAAAGCAATGTCATAAATTGAGTTTTTGTTTAATTCACAAACCTTGAATTGAAGCAACCGGGAAAACTCCCTGTATACATTGCAGATACAAGGGCATTTTGTGTGGAATTTCTTTGAAATTTTGAATAAGTAATCAATTATAGCATAAGTCTAGACCTTTGTGGAATTTTTTATACAAATAAACTACAGGCCACTAACTATGTTGGTTATCTCCTTATTTTTGAAAATTTCATATTTTAAAATAGTTTTGATTGAGGTGGAAGCTCATACAAGACCACCATACTAAAGAATAGTTCAGAGCATTGATTTGTACAGTAAAAATTTGTGTCTAATGATAACCTGCTCTTACAAAAAAATTAGGCTTTTGAGTTTAATACTCATAGCAGTTGCTATTGTCAGATATATGAAGAATGGAAATTAATTTAGCATCCAGAACTAACCTCAGATACTACTCGATAACCAAAGGGCTGGCAAAAAATAATGACATCAAGATTTTCAACTGCGTATTTTCAAGTAAACAGAAGACATATAGTTTTAGTAGAATTTATTTATATTTTCCAAGTACTTAACCAATTTTCTAGTGCTGGAATACTAAAATCCATTGGACTTTTCTAGTAGCAGCAATGGATTTTGATGATTTGCACTGATTGATAATCACTGTTACATCTATAAGCATAACTAGTTGATATTTAATTAGCTTTGGAATGTTATTCAGAGATTAAAAATAGGTTGGGACCAAGTAATGACTCTTTAGGAATTGATTCTAATTGAATGGGAGGTTAAAAGTTTTCTACTTGTCACACTCAATTTGCGTGAAGATACGAGTGAATAATTTTGCTAAAATGATCCAAAAATCTAAATTGCATAATCGTGAATATCAAGCCATTTTGGCAAATTTTGTTACATGCTTTTTTGTCCATTCCCAAAAAAAGATACTCTCATAGGTTTATGATTGATTTCATGGATCAGCTCAATAACACATAGTTGCTAGTGGGTAGTATATAAATTTCCTGAATCTAAAATGAAATTTAGTGAAATATTTATTTTATCTCTTCTAATATATAATATATTCTCTTAAAATAATTTTGCTTATAAATATGTTATTCTTTTTTAAAAAGACAATGTTGTTTGCAGATCATGATATTTAAAAAAATTGGATAATCATAAAATTTAATACAATAATTTTTATTTGATATCATTTATTATGTTTCATTTCTTTATGTCAATGAATATATAGTAAATGCTCTTTCTTTTCAGAGGATGTTGCTATTTTTTTATCGAAATTACATGTGCTTGTAAAGATTTGCACTCTGGAGTAATGGGTGGATCAGTGTATGTTTATTAAATTGATATACATATTATTGTAATTTTTATAATTATTATATTTTAGATGAAAAATAAATGTGATATGTTTCCAGAAGGAAACAAAATTATATTGTTGTAAAAAAAATCAATACTTTTTAAAATTTAATAGGTTTTAAATATGTGACAGATACTTGATATTTTAAAAGTTACAAGTTTGTAAGTAATCATAAATTTGTTTTTTGACTTGCTGTGTCCATCATCATTGGGCCATGTGTGAGGCAAAAATATTATCAGTAATTTTAATTTTAATCTAGGTATTTTACTTTTATTATGTGTTTAAAGATGTAATAGAGGAAGGAAACTAAATCATGTTAAGTTTTTTAAGCAAGTGTAAAGATAAAATGAGCCAATATAGGTTTTTGCTAAAAAAATTTTATGAAATTTTTTTTTACACAAGAAAATAAATTCAACCGAATATGGTGCATTTAGAATTTTCAACTAAGAATCTATAATGCTTTCATAACAAAAATTGCATTTCATTTGAGTTACATATAATTTAATGAAAATTTTTCCTTGATTATATGTTGTTATAATTAGGACGGCATAAAGTTACAAATTTTAAGGTCAAGATTGAAAATAATAAATGTTAATAATTTTTTTTTAAGAAAAAAGTGTTACATTTTTTATTTTATCATTTTATTATTTAGTATTGCTCTTTTAATTATAAAATAAGGCATATAATTCTTCTGAATTTTTATGAATTATTTGCATTTTTCAAAATTTGTTGGCTATGCATTCAAATTTTAATTTCAGATTGAAAGGAGTACAAAATTAAAGATATCAAATCCATATATTTTTTTAGGCATGAAGCTATGGCAGATTTAATTGCTTTGATGGGCTCTTTAACAGATGCTAGAGGAAATATACTGATTCCAGGAATCATGAATGACGTTCTTCCCATCACTCCAGAAGAAGAAAAATTATATGAAAATATTGATTTTGATCCTGTAAGTATTATTTTTTTATCGGATTATTTTCTGATGATAATTTGAAATAAATATTTTATTTCTCTCTGGAATATCAGATATTGTATCTTGCTTTCCAGGTTTTCATGAGCACAATCCTTTTTATTTTATGGGTTTAATAAATTAAATTTATTAAACCTATTAAAAATAAATTTTTAATAAATTAAAATAAATTATATTTCATAATTCAGTTTATTTAATAAATTTATTTTTAATTCAGTTATATGAGCTTATGAAATATTTTAAATTTAAGTTCAGATAAGTCTTAAAAAAGGGGGAAGGTTTGGCTTATGTGCAAATCATGCACAATTCATATGAGAACAAAATTAGAAATTATTATTTATATTTATGAGTACTTTATGAATGATTTTTAAAGATATAACTGAAGCTCATATGTAGAATTTTAAATAATTTAATGTACTTAAAAAATTTTTATTTTTTCCCAATATTGCTTTATGATGTTTTATTATAGTTTGAATGGCTCACGGGATATTTGTGAGTGTATAATAGGTATTAGTGATTTAATACTTACTTCTGTCACTGATTTTATATCTCTTTAACTTTGAATCATTTATTGCTGATTATTGCATTCATTGCAAAATTTAATGACGATAAAAAATTAAACTGGTTGTCTTGATAAATCTAATTTTTCTGTGTAATTTTTATAAATAGTAGTTTTCAATTTTTCATTCTTTGTAAAATATTATCTTTTTTTTTTCGTTGTTAAATCAATCAATGAATAAAAAAATGTATTTATTTTGAAAATAAAATATTTTAAGGTAAAAGATTATTTAATTTAAATATAAACACAGGAAATTATGATTTATTAAATTTTTCTTTTAAGAATTCAGGTTTATTAATCAAATTGAAGAAGATAAAAAATTAATATTTTGAAGATTTTTGATAAATTAGTAAAAATAAATTAGTTATTTGCTTTATTTTTTATTTTTCTTCAAATTATACATTTTTAGGAAGAATACAGAAAAGACATTGGTTGTGATAAACTTGTACGTGTTGACAAGAAGAAAACATTGATGAGACGATGGCGTTTTCCTTCTTTATCCCTTCATGGTATGCTTGATTTATTACCTGTATTATTTTTAAAAATATCCTGGAAAAAAATTTAAAAAGAAAAAATCATTAAAAGCTCCTTTCTTATATAATTAAAATTATTATATACATAAGTTAGGCAGTATTTTTACACATTTTCATTATACACATAAAATATGTCATACAAGAAAACAAATTAAAATTTATTTTTAGGTGAAATGGCACAAAATATATATTAGAATGTTCTTCTAAATAAATGCTTTACAAATAAATAATTTGTTTTGAAAAATTATTTTGTAATTATAATATATCTCAATTTTTTGTTTTAAATTAGTGATTCCTAATCAGGGATACAATCTATATTATGAGCCTCAGTGAAAACAGATTTCCTTATTAATTTTATGCATTTTAAAATATTATTATTTCATTTTAATGGCAAAGAGCTCCTTGGATTAAAAAAGAGATAACATTAAATTTAAAGCAAGGTTTCTTAAGTTATTAAACTTTTATCAAAAAGAATTGAATTACTTACTGAATAGACTTATGAATTAAATTAGAGTTCACTGCTAAGAATTTTTATTTGACATGCATTAGCTAAACATTATTATAAAAAGTTTTAACCTAAAGAAATTGCATTTTTATGTGGAATTTTCCTACTAATTTGCAATTATAATTTTTACAGCTTAAATTAAAATTTCAATTTATAAAAGAAATATTTTGTTTTTAAATTTAATATGCATTGCTTTGAATATTAAATGGTATTATTGCAATACAATTTAAAAATTTACTCAAATTCTATACTATGCTTATTTAATTAATTTAAATTATGCATTGATTGGATTTATTTACTTAATGTTATACTATATATTCAGCATTTTACATTAATAAATTTTATAAAAAGTAATATTGTTTTTACCGTTTTCATGTTGTCTTACTTGAAATGATGCAATATCTTTTATTTTCTGGATTATCATTTCTCCAGTAATTTTTATTATTAGATAATATAGTTTTGTTCAATAATCAAATTCTTTTAAGAAAAACAACATCAATAGAAATTAATGTATTTTATTTTTAAATTAATGCCGTAGAAAGTATTATTTTATATTTAATTTAAAAAAATTCATTGTAAAATCAGGCATTGAAGGTGCATTCAGTGGTTCTGGTTGTAAAACTGTTATCCCTTCAAAAGTAACTGGCAAGTTTTCTATTCGTATTGTTCCTCATCAAGAACCTAAAAAGATTGAGCAGTTAGTGATTGAACATTTGAAAAAAGTTCATGAATCGAGGAAAACGCCAAATAAATTGAAGTAAGTAGATATATGAATTAAATATTTTTCATCAAATTATATTTTATTAGTGTTCACAATGTAAGTTTTAATTTTTTTGTATTTTTAATAGAATTTTAAATTTAAATATGTTGTAATTTTCAGATTAATTCCAGCTAATGAACTTGAAATTAATATGAATCTATTACATTAAAATTCTGCTATTTTTTACATTAGTCATTCAAGAAGTTAGGCTAATTGCTCTTTTTTTATTATAAGCCTAAAATAAAAATCTGTACATTGCTAAAAAAAGTGATTATTCAGGGTGGCCACTCAACCTGGAAAACCAGGGAAAGACAGGGATTTTGATAATAGCCAGGGAAAAGTCAAGAAATTTTTTTTTGGAAAAATTGAATTTCAAAATTAAAATTTTCAGATTTAAACGGGAGAAAAGTGGGTATTCTTCAATGATTAGCCAAACCTCTGTTTCCCACCAAGATTGTTATCAGTTATGCAGTAGCCAAAAAACCTAACTTGCCCTTAAATATTTAAAGAAAAAAATGTCATTTTTAATGTGAGGGGGATGTCTAAAGTTCTCCAATCTTTTATTAATCAGTTGAAAAATGTACTGAAAATCAGTACTTCAAAACTGGGTGACACTACTAAAAATCTTTTTTGTGACCAATGAAAAATCTGTTTTGTGGGACGATATCCACTCCAAAGTGATGATGGTTCCAGTAACATGTACAGAACCCCCTTTTTCTTTAATGATCACTTTTGTTTTCCCCTTCTCTTCCCATGCTGCTGTTCATCCTCTTTTTTTTTTCCTTTACTTCCCAAACTAAAGATTCGTTCCGAGAATGGGGAAAAATTGGGACTGGAACAGCAAAACTATAAAATGGCTTGAAACTTGAGGGGAAGAACTTGGCGAAGTCCATGAAAACACAGGGGAGGGGGATTGATGATTATTGCTTTCTCCCAAAATTTTAAGAACAGTTTCCATATTTTCAAGATATTGCTCTGCAAAATAGATTTTTCATTGGTTGCAAAAAAGACTCAGTGCCACTCAGTTTTGAAGTCCTGTTTTCAGGGTTGTACGGTATATTTTTCGATTGATAATAAAAGGCTGGAAAACTTTAGAGCTGGAGAGGTTCTTTGGCTACTGCATAACTGCTAATTCTTCTATATATTGCAGATTTGTGTATTTGAACTCTTATCTTGAACATTTTTCCTACACTGTACACAAGTGAAAGATTTTGCTGTGATCCATATGTAAAATTGCCTTGAAATGGTAAAATTAATGATAATATCAGTAACTTTTATTTTTATCTTGAATATTATATTCTGTTACACAAATTAACACAGTACTATTTATAGCTATGATATATTAATTTCCTTATATATTTCAAATATATAGAGGTCAATTTAGAGGCAAGGAAACCAAATCTTATTAATCAATTTAAAGGCAAAGTAAGCTGATATAAGTTTTTCTATAAGAAATAATTTAAAAAAAATTTCTCCTTTATACTGAAAAAATAAGTATTCCGGCGATTTTAGAAAACATTGCACATAAATATAATACATTTTAGATTCTTTAAGTAAGAATCATAAAAGTATTCTATAAAAGGATATATCATTTCGTTTATATGTAATCTTATAAAGTGTTATTTGTAACTTCATAATTTATGAATAATTAGAATGTATAAAACTGTTACACATGAAAGTAAGTATTTGTAATTATTCAAGTCAAAGCTGATAGCCATTTTTTAATTTTATCATTATATTAATTACTGTTATTCCTTTAACTATAAAATGTGGTATAAAGTCTTTTAAATGTGTAAATATCCTGTATTTTCAAAAAAGTTGTCAGCTGTATCAGTTCCATTCCATTTACAATTTTTTTGACTAATTTTTCTTTCTGCTTCTGACTTGGGATTATTATCACTTCATTAAATTTTCTGCTAATTTTCGAAATTTTGAATTTTTTTTTTAGACATTCTTGATGTTGTATACAAAAATGATGTGAATGTTAAAAATGCTGTGCTTATAATAGTGTTAAGAAACTGGAGATAGGATTTAATTATTTTTTTTAGAAGTAGAGATCATGTATTCTATAATAGTAGGTTTTATTGTGTGAATATAAATTGGATACATTTGGTAGCAAATTCATGATTAATAATGCAATATTTAGTTTTTTGAATCTCTAAAATTTCTTTTTCTAGATTTGAAATGTCTTGTTTTCTATATGTTTGTTTAAGAAGGCAATGAACAACTTTTTCCCTATGCAAGTTTATGATTAAGTTAATTGAAACACTTAAAGAAAATTTTTATTATTGAGTTAATAAGAACTAAATGCAATCTATAATCATGGGGATATATTTAAAAATTAAATACCAAAAAGAAGGGTCGAGGAGAGTAAAAATTTTTGTATATAATTTGTGAAACTTGAGATATTAAAAAATGTTTTTCTTACTGGTCTGTGCCACTTAAATAGCAAAATGATTTTAATAAAAATAAAGTGCTTTTTTAAAGTTTAATTTTATTAGATTTTGTTACAATTATTAATATAATTTTAATGCTTGCTTTTCTAGCGCTTTTATGGTACATGCTGGTAAATCATGGATAAGTGATCCAAATCATCCTAACTTTGTGGCAGGAAAAAAAGCCATTAAGCAAGGTATATATTTTTATTTAATTGAAAAGCATGTAACAATCTTTGTAAATGTATCTTTTGCTTTCAAAATTAATGCAAACTTCTTTTTCAGTTTATAATGTTGAACCAGATCTCATAAGAGAAGGAGGAAGTATTCCTGTGACCTTAACTTTTGAAGAAGCTACAGGAAAAAATGTGCTTCTTTTAGGTATTGGTGCTAGTGATGATGGTGCCCATTCTCAAAATGAAAAAATTGACATTTCTAATTATATTGAAGGAGTAAGTATAAATTAAGAATTTGTTGGAAGTAATTAATATGTCATTTAAGATCTTAAAAAAAAATTTTTGTTACACATTTTTTTTTTCTTTGCAATTTTATCCTTTATTATTAATTACTACTTAATATTTATTATAAGCTTACACAATTGTAAGTATTAAAATTGGTGTAAAAGTTGTAATTTAAAAATTGCATGCATATTTTACAAAAATATTAAATTTATTATTATTAAATCAGCAAATTACTATTATTTTCTTAATTTTAATATATTTGGAAAAATATAAATTTTATTCAATCTAAAATATTCACATAATTAACCTAAAAAATTGTTCTATTTATAGATTCTTTAGTCATATACTAAATATCACATAATAAGATATATCAAATGGTTGATTGTATTGAAAAATCATAAAACAGAATTAAATTCTTAAAATGTGATTGTATATTGGTGACTTTGATTTTTGACACTAATTTAATATTAAAAGAAAAAAGCAAACAAACAAAAAAACATGACCTTAATTGTATGTAGAATGAACAATTTTTGTAGATTCTTTTATTTTTTTATCAATCCTTTTTTATTATCTTACACTTTCATTCTTTTGATTTACAAAAAACGATTTTGTTTTTAAATAATTTCTCGCAAAATAATTTTTTAAACTTCAATAAACTCTTTAAAATGTCACTTAATTGGAAATACAATTATAAACATTAAGAATTTTCTTTAAATGCTATACTAGGGTTAAAAATTAAAGGAATTTCCACTTATTTCCAGTAATACTGAACTGATTCTTATGAAAATGGATTTGGATTAGGTTGATATAGTATGCATGCATTATTGTGTATGATTCCTCAATGCCAGAAGTTCTGAAACAGAGCTGGAATGTAAAAATTGCAACATGTACTTCTAAAATATATTTATTTGTATATATGCACCATCCACTCACTATATATTCTTTTAAATGTATTTGAAATTAGATATTTGCATTTTTGGTAGGAAGCATTAGCAAATATAGAAAGGCAACTTATGTGACCATGAGAATTCCAGGGTATGAAATTTTTGCCAATCAGGTGACATAAACTAAAATTGTCTTTTAGAAAATATATAATATAAAATGAGAGAGAGATCTAATATATCAATATTTACAAAATTAATGTTATCAAAAGTATGTTATGAGGAGGAATGTTATCAGAGAATATAATGTTATATTACACACCTAATGTTATCAGGAGTTAGATAGGTCCAGGAGTATTAGATTTTTTTTCAACCAGACAATATAGCCTAAAAGTGTGTTTTCTGATTTAAGGGAAAGAACAACTACAGTTGGACAGAGATATGATATACATTATATATAATCTTGTTTAAAATATAATATTTATATTTATTAATGATAAATTTTTTTTTGCAGACAAAGGTATTGGCTGCTTATATGTATGAAATTTCTCAGCTTTGAAAAACTACATTATAATAAAGAAATTACAGGAAATTGCAGCAGGACTGTAAACATTTTTTCAATTGTTTAATGTAATGATTTCATTTTAATAGTTTTTCAATTACTGGAAAGTTTTTATATATATATTTGTGATACTTAAAAGAGAAAATATTTGTTGCCTGTGTTTTACACAGCAACATATTTTGTTTATAAATATGTTTACTATAATTTTATTAAAGGATCAATATTCAATTGTGTACTTTTCAGTTATTTGGTGATAATTTTTTTACATTACATCTACAATGCCTCACAAAAGGTTTCACATGAATTTATACAAATTATTAAATAAAAAATTATGAAACAAAATTGGAAAATTTATTGCTTCAATTATACCTCAGATCTTCTCTTGTAGCAGCCATGAGAAGGTGGGTATTAAGAATTTATAGCAGCCTCTGGAAGGTTAGCTATGTGCAACAGTCTTCACAGAGGAGAATTGTATCCAGCATTGTGTATAACCCTCCACACCATGCCATCGAAATAAAAATCTTATTGGGGTACACACAAATGTCAGTTGGAATGCAAGACAATGGTACAACCAGCCTGTCTTTATTGAGGAGTCCAAATTTTATTTGTAAAGTGACTCAAGAAGAATATTGGTCTGGCAGGGACAGAGAACCTGCTATTGTTCCAGTCATATCCATGAAAGATATAGGTTTGGTAAATCCTGTGTGTGCAAGAGTAGATATCTCTTTACATGGATGTAATGGCCTGCTTACCGTTGAAGCACAATTATACAAAGCCAATATTCTTTATCCAGTTGTCCTTACATTGGTGTAGTTGACTCTTTCATCCTACAAGACGATAGTGCTTTACGAAGAGAACACACAGCTCTGTAGATATGGAACTATTTTCTTCAGACATTCTCAGGAAAAGAACCCAATCCATCAGGCCTAGGATGTTCTAGGGCAGGGATGGGCAAACTATGGCCTGCGGGCCAACTCCGGCGTGCCGGAAGGTTCTATCCGGCCAGCGGATAGAATTTTAATTTGCCATCCGAGGCAAATTAAAAGAAATATATATTATATATCCATCTCTTTTTCTACTTTGATTAAATATTTTTTTTTCTTCCTTTTTTTTAAAGGACTGATGATCTTTTTACTTTCTCTATATTTGGTGTACAAAACATAAATCGACGGAAATAGCAAGCCGAAATATGCCTAAGCCAAGCTAAATACGCCAAAGTTAAGAGAAAGTGTCTTATCATCTTATATATTGAACAAGTGTTTTCAACTATGAACCTTAAAAAGAATTATTTCAGAAGTAGACTGACAGATGAGCATTTAGTCTCGTTCCTTAGAATCAGTACATTTCACTTCGAACCTCAATATAAGAAACTTTTAAAAATGAAATTGCAATCTCATTAACATATTTAAATTGTAATACTGTGTTTAATGTTTTTAAAATTTTAGAAAAATTTATCTTGGCCCGCCAAATTTTTTATTTTTGGCCCGGGACCGAAAAAGTTTGTCCATCCCTGTTCTAGGGAAATGTAGTGCTGTATTTATCCTATCCCTGCAATCTATCCATTAGGGTCTTCGAATTGTTTTGACACAATGGGCTTTGCTATTAACAATAAACATTATTTTGAGTATGGAATATCGCTGCTGTACCTATGTAGCTCTTGGAAGTGATCACATTCCACATTGAAATTGATCATAGATGCCATGCTTCTAGGTATGTTTTTATTCTTTTGTATTTTCAAGGCAGAAAATAAGTCTGTTTTTTTTTATACATTGTGAATCACTATTTGAATAATGTTTTTGATGAATTCTAATGAATAAAAATTTCACAATCATATTTTTCTAATTTTCCCTTGGTCTTTGGAAACCATTGCAAATAGCTACTTTATCATATTTTCTGAATACTTGAAAATATTTTTTGAAAATTGTTAATCATATATTTTCAGTTAATTTTTCTAATTATATTTTTGCTATGAGCAAAAGTAGAGAGATTTTTTTATCGATTTGCAGCCGTTTGATGAAGTTTAAAGCTTCATTAATTTTCCAGTAATAATTTGTAACACAATTTAAGTTTTCCCTATTAATTTCAATAGCTCTTATTATTTTTAATCGACTTTCTATAGTATTTTATATTACCTTAATATGCCATTTATTTTTCAAAATTAGAACCAAACCGATATTTAAATTTCCAAATAAAAATATATTTTTCTTAACTTTTTATGTGAAATCAAATCATCAAAAATAAATTTATTTACCCGATTTTTATTCCATCAGCCCCTAGGAAGGATAAAATCCTTAAGTTTGTAGAAATAAATAAAGTGTAAGCATATGTAATTTTAAAAATTTCATTTTATTAATCAGATATTTAACCTAACCAAATTTTCTTTTTACTAGTGTAATTTTTAGGAATGTGTATATTGAGTAAAAAGAGGTTCAAGTATAACCCCTGTCTAATGAAGTTAATTATTTTAGTGTTACTTCTATCTGATTTATTTTATCTTTTCTGTTAATATACCTGAATATTTTTTTGACTTTAATAAATAATGTGGATAAGTTATTGGAGTGCACTAGACTCATCTGGGACTACACCTCCTGTAGTGGCAAAGTTACAAGATTAAAAATATTAAACAGAATTCCAAGACAAAAAGAAAGTATACATGAGATTAGAAGATAATTTTTCTAGGCCTTTTTAAATTTGTATGTGGTTCACAAAATTCGATTCAAACAGTATGAAAAAAAAATACAGATTATTTATCTTTTATTTTAGTTGGGTTAGAATTATTTAGATTTCCTCTGATGTTTTGGTTTGAAATGTTTTCCTTATCATACAAATTTAATTCCCAATTATTTCAAGCTGAAATTTAGCATTGGTTTAGGGAGAGTTTCTAGAGAAAAGCACTTTTAACTAAGTGGTAATGAAAATAAACATATAAGCTCAATTAAACAAAACAAAACTAAGAATGCTTGAATATCCATATTTTAAAACATTTTATTTTCTTAAATTTTGAAAAAAAAAAAAAAAAAATTGATATGAAAGACAATAATTGCTTTGCTGAACATAAAAATATAAACAAAACATAACTATAAAAATACAACAATAAATATCAAAGCAATTTGCACTGATTATTTTTATACAAAAGGTGATACAATTAAAGGCCACTACGAGAATCTTATATAAAACATTAATTAATTACTGAACTACTACTGCAACTTACTATTAATTTTGATCAACCCTTGAAATATTTTTTGAATAATGAACATTTTCTATTTTAAAATTATTTATGTTTAATCAATATTTCTTTCTTACGAAATTTTATTTTTTATTAAAATCCTTATTTATTCCCATTTACTTATATGGAATAAAAATGAACACATTTCTGAACTTGATCAAGTAAAATAAGTATATTAAATAGACATATATGGAAGACAACTTAAAACAATTCCATAGATTTTGTACTACATGTAATGTTAAATGCATTTTATAACGAAAATTTCCTGTATACAAGATTAAAACAAATCGAGTTTTTGTGTGTGCCTATATCACATATTTAAAATATAATATGAAGCAGGAATAAGAAAATTCTTTCACCTCTGGGGATTGAATTATAAGTAGAGAAATATTGCTTTAAGATTTTACAAAAAATAAAATAAAAATTTGTAGAAACAATACAAGCAACAAATAACAAAGTGCACAATAAAGTTTTCAAAATATATATACATAAGTATTCATGGATTAAATAAATAAATAAAATGCATGGAATTTGATATGAATGGAGTGGATAATTATCGACAAACCCACTATTGGGATACTGAACACTTCTTGACTTTCAATGGCATTTGTATATACTGATACTGGTAGAGAAGCATAAAATGCAAGTATTTATACATCATAATCATAAATACATGCGTCATCATACAAACTTATGCTCTAAGTAATCAATCTCATTAAGATTTATTAATATAATAAAGCTTTTACAAACTGTGACTTATTCTTAAGGCTTAAATCTCTCTTCTAAACATCGCTTGAAACATGTGATCTGGAAAACCGCATATTTGGGGAGGATTTTTTATTTATTTCTTGGTAAATTCATTTACAATTTCCAGATTGCTCTTCTGTTGATTTTGTTGCATTTGCCAGAATTTCATTATTGTTCAGGCCATTAACATAAACACCTTGGCTATGTTTGATGTTGAATTTAGGATGACCAGGTTGGTATTTTAGAGTAAAAATATATGCATCCAAAGCTTCTTTTAAATCCCAACTTATGTAAGTGAAATAACGAGCCACATCCATCATGTTGTAAACCTAATAGAAAGAAAAATATGTTACTCATTTGATAACAGGCAAAAGTTTTTAGGAAAATTAATTTAAAGACATGCAACTAAAAATCAAACAAACATAGTAGCTGATTTTGATTTAGTTATATTAATAAAATTACAATATTGGATAAATATTTACTTTAGACATCGTTTAAAATTTTTAACAATTGCTCTATAACAACTAAGAAATTAAAACACTCATTTTTTGGAACTATTTTATAATAGCTATGAATTATCCTATTTAAAGGTTTTTTTTAATATAATTTATTAATAATGATTCAAAATCAATAAAAAATAATTAATGATAGATTTTTCATTGGATGGAGATTCGATTTTATTACAATAGAATTTAACTACTATCATTAAAATTTTACAAAAAATACACGAGTTTTTTATATCAGATTTTAAGTTTCGCAAGACTGAAAAAATGAAATTTAAATGAAGATACATATTTTTGAATATAAAAATGGGATTATATATATATTTCTTATTAATATGTTCAACTTATATAAACAATATCTGGAATCTTTTCTAGAATTTATTTAAAAAAATAAGTTTTTCAATGTAAATTTTTTTCTGAAAAGAACAGCAACTTAAACAGATAATTGATAAATTATAACTTGTTTTATTTAATTTTCCATCAAATGAAAATTAAAAAATTAAATAAATACAAAATTTACATCAAATAAAGAGAAATGGAATTAATGAATAATGAATATTTTAATGTAGAGTTAGCAATACTTACTAAGCCACATAATAATGCTGTACTTGAAGGTAGCATATATGCTGATGGCAAATATGTATTCAGACATAAAAGAAAAGGTGCAACAAGACTACTGTCCCAAATGTCCATATCAGCATAAGTAACATTGGCAATCTAAATAAATATTAAAATTTTTATTTACATGGGGATTTCTGGCATTTCCTTCAATATGTATTTTTTAAAATTTAGGTAATATAGAAAGAAATTCACTTTCTAATAGAAACAATTAATAGAAATTAAGCAATTTACATATATACTATAAATACAGTTTAACTATAAGTTGCATAAATATTCTATCTTTAAATATTAGTTAAAATACAGAAAATATTTCATGGAGTAATGCAATTTTTTTGATATATCATGCATTACTTAAGTGTCTAAATAATTTACTTATTTTCTTTCTACTCAAACACTTAGTAATTAATTTGTCTTTAAATATGTAAATCATAATAAATTGCCTGTTGTAAAATGAAATTTTTATACAAAATAAAATTATTCCCTTTTTAAGAACTTAAAGGATAAAAATAATTATAACACATCAGTAAAAATATCATATTGTTGGTTTAGTTTTAAAGAAGTCAGGATACTAATGAAATATATTAGACTTAATTCAAAGTAATTTTAAGAATAATTGCAAGAAAATAAAATAATCATAAGTACATTTAAAATTTTTATTTTAAATATATTTAACAGAGGTGAGGGTGAGTCCAAAGAGTCAGTTTAAAAATCTGATACGTTTATAAAAATAGTTTTAAATGTTAAAGAGGTAATTCAATTGTATCCTTCAGCAGTATAACCACTAGCAAAGGAGTAACTGCTTTGTGAGCAAACCAAGTAAGTGTTCAGAAACTTTTCCAAGAAATATTTTTGTTGAACACCAGTGGGCTTCAAGTAACACATGAACAGTTCATTGATGAGTGGATTGCTCATGATTGAGAATGTCATTGTTGAGTACAGTGCCTTTTCAGGAGGATTTTTATGTATTGTATGAGAGAAAACCTAAAAAGGTTCTACCAGGCAGCCTGACTTTCGATGCAAGAAGCTTTCACACATATTGTTACAATTGATAGTGAGTCTTTTCATTTCTAAAAGCAGCGACTGAAACAATGCTGCCAGCAGATTCAAATCTCGACCTTCCTGCACTCTAATTATGTACATTGCCATGAGTCAAGCTTTTCTTATCAATGAGACTTATGAAAAGCTACTTTATATCAACAATGAAAGAAGATCTGAAATAATTCTATTATTAAGATTTAATGTATAAACATATCATATTAGGGCTTAAAATGTATAGTTTTCTTTTGTTTGCCTTAAGCTATTCTATAATACTTTAGTATCTGTTTTTATAGGAGATATATTTTTGGTAAGCAAATTGTGAGAGAAGAATGTATTTTGAGTGGAAATACTACACCTTTAAAGTTGTAAAAAATACTTAGTTATGAAAAAACTGTTTCTATAGATATACCAGATCAATAAAAGTCTCTGAATTTATTTCACAAATTTTCTAAATCCATTAGTTAAAATCATAATACATAAAATTATGGAAAAGAATTTTGGTTGATGTCACCCCAGCTCATAACAAACTTTTTACAATACATTTCTACTGAAATTTGAATTAAATTAGTAAATTTCACAATCAAAATTTTTTAGTTAATCTTTTTAGTGATTATTCTTTTAAAATTATTTTACTATTAATAGATATTTAGATATAAGTTACTTATTTTAGATATAAGTTTTGTACAAATTATTAGTAACCTCTTTTAAAAAGTACATTTTTCAAAAGAAATAAAATTTATAACTTACAACAAGTTTCAAAGTCAATTTCGCATATGCCAGACCAAATGCAATAGCAAAAATTGAAGGATTTTCTTCAAATAATCCAGAATTAAAAGTTACCACAGCAAAATAAGTTAATACAGATACAGGAACAACGGGATTCCATATTTGTAAACCCTGAAATTTAATTTATTTCATATTTTATTCATACTAATTTATTTAATAATTTATGTTTTTTCAAGAAAAAATATTGAAAATAATTTTCAAAAGTCATAGAATATTACCGTTTTTCTTGGAATTTTTACATAGGCATCAATAGGAGTTTTATTTCCGAGTACATATCCAATATTATAGGCTATGGTTTTCACCATACCTAAGAAACAAACACAGCTGATAATGGTTCTCATTTCCGTACCAAAGATCTGAAAAGAATAATTGAAATATTTTAGTGGAAATAGTAACTATAATTAATACATAAATCATATTAAATATATGTATGATTAGAAGAAAAATATATTTTCAGAAGTTAATTATTTTGATTTAATAATTCATTTAAATTTTCTCAGTAGTAAAATGAAATTTGCAAATAAAATTTAATTACCATTGTTTTCCAAAACTGTTGTCCATAAAATGCAGTCAATAAATGAATGAACATGATTGAGAATTGAACTTCAGATACATCCACTCTAGATAATGTAAAGTAATTTTTAATTAATTATATCTAGAAAATCTTAATTGACATATATTTTTGAATGTAATTAAAATAAACCATATATTAAGTATATAAACCATAATATTAAAACATCAAATTTGTTTAGTAACTATATTTTAAATGATATTACAAAATTATTTATGAACAATTTCTTAAAAAGTCATTCAAAAAATTTGAGAAAATTAATTTAATAGAAACTGTAACCTAATTATAGTTTTTTCTCCATATAAAGCAAAAGAAAAGTTTTTCAAAACATTTAGTCCACTTTATTACAACAATAGAATTTGGTTATAAAAAAAATTTAAATGAATAATTATTAAGGACTAAAATGTATTAAAACATATAATGCAATTATATTTTTCTAATATATTAAGAAATGCTTGCTTCTTATTTGAAATTGCAACTGTATAACAACTATATGTAGAAAAAATTCTACTAAATAAACACTTAATACTTATAATTAAAGCATTTTTAAGAAGTTTCATTTTTAAAATATTATTTCTTATTAATAATGTTTTCCCATTAGTGAACTAGAATTATCTATAATTACACACATATTAATTCAAACAATTACATTTAGAACTAAAAAATGTCAATACCAGTAATTAAAAATTTAGATGTGGGAACAAAACTTAGAAATTTAATCATATGCATTTAATTTTTTTTTGGGGGGGAACAAAAACCCCCTATATAAATAATAATAATAAAAAAAAAAAAAAAGAAAAAAATATAAAACTTACTTTCCAAAAATCATAACATGAGTAATATGATCTTGCCAATGTGCACTGTAAAATACTAACATTGATGTTATGAAGAATAAAAACATGAGTAAAGGTTGAGTACATAATTGCATGGCAGCAGCTGTAGTTAAGCAAACAAACACTGCAAAAATAAACACACAATTTTTAATAAATTAAAATTTTAGTTTCTTAAGAATTCACATATTATTAACTAAAAAATAGTCACAATTTCAATAAAAAATTTAAGTTCTTTAGTTTTCTCATTAATACAATTTTAAGTATAAAAGAAATTTATTTCTATGACAAAAAAAATCATTCATAAATCTGATATAAATTGACAACAATAATGTATAATGAGATTATAAATGATTTATAATTTGTCATAGATATTTATTCTAAATATAATAATGTTATAGATATAACAGTGCAAATACTACAACCAAAGTTATTAGGTTTGTAAATTCTAAATAAAATTAAATTTGATTATTTTTTTTTTAAACTATATTATCTACTATTTTGGAATTAAAAAAACAAACAAACTATTATTAATATTATTAGTAATATTCTGCAAAATATAAGGAATATATATGAACTATTTTTAATGGTAAATTCTAATTCAATTACAGCTAATAACATACCAGTAGAAATGGCATCACAACCATGATCATAAACTTCTTCTATTTGAGTATCTTGTACTTTCATAGCTTGTTTTCCATCTAAAGCATCAAGCGTTTGGTAAAGAAATACTCCGCAAGCACTAAGCACATATACCCAAGAAGGGGCCTTAAAATAATTTATATATATAAATATAAAATAAATGCAATTCTAAACACAATACAATTGATAATAAACAAAATAAAAACTTTAAAATAATATATATTAAACTTATAAACTTTAATAAATTATTTTTATATTAAAGCATTATCAAAACAAGGATTTTTATATAGATCATATATATATGTCATAGACAAAGTCGTAAGACAGTAAATACTAGTCGTAGACATAGTAAATTTGAATTTATTATTATTATCATTGAAAAAATCATACACATCTAATAAAAAATATTTTTAGAACAAAAAGTATAAAGTGATTAATATAATAATTAGAATGATTAAAAATTTTGTGATTTAATCAAAATAGTATTTTAAGTGATTCAAAACATTTAAAGAACAATGATTATGTCAAATATTTTAAAACAAATTAATATGTACATGGAAATGTATCATCCTATGCTCCTATTATACACTTGTTAGAATTTTAGTAGGAGTTAGGAGGAAAATGCTATTATAAAAATTAGCATCAATGCCATAAAATTCAGATTTATTTAGAAAAAATATTAATTAAGTTTATAAAAATAAATACTGATTTCACAAATATTTCTTTTACAGAACTTAAATAAAATAGGAACTTCATTTTCAAAAATTTGAATTTAATATTACAACAAGTAAAAAATTGTAACTGGTAAAATTATTTCATAATAATAAATAAATAAATAAAAAATAATTATATAATAGTGTAAATTAATCAAAATTATTTTGAAATGATAATATTTTACTCTAATCAAATACAATTTAGAATAAATACAGGCAACTATATATAAATTAACTTTTATTCACAAAAAAAATTAAGTTATTATTAAAAAATTTAAAATAATAATATCACTAAATTTAAACATATTGAGAAAAGAAGTTGTACATGAAATTGAAAATTTAAAGTAGCAATTTACTATGAATAAAATGTATGACAAATTATTCAAAAACAATATAAAAAATGCTCACTTCTGCTTTAGCATCTGGACTATAATACAAAAGAGTTAAACAACAACCAAGATTGATAGCTAATCCAAGACAAGTAAGAACACAAGGTGTTACACGAGTTGGAACATATTGTGATAGTTTCATCCAAAATCTGAAATAAATGCATCAATATTAAAAACTAAAGCAGTTTTTCAACAACAAAAATAAAAGCTAAAAGGAGTTAAATGGAAATTCATACAATGTTCAATAAAAAAAACCATAAAATAATTACTTTTTCTGCTAAAGTAATCAAACATAATAATATATATCACTCAATAATGCATTTTTCAGTAAGATTAATAGTATTTATGTGAGTAAACCATAATTTAGAAAAGCAATGAAACAAAAAATATAGATAATAGCAAGAAGTAGCATTAAGAAAATTTAAATTTATAAAGTTATGCATTTATCAACACAAAGAATGAAATTTTTTATTATAGAAGTTATGAATGAGATTAATTCTTTTATAGAGATTTTTAAAAGAAAATAAATATAAATTTGATAAAACATATTATTAAAATTATTTTTACATTGATTATTTATAAATAATTAAAAAAATCTCTAGGAAAATTTTTTTCTAGATATTATATAAATAAATATCAGAATGATAATTAAAATTTTTTTGTCTAGTATAGCTTTTCTATTTCCTCAAACAAACATTATATAAAATATTCTTTTTTGTAACTGCACACCATAATAACTTATACATTTTATTTAAAAGCTTATTTTCTTTTTCGGCTTTACATTGTACAAATAAAAGAAAGAAAATGCTTAAAATTTAGTAATATTCTTTAACAGATTATTATCTTTTAATAAGAGTATAATATAGTATAGTTTAATAAATATATAATATAGTATGTTATAGAGTATAGTATAGTTTATAATATTTTTCTTTTTAAAAACTTCACATTTAAAATGCTTTCTGAAAAAAAAAAATTTTTTGGATAATTTTTTTTTAATAGCTTCTTTCTTTCTAAATAAAGAAAATTATCAAATTTGTGGAATAAAATGTTCTGTAATAATTTTGTGAGAAATGATAAATTTCATAATAGTAATCATTATTAATATTAAATATAATTTTTACAACTTACTTTTGTAAAAAGAGTAACTCCAAAAAGGAGCCTGCAGTAGCATTATAAATGTACGGTTTTTTAGTTACAGCATCCATTTGTTCTGGTAAAAGTATCCATCCTGGATTGCTTACAGAGTTCTTTACCTCTTTAGAATACATATTTGCTGAACTGAAAATAATTATTATATTTCATTAAAGAAATAAAAATGTATACTTGTTTTTGATAAATATAATGTCTGTGGAAAAATACCCATACCATATAATAAATAATATCCTGAAATTTTTTTCCAAAAAACAAATATATATATATATTTTTTTAAACATAACTTAAATTATAAAGCAAAAAAAAAAAAAAATGTATTTAATTAAATAATAATTATATATAAAGTTAGTTAATAGATAAATTAATTTATTTGTCAATGATTCAATACAAAGAAAAATAATTTTTTATTTAAAAAATATTTATTTTTAATTAAATAAAAATTATACAAAAAAAAAAAATATGATTGTGAGAAAATGAAATTTTATTTTGAATGTTGTAAATTACCGGTTAGGTAACTAAAAATTAATTTGTAAATTAAATGTTTTGGATTAAATTTTTGTTATGAACTTTATAAATTACTATCTGATGTATTACATCCGTACACAATAAATAAAAGGAAATTAAAATCAATTGACATTTCTTACCGAAACTCCCATACAAAGAGCACCGGATTTTGTATCTCCAAAATTTATAAGCGGATTATTTCGTTTAAAAATCAGCACTATCACACTCACAAAAACTTGATGAATAATATTAATAAAAAATTATTAAACTTGTATGTATAAATTTATATATATAAAAGAATTTTATTCCACGAGAAAAAAAATATCGACCACTTTCAATCAAATCTAAAACAAAACTGAAAAGCAGAGGAGATCCTTTCGGTTTTTCACTGATGCTGGGCTGACGTCACCAAGGACTTTGCGCTGATTGGTCTACAGATGTGACGTATTGTAAGAGGCTGTTAGATAAACGTTTTCGATTGCAGTATTTCTATTAATCATCACATGAAACGTCATTTTTTTTATTATTGTAAACATAAAGATAAAGTTTGATTATAATTTCAATCAAAGCATTTTAATTAATTATTTGAAAAATCATTATTTGATAATTATATGTATATTTTGAAATTCAATTGACAGGAATATAACATTATTAATTTTCAGTTGTGAAAAAATGATCAAGAACTGTTAATATATTTTAAAGCGCAAATATTTTTTTTATTTCGCAATAAAACACGTTATTATATTTTCTACCACAGGCTAAAAAAATTGCAATTAATAATTTTTTCAAAATTTAATCATGTATTAAAAAATGTTATAAATATTAACACGCGATGAATGTTATAATTTCCTCAAATTTAACAAAAAATAAAAATATAATTTAAGTATGAAATTATGAAAAGTTTATTTTTTATTTTTGAATTGTTATTTAGGTTATTATTAGTACTTTTTCATGAAATATAATTGATAATTTTTTTAATTATTAATTTTAATCATAAATAATTTTTTTTTAATTATTAATATTTTTTCATTCATTTTATTCACATAATTTTTTCTGAAGATATTTTAACCTACCACATAAAATAAGCAATTTTGTTTCTTGTACAATAAATTTAAATAGTTGCTTTAAATGCATTTATATAATTTTGAATCATTAAGATAACTAACATATTCAAAATTTAAATTAATCAGATTTTTCTATATTTATTTCGAACTGTATGCCATAAATTAAAAGAAAAAAATGACATTTTAAACTTGAATTATTGTAAAAATATTAATTAATTTCTCAATCATTAATTAATTTAAATTATTAAATTTATTAATTTTTCATTAATTATTTTAAAAATATCATTTAATATGTAAACTAATTAGTCAATTCTCTTTTCGTTTTTGAAGTTGACAACAATTAATTATATCAAGTTAAAAAAAAAAAAAAAACTGCATCGAAACGAACTTTTTTATTTCTGTATTAATAAAATCAAATTAAAATATCATTATTAATAAAACAGATATAAAAAAAACCAGTTCGTCTCAATGCGTTTTTTAAAATTTATTTTAAATAATCAATTAAATTTTTTTAAATCTGGGGCCTGAATGGCCGAGTGGCTAGCTCTCTGGCGCTCGGTACTATAGGTTTCGGGTTCGAGTCCCGGCGATGCCATGGATGTTTGTAGTGGTTCGGAATCCACTTTAAACCGTAGTTCCCGGTCTAATAGGATCGTAGAGCGTTGCGGGGGCAGTGTTACTCCGTGGCTTATCTTCAAGTTACACGGGCCCCCTGGGTAGTGCTAAGTGAGAACGTCTGTGCAGCGCTTGCCTTAAGGCATCCAAGATCAAGCTGTCCAAGTGTTTGCCAGCCGCATTAGAACAAAAAAAAATTTTTTGTTTTTTTTAAATCTTTTTTAAAAATAAAATATAAAAAAAAAAACATTTCAGACTCTTTGGCTCAGTGGCAGCGTGCCCCGCTGGTGAACATTAGAGTGAAGGTTCAATCCACTGGTTTGCTTTGTTGTAAACACTGTTCAAAAAGCGAGGAGACTCGATGGCGTTTGGGATGTTCAGCATCTTGCCGCGTTAATCGAACTACCGGGTGGGAGTTTCTCCCGTACGATACTCAAATGTAGGTAGTTGCCCCTAAAAGTCCTCCTGGAAGGCACTATCCTCTTTCTTCAGCGACACGGAGCAGAAGTCAGACATCTACCTACGGGTGCTCCATCACAACACGAAGCTGCCTGCCATTATGGATGGAGATAACAACAATTAAAATATATTTCCTTCTAAGTATTTGTATTTTTATAAAATACTTTAAGAATGTAACTTATTGTAATTAAAGTACTGAATACGAATTTTATTTATATAAGATACAAAGACCTGTCCACCATGTTACAGTAGATCTTTTAAATTAGCCAACCTTTCATATGCCATATTAGATTCTTAAAAAAATTTCAATATATATAAAATAAATATATATATATATATAAATAAAATAAATAATATATTTATTTATTTATATATATATATATTATTATTATATTTTTTTTGTTTTAACAATTTTTCAAAGTTTGTTTTAAAATATTTTAACCGACCATTTGAATGATCAAATGTAATATTATTTAAAAAAAAAAATATTTTTACGCAATAATGCTATTGAATCTAGCTTTCATTAGCATTTTTAATTTTATATTTCCTTTGATACTGAAATACATATGTTATTTCAACACAAACTTTTTGCTTTTCAGTGTCAAAGAAGAGTACTTTAAGCATTAATTTTTTTTTGCAATTTCTCACTACGTAGACGGTGAAAAACAAAACAAAAAACACTTAGGTTTCAATGACTGATAATAAAGATGCTCTATTTCAAACGTCACTGAATTGCAAAGAACTATTGATAAATTCTAAACATGGACTCAGTGTCCACGAACTTTTCAGAAAGGCCATTGCGCAGAACATAATATTCCTTCTAGAAGCAACATCAAATTTTATAGTGTAAAGTTAATTGAGTCGAAGGTCTCAAGGAATTGACGTTTCGCTTTCTATCAGAAGCACCGGAACGAAGTCTATAGTTCCAAAGTTTAAGGAGATTTCACGCAAGGAGGATATTTATTATTTTTTATTTTTGCAAATCCTGAATTTAACTTAAAAAAAAAAAGTTTTTATTTTTAAAGGGATTTTTTTTTATTTGCCGTTTTATGTAAGATTAAATCTTTTGGTGATTATTAGAATAAATAAATATGTTTTGAAAATTACACTACAATTTTACAAATATTTTTTCCTCTATTTTTATTCTTTTTATTTTTTTATTTATTATTATTTTTTTCCCCTATTTATTCTTTTTTTGGATATTCTTTCTCTCTTTCTTTTTTTAGTAAACGAAATTAATGTCGTGAAAATATTCTAAAATGATTTTTATGCTGGAGATCGTAAAACTTTTTAACCATTAAGTAAGTGCTGAATTATTAGAGAGTTTTTGCATACCGTACGTTAGTTACCGTAGGACGTCCGTTAGCTTTTTCTCCCTAACGCGCATGCGTATCTGTAATAATGTTTCCTATGAGCATGCGCGCTAGGGAGAAAAAGCTAACGGACGTCCTACGCTGAAAAGGACAAATTGCCACCACATATAAAACACAGATAATTAAACAAAATAAAAACTGAATTTAAACAATTTATTTTGGATACTAAAAAAAGATTGTTGAGAATTGAAATTTTTATATTCTTTGATAAAAATATATTTCTTCAAATTTAGTTTCCCCTCCCAAGATATAACAAAGAATTTACAAATGTATTCTAATGCATTTTTTTTATTTACTTTACTAATATAATTTTATATTAATTTACATTAACATAATTAATATATAATAATATAATTTATAATATAAGAATATAATTTAATTATTTAATAATTATAATTTATTTTAATTAATAATTTAATTGTTTATTAAATATAATATATTAGTTATACTTAATTTAATTAATTTAATTTTAATTTTAATTAATAATTAATAATATAATTTTATTCTTAAAAAAGAATATAATTTAAAAAGTTGAATGTTTTAAATAAAAAAATGAAAACAAGCTATTTAAAATAATGAAATTTTATTTAAACATTCCATATTATTTAGTAATTATACAATCGAATTTGAATAGAATCATTATAATAATAATAATTTTTACTTTGAAAAACAAACTTAAGGATTTATTCGTAAGTAATATTAAAATATTAATGGTAATTAAAATAGTATTTACGAGGGTAACTCTGAAATTTTTGAGACAGTGGCAGACGACAAATGTAGAAAAAAAAAAAAAAAAAAAATTTCGTTAAATTTGTAAATTTGAACTCTTTTATGGCCGCAGACGATAACTTGTGGCAACAATTGCAATTTAGCTGTCGTAGAATAGATTTTGGAAGAAAGGAAAATGGAATTGACGCGAGAACATTATCGCGCTATGATTTTCTATGATTTTAAAGTGGGTTTAAATCAAGAAGAATGCCTTCAACGTCTAAAACTAGCATATGGAGACGAAGCTCCATCCCGTCTTACTGTATTTAGATGGTTTACAGATTTTCGTAGAGGTCGAAGTTCTCGGCTGGACCAAGAACACACAGGAAGACCTTCATCAGTTGTAGTTCCAGAAAACGTGTCGGCCATACGAAAAATGTTAGTTGATGATAATCGCTACACTTACCAAATGATACAGAAGAAACTTAACCTTTGATCCGCAATTATACATAGAATTATTCAAGAACTGCCATGAAAAAATTAGTTTGTCGTTGGGTCCCCCATAATTTAACAGAACACCAAAAAACGGAGCGTGTCAGAATCTGCAAAGAAACCATAAAATTACTTAATGATGATGGACACCGCCTTATTTTTAAAATCATAACTGGTGATGAAACTTGCATACCGTTTTTTGACGTTCCAACACGAGAAGAAAGTAAACTATGGGTCTTTGAAAATGACCCCAAACCAACAATGATGAAAAGACAACGAGCAATGAAAAAAGTAATGTATACCGTTTTCTTCAGAAGTACGGGACTGGTCAAAGCCATCAAGCTGGAGGAACAGAAGACTTTCACAGCTAACTGGTACACCACTAAGTGTCTTCCAGAAATTCTTCAAGAAGTGAATGTAAGGGGACTCATGCTTCACCATGATAATGCATCTTCTCATACAGCAAGATCGACAGTCGAATTTCTTAAACAAAAACAGATCAAAGTGATAGAACATCCACCCTATTTCCCTGATCTTGCTATGTGTGATTTTTGCCTTTTTTTTTTATCTATGGTAGCCGTTTTCATTCCGAAGATGAGATTGATGAGGTTATAAAAGCATATCCAAGAAATGGATGGCGTGAAGCATTTAATCTTTGGAAAAATCGTCTGCAAAAGTGCATTGATGTTGGAGGGGACTACTTTGAACACTCTTAAATTTGGTAAGTTAAACTTGTACCATTTAGCCGTATCTCAAAAATTTCAGAGTGACCCTCGTATTAAAAATATCAGGAAAATACTTCCGAAATTAATTAAAATCCAGGGATATAACAGAGAGTTAAAAATTCCTTTCGAATTTGTTAATATAATATTTTATATTATATTCTATAGTTTTACTCATATAATCATACAAAATTTCTAAATAATATTTTATTTAAGTGTTTCAGTAAAATTCTCTTTTCTAAAAAAAATTTAGTTTAGTTTTTTAAATACATTTCAAGTAAAAATTGTTTACAAGAATGTATGAATGCGCATATTTTAATTTTAATTATAATAGATGAGAGTTGCATATATTTTGCACAATCAATCACATTAAAAATTTCGCGCAAACATGAATTATTACAGATATTTTATGTAAAATCAGAATTCTTAATCATAATGTTAAATGAAAGAACGTGAAAACTTACTTATGCAGATTTTATTAATGGAATGGCTAATAATGGCTAATAAATGGCTAATAATGGCTAAATAAAAGCGTGATAGCGTTATCACGCTTTTATTTAGCATGCACAAAATAAAATCTGATGATACATATGTTCTAAGAATATGTGATTTTTTCTTCTATTCTAGGATCACAATTTAACTATCAGCTGTTTTTAAAAGACGAAATTATCATTCTATTAATCTATTATACTTAGTCCGATCAGCTATCACATGGAAAAATTGGCCAGCCGCCAAGTCAGACGGTTTCAAACACAGGCGGTATAATAGGGAGAAAAAGTACTTCGGAGTGTTTAATTATAATAAATTAATTTTAATTTTTTATAAATAAAAATTTTAAATTACATAATATGAAAAGAAAAATTAAATGAAAAAAAAATCCGCATTAACTGTTGTTGTTCGAATGCAACTAGCAGTACAGAGGCAGTTAATCTTTACGCCATAAGCAAGGACTGCACTGCTGTTACTGATTTAGCACTACCCAGGAGGCACGTGTAGCTTGAATATATGCCACGGTCGCTAGTAATACTACCCCCACTAATTTCTACGATTATATTTGACCGGGACCTACGGTTTAAAGTGGATTCTCAGCCACTACAAACATCCATGGCACCGCCCGGAACTTGTAGCACCGTTAGCTAGAGCGCTAGCCACTTGGCCATCAGGTCCCCTATTAAGGACATAATCGGCCATAATAGTTAACAATAGTTAGTTAATAGTCCCAAGCCATTAACTATTAAATTTATTTATTTCAAACTTGCTTTGTAAGCATATGTCCAATTCAAATAATGCATTCCTAACAAATAATTGATTCATCAGTTTTGGCTCTTTATTAGGATATTTACCTTTCCTAAGAATAGTTTAATCATATATCTATTTTAACATCATAATGATTTAAGATAAATCATTACGATATTAAAATACCAAATATCCTCCATTTTGATTCAATACTTAAACAAAGCACACAATTTTTTTTTAATAAATAATTTAAAATATCCATTTATGTGAAATAAAATGAATTATATTATAAAATATCAGAATTTAATCAAAAACTTTATGTCAATAAATTATCGATTTATTTTTCTTTTTGAATTAAACTTTAAAATGTATCTGAAAAAGATTATTATTATAAAAAAAAAAATAAATAAATAAAAAAAAAAAAATAAATAAAAAAAAAAAAAAAAAAAAATAAAAATAAAAAAAATAAATAAATAAAAATTACATTTGCTGTATCTTTTAATTTTTTTATTTTTAAAGTCAGATAATCTAAATGAATAATTGTGTTACCTCAGTTATTAGGACAAATTTTAATATAAAAAAAATGTACTAGTAATTTTGTCTGTCTTTGGCATGAAAATTGAATGAAAAATTAAGCTTTGTGTCAGTGTAAGACAAAAATAAAAAAAATAGTTTATAAAAATATTCTAAGAGTCTAATAAAAGAAATAAAAAAAACCGAGTACGAAAAAAATCTCACGATTCCGCAAAAAAAGTAAAAATTCCCCCCTTTTGATAAAATAATAATTTTCATTGCATTTAATAAATTTTTATTTAACAGTAAAAAAATCAGTTTTTACTATTACTTTTATAGAAAATCTCTTTTACTGGAACTCAGTACAGATAGTTGCTTCACAAAATACCTTTATAATACAAGTGATCTTTAAAGTTATAATAATATGCATTTTTTTCGCCTTTTCTATTCTAGAATTTTTTTTAAATTAAAATTAAACCTCCTCTTGTTACAAATCTTTCTTAATCAAATAATACTATAAAAAATTAATACTTTATTGATAATTCATATCATGAAAATATAAAAAAATAAATGAGTATTCTTTTATATTTTATTTATATTCTTTTTTAATTTACCGTTTGCCATATAATAATTAAATTGATTTCTTTCAATCATCACATACGCTTTCGAGAACTGAAACATACACAAAGATTTTTTTTCAAAATGCAAATTTTAAAGAATTGAATAGATAAATAGTTTTAAAAAACTTTTCAACAGACAGCGTTTTTCAAGTATAAATTAAAAGAAAAAAAATCTGGAATATTTATAAATTACAATTACATTGTAGTCATCCATCCCAACTTATTCATTATTCAGTTTATTGATCGTTTGTCCTAGCAACAAGAGACTACAGCGAATTACGTTGCTAAATGAAAATTTTGCTGATATTAGCTTTTTTACCGATCAATTTCCGCTCTTCCGTGAAGGTTGAGAAACTTAAAACGATATATGATAGAGATAAACAAACTAGATTAAGTATTAAAATAAAAATATATATATAGATTGGTATGAAATTTATTACTTACAAATACAGAATAACCCCACTATAACGTGAGTAGGATGAATTATAGAAATTAATCGGTTATTAACACTCTCCCCTTATAAATCTATGCATTAAATTATATACATTCAGAGGTATTATGCTAATGAAGCAATAAAAGTAATACTGTACTGTATTTGGGATTCAAATCAATTACTACAGCACTGTTTTTTCAATTAGATTATAAAGGAAAGTTTTTCAATTAGCTAGTTTACTGCTCCGGGAATAAATAAATAAATAAATAAATAAAATATAATCGGCTGGACCGATATACATGTTACCCATAAACTTTAGAATTTAATGTAAACAACAAAAAGCATAACAGCAATCTTAAAAAATAAAAAATAAAAAAACTATAGAATTCCAAACGATTTTCTTTTCTTGAATAATGTCATTTTCACTTTGAAATTAACTTGTCTTTGCCTTCCACCAGACGATTTTTTAAAAACAATTTTATATTATTTAATTATTAAATAAATATTATGAATTTAAATTAAGAAATTTAAGTAATATTTTTAATAAATAAATTAAAAATTTTAACAAGTTAGTATTTAAGTAAAAAATTTAAATACATATTATGTATAAAAATCCCCTTGAAAGAAATTCAAATAAACCAATAAGAATAGCTCGTGAAATAATTTTAAAAAAAATAAACCAATAAGAAACGTTGAAAATGGTCACAGAAACGAAAACTGATCAAGGATATGAAAAAAGTGACAAGGAATCTAAAAACTCCCCTACCCAAAATAATACTTATAGTTTTATGGGTAAAAAAAAATATATGTGATAGTTAAATTTTAGTTCTAAAAATGTAAATGTAATGCATATTCAGTATTGTATTTTTATTTTTCTATGTTTTATTTTATTCTTTAATATTCTTATTTTCATCTGCAACATTCAGTAATATTTTAAACGTGTTACAATATTAATTAAATAAGCATTGTATTTTTTTTTTTTTCGTTTATTTCTTTACCTTCGAAATAATAAAAGGGTATAATTTAATGGCGTTATAAGGACGTTGTACTGTAATTTGTAATTTATTACTCGATAAGCAAAACAGTGGAAATTTTTCTAAAAAATCCTCAATTATGTAATTGATTTAGAAAACGAAATATGAATAGAATATTGTTTTTTAAAAGCGACTTTGTTAATGACAATGATGCAACAATAACATAAAATTATCCTAATTATCAATAACATCAATAACAAATTATCCATAATTTCATTGACCTCATCAATGAATGCTAGAAACAGGAATTGGGTCGCAGAAGGAGGAACTTGAATTAAGATACAATTTGATAATCAATTAAAATATTGCAAATGTCTTGTCTGACGCAATCACTTACAGATTTATCAAATGTAAATGTAAGTGTTTTTTTAAAAACAATTTTTAACATTTGAAAATTATATCAACCTAACCGCTTTGATTTCTTATAAAAAAATTATGAATATTCTCAAATGATATGTTTCAATTTCGAAACTAAAGGGTTAAATTATTTTCGTGCATTTAAGTTAGAGCATCAAGTTCATTTTTGAATCGAGGTAAATAATTCAATTGAAAATAAATTTTTAAACAGACAAAATTCTTTACAAGCTCCTCTCCATTTAAGTTTTTATTTTCATTGTCGTTCAACTCGATTTGTAAGTTGAAACGTTCTTTAATTTTTCTAAATCAGTACATCGAATGTATTTACATTTTACAAAACCTCAAACTGTTTGATATGAATCTTCTAGGAAATCTGCAAAAAACAGTTTGAAATTTTCCTTTTTTTTGTAGAAATAATGAATCAAATTATATAATTAATATTTGTAACGAACCCAAAATATATTCTTAATTTTGCGTCGTTTCAGTGCGTCTCTTGTATCGGAACCCTTAAGTTGGATTCACTGGATATTAAGATTGCACATTGTGGGACGTCAGAAATTTGAGTGAGTAGAAGATTAGATTTCTGATCGATGTTCTACGACGTGCCATCTTTGCATTTGGTAGGAATTCATTGTTATGTCTTTCGCAGACCGTGGAACAAGGCTCTTATTTTTTAAGTAAAATAATCGAAAAAGAAACTAAACAGGAAAACTTTCTAAGCCCTCATCAAGTTAGTTTCACTGAAAAATTCTGAGCCATACATCAGCTTCCTAATCTCACTGAAACTATCACCAAAGTCTTCTTTTGAAAATTAAACGTTGCTGTTGTTTCCCTACATGTAACCAAATCTTTTGATAAAGTTTTGATTAATTGTTGAATTCATAAATTAATTTTATATATTTTCTCTTCTTTTCTTGTCATTATCCAAAGTTATCTTACTGATCAGTGGCGTAACTATATCATCAGAGAGGCCAGTGGCAATTTTTTCGAATGGGGGCCCCTCAATGCAATGCAAAGTACCATCACTGTATTTTCTTTTTAATAAACTACCTAAAATACATATTACTTTCAGTTAAAACTGGATTCACATTTTTAATTTTGTAAGTAGTTTTGTATTCAAGAATTAGTGGAATTTCGTAACAAGTGAATTTATTAATATCACAGTGGAACATGGATGGCAGCGGGAATTCCCACTTTTTATTTTGTAAGCACCTATTCATGAACCAGAAATCGGCTAAGTCCCTAGCATCGGGATTACTCGTGTGTAACTGTTTCTATTACTATTACTATTATTACCAAATCGCCCACAATAGCGCCAAATCGCCCACAATAGCGCCAAATCGCCCACAATAGCGCCAAATCGCACACAATAGTGCCAAATCGCCCACAATAGCGCCAAATCGCACACAATAGCGCCAAATCGCACACAATCTACCAAATCTCAATAGCTGTTTAAATTACTTACGCCCGGGTGATATATTTTTCATACAAATGAATACTAGTACGTTCAAAATTTTGATATACATCTAAAAAAAAAAAAAAAAAAAAAAATCTCTAGTAATTTAAATTTATTAAATACAGAATTAATAAATTTTGTTTATTTTTTAATAATAAACGTCAGGCCTTTTCTATACTAATAGCCTCTTTGCTCGGGCCCGCCCGTGGCAATTTGCCTGTCTTGCCACCCTATTGTTACGCCACTGCTGCTGATAGAAGTTTTGTTACTGAGATAGGAAAAACTGACTCCACTATTCAAGCTGGTATATCCGGGGCCAGCGAGATAAGTCAAGTCTTCTGTCTGAAGAGCGCAATGAATGAGCAATCTCGCTGGCCCCGGTATACCCCAGGGATCAATACTCGGCCCTTTGCTTTATAACCACCTCTACATTAAGGATATTTCACAAATTTATAACGTTAAGCTCAGTCTTTTCTGCCAGATGATAACGCTATTCTTATTCAAGGACGCAAAAATATTATTAATAGTAAAAATCGTCAAAATCATGGAACTTGAAAAAATGGTTCATTAAATGAGAAATTTGACTTAATATTGAGAAAATTGAAGCTATATTATCTATTTATAAAAGGAAGTATTCTCATCTATTAATTACTATTTTTAATAATCCTATTAATTGGTCGGAACAAAACTAAATATCTTTGTGTAACACTTGATCGAAAACTAACTTACAGTTATCATAATGGGGGCCTGAATGGCCGAGTGGCTAGTGCTCTGGCGCTCGGTACCACAGGTTTCGGGTTCGAGTCCCGGTGGTGCCATGGATGTTTGTAGTGGTTCGGAATCCACTTTAAACCGTAGGTCCCGGTCTAATAGGATTGTAGAGCGTTGCGGGGGCATTGTTACTCCGGTCCGTGGCTTATCTTCAAGTTACATGCGCCCCCTGGGTCATGCAAAGTGAATAACGTCTGTGCAGCGCTTTCCTGAAGGCATCCAAGACCAAGCTGTCTGTGTTTGCCAGCTGCATTAGAAAGAAAAAAAAAGTTCTCATAATGGAAACTTTCGAAGTAAATTAATTTAAGCATTTGCGTTTTGTATTCACTTAGTTGTAGAAACTCTATTATGTCTCTGGAGAATAAAAGACTCATTTGCCTTGTTTACCTGCCTCCAATAATTGCATATTGAAGCCCCGTTTGGGGTTCTACTGCTCCCACAAACATGGAAATATTTCAAAGGTTGGTAAATAAAACTCTCAGGATAATTAGAAATTCGCCCAGTTTAGCTTAATATACGTTAGGAATAATGATACCAGACACGCTCTCACCCTCCCCAACTTTAAACAATTTGTGCTTGGAGTTTTCAGTTATTTCTATAACTCTATTCCTAATATTAATAACCCTGTTTTAAATAGTCTCAGTAATTATGATTATGACATTTCTCTTTTTAAAAATCGCAAAAGATCTCACGCAGCTCTTAATATTCCTAATTAATTATTTTAATTCCTTCTTCCTGAAATATCATCCAATATCCTCACTGAGTCATGAATTTCAACATTCAACTTTTTCTTTTGATTAATTTTTGAATTAAATTTAGATCATTTGATCTTTTTGCATTAAATTTTACTTCTAAACTTTGTTATATATATATAACTTTCTTTGAATCTGTATATTTATTTATTAATATGAATAAACAAATATGTAATTATGAATCATTTAATGTAAAGATATAAATTATATTTTTCATGATACATGGTAAAGATTATACTTTTCATGAAATTTCAAACGAACTCTCATTATTGTGCGGATTAACATGCTTTGCTTTTATCGATTATATAGCTATAGAAAAAGAAGAGATTTAAACAATGTTAAAATGCTACTCAACAAAATGTTCCTATTTAAGAATATTTATATATATACATATATAATATTCAGTTTAAAAAATAATTTATTCTAATACATATTTTGTTCTCATAAAATTATATCATAATAATATTCCTATCGAAAATCGTAAAAGCTCTTGACATTTATAGAATTTTCATTTTGGACAAACATCAGAATCATGTTTATTGTACAAATAAATGTTTCTCTATCGAAATATATAAACGGACAAACAACAAAATAAATGAAAGCAAAAGGATATAAAGTAATAAAGGAACCAATTACATTAAGTATCTAGTACAGTATCGTGACTAAAAAATTCGGTGAAAATGCACGACATCCGAACATTTCTCTATTCAAGGTCAGTTTCAGTTTAGCAAGTAAGATAAAAAAAAAAAAAAAAAAAAAAAAAAAAACAGCAATTTTATATTGAGAAAGATATTGTGAGATTAACTTAATTTTAACTAACTAACTTTTTTTAATCATAACTTTATTAATAATTATTATTATTACCTTTTTCTTGATTTCTATATCTAAGATTATGGTTTCATGCAATCAAGAAAAAAAGAATCTTTAATACTCTATGGTGCCTTTGTTTGAGAAACACTATTTTTAAATGGAAAAAATTTAGAAAAAGACAATAGTACACCGATTGTATACCAATATATATACCAAGTATATACCAATTGACATTACCAATTGTAATGTCGAATACCTGGAAATTATTATTGGAGCCTAATTCTGTAACTGTAATTGTAAGTTGTTTGGAGAATCTTTGGTATATATAAGGAGTTATAGTTTTTTTCTTTAACTTATTTCTATTATTATTTTTAATCAAATTTATGTATATATATTTGATTAAAAAATTATAATATATATATATATATATTATTTATTTATTTATTATTATTATTTTTTTGATAAAAAATAATTAAAAGAAAAACATAACTTCTTATTTCTAATTTTTCTATACATGTGCACTAAACCATAGCTAGTTCACCTTTATTTGAAAAGTAGATAGGATCGATATAGGTAGGAGATAAATATCACGCTTCGTGACAAAGATTCTCCGAAAGAGTTACAATCACAGTTACAGAACTAGGCTCCAGTAATAATTTCCAGGTGTTCGACATTACAGATGGGTTGATAGTATTATCTTTTTCTAATTTTTCTCCATTTAAAAATGGTGTTTCTTAAAAAGAGAGTAACAAAGCACTAAAGATTCAGGTTTTCAAGTTTGCAGGAAACCATAATCTTAGATATACTATAGAAGTCAAGTAAGATGTAATAATAATAATAGTAATAAAGTTGTGATTAAGGAAGTTAGTTAGTTAAAATTAAGTTAATCTCATAATATCTTTCTCAATATAAAATTTCTGAATTTTTTTTTTTTTTACTTGCTAGACTGAAATTGACCTTGAATAGCGACTTAAATGTTTGGATGGTGTGCCTTTTCATCGAATTTCATGGAGTCACGATACTGTACTAGATACTTAATGTAATCGATTCCTTTATTACTTTATATCCTTTTGCTCTTATTTATTTATTTATTTTTTAATTTATATATTTCGATAGAGATACATTTATTTGTACAATAAACATTATTCTGATGTTTGTACAAAATGGAAATTCTATAAATATCAAGGGCTTTTACGATTTTGAGTAGGAATATTATTATGATATAATTCCTTACAACTTTTCATCAGATCAAAATATATATTAGAATAAATTATTTTTTAAGCTGAATATTATGTATATTTTTCATTAAAAAAAAATATTTTGTAGAATAGTAATTTCAACATTGTTCAAATCTCTTCTTTTTCCATAATTATATAATTGATAGAGGTAAAGCATGTTATTCCGTATAATAATAGGAGTTCGTTTGAAATTTCATGAAAAGTAACATTTTTCCATATTTTTACAATAAAAGATTCAAAATTACATATTTATTCATTCATATAAAAGATAAATGCACATATTTATAATTTTTGGACATAAATATGCAATATAATTATGCAATTATGAAATAAATATGCAATTATGAAATTATTGCCCTTGAAATTTCAGGGAAAAATAGTATTATTTAAAAGTTTTCTTAGCTGATGTGTTAAAATTTTTATGAATGTAAACAGAATGTTTCCATGTTAAGTATTTCATAGAAATATTTTAAAAACAAATAGCTTGGAATAATTCAAAAGTTGCGAGAAAAAATGTGTACTTGCATGTAAAACATGCATTAAAAAACTCCGTGTCAAATCTATTCTTCATTCTCACACAAAATACCTCGACGCTGAATCCCTTTAAACCGCAAAAAGGTAAATATTTCCTGTCACAATTCGGTACACTTGCATTTTGAAACCATTACAGTTTTTAAACATCTTTCCGGTTCGGCGTTGCTAAGCAACTGCTGATGTCGAAATGACAGACAATTTGTTATTTGGGTAAGGTGACTGTTGAAGTAGTGACATCTTTTTTTTTTTTTTTAAAGAATTAGAAAATTAATGATGAAAAGATTTAGAATGTATAATAAAGAAAATGTTTATTTATTACCTGATTCTAATTTAGAACATTCTCTTATTTGAAATATTATTTAACATTTTTTTTGTCAAACTGTATGATTTTGTTTTTTGCATTCAATATGCATTTAGTAGAATTACGACAATAGCAATGTAAATAAACATAAATGTTTGTCTATTGTTTTATATGAAAATTATTAATTATTTTAAATAGGAGATCGAATTGATCTGATCATATTTGAGCCACATGAATTTTAAATAAATATTTTTAATTTATTTTCAAATTGAAATTAATTTAATTTGTTCTCGTTAAATCTCAAAGTAAAATGTGTTTAGGTAAATTTTATAGTGAAAAAGCTACTGAAATATATTCCGTTGATTACATGTAGTAACAATAAGATATTGATTGATACTTCTAACATGAATTGTGTTTCATTGTGAGAGATAATATCTCAGTATCAAAATTAGCATTAAAAATTGAACCATAAGTTGCCATCCATTACTATTATCATCTGTTATATTTCGTAAATAAACGCGTCATAATTTAAAAAGGTTCTTCTTCGTCCTTCAAGAGTGGTTTAAATTATTTGTATAGATTTTAATTCTGAAATCATGATGGCAAATATTTTGCTCCATTAAATGTAATAGTGATTAATGATTAATGATTAATTAAAAACAATTAATTAATCACTAATCATTATAATCAATTAATGTTTGCATATTGTAAAAAAGATACATTTTCTTATGAAAAATTACGTGTAATTTTTGTGCACCTACATAAGTTTCAAACAGATCAATAACAATACTTTAAAACACGTTGCTTTAATGCATTTGGCAATATAGAGACAGTTAATCTTTATGCCATAAGTAAGGGCTTCACCGCTGTTACTTGTTTAGCACTACCCAGGGGGCACGTGTAGCTTGAAGATATGCTACAGGCACGAGTAACACTACCCCCGCAACGCTCTACCATCCTATTAAACCTTGAGTTACGGATTAAAGTGAATTTCGAACCGCTACAAACATCCATGGCACCGTCGGGACTCGAAACCGAAACCTGTGACATCGAACGCAACTCGGTCATTAGGCCCTATATTTTAAAACATAAAAGAAATAATACAATTAAAACATATAAAAACATAAAAGAACTAATACAATTAAAATATATAAAAACATAAAAGAAATAATACAATTAAAACATATAAAAATACAAAGGAATAATGAAATGAAAAATACAGAGAAAACATTTCAAAAACAAAGTAACTAAAGTAAGAATTGACAAATTTTTACAAAACGCTTTAAAAGCAATCTTATGAACAAACTTAAAAAAATTTGGTGATCATTTGACTTTTTGAAGCTTCAGTACTTTTATTAAAAATTTTCTAGGCTGTTCAAGCCTGAAGCAACTAAAAAAAGTATGCGCTTAAGAATTTTTCACTCTGCCTGCATTGAAGGTTGCAACGAGCAGTTGAGAGTAGATTAAATCTGTTTAATTAGGACTACAAACTGTCATGGCCAGTCATAGACTGAAATAGGTGAAAAATACATAAGTTCGAGGCTTTGGAGGGATAATTTCATTGTGATAGAGACATTTGATGATTCTGCGTACAGTTTATTCCACATCTTAATAGTTTTGCTTTTGAGTTGACTTTTTTTTTTAATAAGATTTGTAGGATATTTACATTCATTTTAATGCGAAGTTTGGTGGCTTCTTTGGCGAATCTATCAACTTTTTCATTGCCTATAAAAATGAATCTATGGCTTCGAACACAAGCATAAAATACTGTTATATTTTGTTTAAAAAAATATTTTTTGAATATTTGTGATAGAATTTTGCAGTAATTTTAAAGAAAGCAGCGAATTCTTGCAAAGTTACAGATTTTGAATTGGGATAATTTTATTTAATTCAGTCTACTTCAAGTGTTATACAGTTCGTCAACAAAAACAGTACATTTCTTACGAATTATAACATTGATGGTATTTTAATTCATAAAAATTAAATAAAAAAATGCTTTTAAAAGAGTAAATATGTCGTTGTAAAACTTTTTAAAAGATAAAATTTTGTCAAACTTAACAGCAGAGAATATTTCTTCGAAGTTGGATTAAATAATTTACGCAAAAATATAAAATAGTAGTACAATAAAAGGGGCCTGATGACCGAGTGAACCAGAGCTCTGGCGCTAGGTGCCACAGGTTTCGGGTACGAGCCCCGGCAGAGCCATGAATGTGTGTAGTGATTCAGAGTTCGTTTTGAACCGTAGATCCCGGTCTCATATAACTATAGAGCGTTGGGTGTAGGGCTGACAACCCTACTCCGTAAAAAGGAAATATCTCCCATCTATAAATCTGCCAGCGGGCAGATGGCCTTAGCCCACCATGGGGCTGTTGCACCACTGATGATGATGAGTACAATAAAAGGGTCTGATTGCCGAGTGACTGCCACTAGGGGCTACAGGTTTTGGGTTCTAGTCTCGGATGGATGCCATGGATGTTTGTAATGGTTCGGAATCCACTTTAAACTCCGGTCTAATATGACAGAAGGGCGTAGAGCCTACCCCGTAAAAAGACATCTTCTGTCTCGAAATCTGCCAGTAGGCAGACGGCCTTGGCCTCCCCATGAGGCTGGTGCGCCATTGAAGAAGAATGCAGTAAGGAAAATAAAAACTGATTCTGGTGTCATAGAAAGACAAATGCTTAGAAAAAAGCATTTAATTCTTTAGACATATTTTTTATATGTAAAAAGAACAAAAAGTGTTATATAAAATATTAAATAATTATTGATCACAAGATATTAACTTAAAACTTCATTTCAAATTTTAATAATTAATTATTAATAAATATCATCTCACATAAATGAATTATTGATTATCTTACTAGTGTATAAAGAAAAACGGTTTCGATTCCTTTTTTTTTAATCTTCAGATGGCTAAGAGAAAAATCACAATACGTAGCAAAAAACATCAAAGAAATGAAGACCGATAAAGAAAGCAGAAAACAAATATAGATATTTATCATCAAACATACGATTATTCTTTTAGTTTACAATTTTATACAAGTAACTTGCGCCATTTTTTAAATAAAACATCCTTTTTTAGTTAATTGATAAATTTCAATTAAAGCAATGTCTTTATAATTAAAATGGATTAATTTTGAATACACACAAAGGATGTGGTGAATATATTGTTCAGTTTATCAACGATGATTTGTTCAGGGAATGAAATCATCAAATGTTAGCAACGATAGCATCGTTAATTTCCTGTCAAACAATGAGTTCATTGCAGCTGCGTCTACCAGCAGATGCAATATTCGGTCCAAAAAAATTGAAGACCATGTATAATTCGAAGTCTGTTCACATTTGCTCTTTGACGTACCATATAAAGGTTGCCAGATGAGACAATAATTAGGTAAAATCTAGTCAAATATTAGAATAGATTTGTATTATAAACTTATGCAATAATCTTTATTTGATAACTTTTAATTTTAATAGTATAGATATTCATTTCCACGTTATTTTAAGATTTCATTTAAATTTCATCTTTCTTTATTAATTATGCATTAAGCTTCATTTGTCTTTTTTACATTTGCTATTAAAAGATTTTTAATTCAAAATTAGGTTCTATTGCATGTCAGGAAAACATTTCACGTATTACTTAATATTTAATTTCCTACATTTCTTTGTCATTTGTTCGTATTCAAATAAATGAAAAAAAAAAAAATCTCAAAATAAGGGCCATTGGGATTTGGTTACTTTTTTTGTGGCACCAACTGAGCGAGAAGTCCCCAAACTTAAAATTTCACTTAAAATTTCAACCGACATTGGCGAAAAGAATTTTGGACGACAAATCCCAACGAACCTATATTCTATGATTTTACCAAAACAAGTAAAATAAAAAAAATATTTTAAAGGCAATTCCTACTTTTTTTTCACTATATTGCAGAAAGTCCTTTATAAATAAATTTCATTCATTTTTTTAGGTTTAGGTTCTAGCGCCATCTATTGGTGCAACATGCAACTTAAATCTAAAAAAAACTTAAATTAGTTAATTAAATTTAATTACTGAATTAATATTTTAAAAAACTGTATTAACATCGAGTGTCATGCACTACAAGTTCAAAAAAATGTATTTGAACTTGAGTGGATGAATAAAAAGTATTTTATTAGCGATTGAAAATTTGAACAAGATATGTATAGGGAGAGTGTGAGCTAATAGAAGGAATTGAAAAATATCTATGCATATTACGAAGAATAAATTATTAATTAGAAAATAGAAATTTTTCCGTTATAAAAAATGTAAACATGGTTGTAAAAAAACAAATATTTGTTTAGCAATTTTTTTAAAACATAAATATCTCAAAATTAATGAAACATTGCTATTCATTTATTTCTTAGAATATTCTAATATGCTTATGATTAAGTTATAAAATTAACTAGATAAGAATTAGATTCATTTTATTTGTGTTTAATTCAATTAAAATTTTTTTTTTTAGTATAAATAAAAGTATATAATATATAATAAAATTAGTATATAATAAAAAGAAACTGCTTACCTAACAGAAACGAATCATCTACCACTGGCCATACATGAAATATTACTAATTTAACGATAGTTGTTAAGCTAAAATGTTCAATGAAAATATTAACCATGACAAATAAGTAAAAAAAATTAACATGCAAATTTTGGTTTTCTATTTGAACATGATTTTTTTTTTGTATAAAAAAATAAATTCACACAGATCTCAACACAATTATTTGCATAGAAGAACCGAAACATCCAGACTAAAAAAATCAAAAGAAACTAATGCAACGATGCTATTCTGAGTAACAAAATATTAATAATTGTAATATTTATAATAATTTTGATATTTATATATTCTATTAATAATTTTGATATTTATATATTTTATTAATAATTTTGATATTTATACATTTTATATTAAATTTAAGGGAAATTAGCCAAAAAATGAGTGACTTAAAATATTTGTTTTTATCCAACAACTTTTGAAATTAGTCCAAATGGCTAAAATTAGTCACATATAGCAGTTTTGTACCATATACCAATAAGTTTTGTCTTTATAACCATGACACAAAATGAAACAAAGGTTTTTGATTTCGCAATTATATTTAAAAAGATATATTATAAATTAAGTAAATTTGAAATTGGAAAGACGATATGCATTTAAGAATTATAATGAAAACAAAAGAGACTGAAGTAATTTTAAATTTGATTTAATATAGAACGAAAATACATAGTACAATACCAAAGTAAACTTTATTACGTTTAAGTCACGACGAAGAAAACTTTACAGAGCTACTGGAAATCTATTCCAGTTGTTACAGTTAGAAAAGATGGAAAAGTGTTGCCGATTCCAAAATAGTAAATGAAGTTCTGATTTTTATTTAACTATTACAGCAGAGAAGACAGTTAAGTTGCAACTGTTATTAAAAAAACTATAATTATTTTCTTATGTCTTGGCAACCTCAATTTTTTGAAACCCAGCATTGGAATTGCCGAGTTTCAAAGATGGCTAATTACTCTATGTTATAAATCCAATAAATAATAATTTTTTTCATTATTTTAAAAATATTTAATCGAAGAATTGTAAAGATAAATCATGCTTATTTTAATCACCCTCTTTTAACTCTTTTAATGTTAAACATTTTCGACCAATTCTAAAGCAAAGAATAAGGAAAGAGAATTGCCTAGAGAAACAGCAATGAAATTCTTAAGATATGTCAAAGTAATAAGGAAATAAATCATATAATAAAAAAATAAAACTTTTTTATGATAAATGACCTTCAGAATACGAAGTTTGAAGGATTGTACGAATGCACCTGCCTTCTTCCAAAGCGAAAGAAGTTCATGTAGAAATTAGTAAACAAAACACGAAATGAATGCCAACAGGAAACGTTGCCAAAACGTTCACCGAATTCTTACTTGTCTTCATTTAGAAGCACGTGTCAGTGAAAATAACGTAAACATTACCCATGAAAACAAAGACCACACTGAAGAATAACAACACTTTCGAAACGACCTTTGGTTGAATCCCAATGTCTCTGAATTAGCGTTTTTAGTGCATGTGTTTTGGTATAAGCCAATTACAACTTAATAAATATATTTCATAAGCAAAGATAAAAAATTTAATATAATATTTTCACAGCAATATAAAATCAAGCTCATGTAATAAAATGCCTACCTAAATTAACCTTGAATTACCTTACAACTTAATAAATATATTTCATAAGCAAAGATAAAAAATTTAATATAAAATTTTCAAAGCAATATAAAATCAAGCTCATGTAATAAAATGCCTACCTAAATTAACCATGAATTATTCTCAATTATTATTATTTGAATTATTCGAAAAATTTTTATTTTTAGTAAAAATAATTTAACTCTAACAGGTGGTGTTAAATTTTATAAAATAATAGCATCAAATTTAAAGACAAAAAAAAAAAAAATAAATTTTTTGATTATTATTTGGTACAATTTATATAAAACCATTCACTTTAAGACTTCAGAAGTATTTTGTTCAATGAAAAAATAATTTATTTTTCTCCAGATTTATGTATGTAGGATTTTATTGCGGTTGGTGTATAAAGATAATCTCGAATTTAGATCTTAGAGAGAACTTCAGCAGTTAAAAATTTTTAAGTTTTGATAGATATTTATTTTTCTAAAGTTATTAAAAACTATTCTAATAAACATTTAGTAGCTAATGGTACGCAATTATTTTTAAACTCATTTTTTTTCCATATCCATTTGGGATTTAAAATCTAAAATAAAATTGCCTGATGGCCGAGTGTCTACCTCTCTGACGCTCGGTACCACAGGTTTCGGGTTAGAGTCCCAGCGGTGGCAGGGGTGTTTCTAGTGGTTCGGAATCCAATTTAAGCCGTAGGTCCCGGTCTCATATGATCATAGAGCGTTGCGGGGGTAGTGTTACTTGCGTCCGTAGCATATCTTCAAGCTACATCTGCTCCCTGGGTAGTTCTAAATGAGTAACAGCGTTCCACAGTGCAGACAACTGTGGGATACTCACAGGAAATGGTCCATCGACGACCAGTCCTCGACGTAATAAAAAAAAAAATCTAAAATAAAACTAATTAAAAACTATGGAAAATGTATTGTAGGCATTTTGTTGTTGTTTTCAAATGATTGCCTTTTAATTTGAAGTCCCCGATCACTGGAACAATAGCAGATTCAGCGTTATCCATACTTCACCAAGAACGTCGGCTTTATTTCACTCATTTTGCATCAAAGCACTGAGGGTCAATACCTAAAATTCGCATCGTACACCTTCGCCTAGTCCGACAATGTGCGTCGCTGGTGAGCTTAGGGCTGAGGTTCAATCCTCTGACGGCTTTGTCGTAGACAATGTTTTAAAAACGTGAAGACTTGATGGCTTTTATGATGTTCAGCATCTTGACTCGTTAGTCGGACTACCTGATAAGAGTTTTCCGGGTTTTCTCGCATACGATACGAAAATACGGGTAGTTTCTCCTGGAAGTCGGAGCCATGTCAAAATTCTACCTACGGGTGCTCCATGGAAGTCACAGCTCTCCTATTTCATCAGCGACTTCGAAAGAGCCGTACACATTTATCAGACCTTTACCTACGGGTGCTCCATCACAACAGAAAATATTGCTATTAAATATTTGCTGCCCCTTGTATTTATCTCTTATCACAGTTTTAGATTTGAATTATTAAATGAAACTGCAATTAAAATATTTTTGTAGGAGTGCTGTCGTTGCTTCAAATGATTGCCCTATAATATGAGGGCTCCTAAACAACCGATATATAGCAGATTCAGCGTTATCCATAATTCACCACAGGACGTCTGCTGTACTTCACTCCTTTAGTATCAAAGCAATTGCGAACGATCGCACCGAAGGTCAGCATATGAAATTCACATCTTATACCTTCCTCTAGAGCCCAAAGGAAGGACTTTCTGACATATAGATTTATCATTTCCATCTTTAATATAGACAGCCGGATTTTCTATTCTGCCTAATTTGTTGATTTCAGACCAGTACTTTTTCTAAACCCAATGTACTAGGCTTCTTTAACCTTTAAATATTAAAAAGTATTGCATTAATGTTGCTATTGAATATTTGTTGATTATTATTGCTGTTGAATATTTGTTAATTAATATGGCTATTCAATATTTGTTGATTAATATTGCTATTGAATATTTATTGATAAATATTGCTATTTAATATTTGCTGATTAATATTATGTAATTATTCTTTAAAGTCAAATTTTTCTTATATTAAATTTTTATCACATGTTTAGATTTGAATTATGGAAGGAAACTGCAAATAAAAATACTTTTGTAGCACAATACAGGAATGATTTAATCAAGATCAAAGTAAATAGATCATGAATTTTAAATTAAAATGATATTCGTACTACAAAAAAAAAACCCTGCGTTTTGGGCAAATCTGTGATTTAAACTTCGTCCTTAAAAATGTTATGCAACCAAGTTCAAGGCGTTGCAATAATTGCGCCATTGCTAAATAGATTTTATCCATATGTCAACATGTCTTTCTTTTTTGATAAAATTTCGTTTTTATTTCAAACATCATCAATCGTGTGATAGTAACGTCTTACGAGAAGCCATGTAGGGATGGAAGATAACGTAACACTTTCATTACGTCAAGAAATGGCGATAAAAAAAGTGTCGTCAGTATGACGTATTAGATATCAACAAAGCCTCATCGTGGTGACGTATCTCTAGTCAAGGTTTGTTTATAAGGTCAGCAGAATGCTGTGAAATGTTTTAAACGTTAAAATAAAAATAAAAAATGATTATTAGTTATTGAAGAACGTATTTTTGAAATAATTAGAATCTAAGAAGGGTAGTCTGCCTGCCGCGTTCAAATGCGGCCAACTGAAAATATTATTTAAATAAATGTATATTTAAATAAATGTAAATTAAATAATAAAATAAAATTAATTTAAATAAATGAATATTTAAATAATAAAAACAAAAATTGGTTTTTCATAAAGAGACAAATTTATGTTCTGAACTTTTACAAAATACTAATAGTTATAGTATATTTTTACTAGATATAGTTAATAAAGGTGGAGGTGCCTGGTATCAGATTTCCTAATTCTTCCTTAGTTTGAGACACGATAAGTTATGCCGAACTGAAAGCTTTAATACCCACTCCGGGGTAGGGTTGGCAAGGGTACAATAAATTACAATTACATTACATTAAATTACAATTAGGGTACAATTCACTGCGCACGAGAATTTGGACGGTATTAATCTCTATACGTTACCTTTAAGTGCAGATCTTTACATTGCCGTAACAGCCCCATAGTGGGCCAAGTCCGTCTTCCTACTGGCAGATTTTAAGATAGGAGATGTTTTCTTTTTACGGGGTAGAGTTGTCAGCCTTACGCCCAACAGTTGTATTAGACGAGGAATTACGGTTTAAAGCGGATTACGAACCATTAAAAACATCCATGGCACTGAATGTAATCGAACTCGAAACCTATGGCGTCGAGCCGAGCGCGAGTCACTTGGCCATCAGACAGATGACGAAGGAAGGACATTGCTTTCCTAGAGTATTACTTCACCGTATTTGAGTGTGGTATGGGAGAAAACTTGAAAAATTCCCAGAAGGAAGCCAAACTATCATTGAGATTTGCTTTACACCATCATAATCGCCATCGACTGAAAGCAGTGATTAACGGACATCACCAGTGGATTGAAACCTAAGTCTTCCTACTTGCTAGCTGTGGTCGCTACAAATGAGCTACAAGTCGGACTTAAATTTATTTAAAATATAAATTGATTTCCTTGCTCCTCAGACAAAAAAAAATTCATTTCAAAATCCTCAGTTCAATAAATAATTTTTATTAGGACAATTTGTAATGAACAAGTAATATAAATTTTTTTCTTTTAAAGTCAATTCCTCCTTTTTTTCACTCTATTGCAGAAATTCCTTTATAAATAATTTGCATTTATTTTTTTAAGTTTATCTGGCGCCATCTATTGGTAGATATATGCAACTTAAATCTAAAAAAAAAACTAAAATTAATTAATTAAATTTAATGAATGAATTAATATTCGAAAAAACTGTTTTAACCTCAAGTGTCATCCACTTCAAGTTCAAAAAAAAATGTATCTGAACATGAGTGGATGAATAAAAAGTATTTCATGAACAATTGAAAATTTGAACAAGATATATATAGGGAAAGTGTGAGCTAATAGAAGGAATTGAAAAAAATAGATAATTTTTCTTATAACTTAATCTCCCTTGTAATTATTTCCAGTTTTGAACATAAATAAATGCAATGGCAAACACTTCTGCTATTTCCAAAATGCTTTCTGCTTCATTTTAATGGGATGCTGTGAAGTAACCAAAACAAAGGATTATTGTCATTGCTGGGCTTATGCTTTGTTTTTGTGGTTATTTTTCTCTTGTAGTAAAAGAAACTTGATGAATCGTTCAAAGACGCTGTAACAGATGTCGATCACGGGGACCATTCATGATTTGATGACTAAGAAATATAGAAAAACATCAGGAATAATAAAAAAAAAAAAATCACGATTAATAGAGCATTCATAATGATCGTAAAAAAAATAAAAACTACATTATGTATTGCTCATTTTGTTTACATAGCATTCTTAAATGACTAAGAAATAACGAAAGTCTTTATGAGTTTATAATAAGACATTCAATTATTGTGAAAACAAAGAAAGAAAAAGGAAAATGTTGTATAAAAAGGAATTATCTGATTGTAATCGATCTAGAAAGATGACAGAGCATGAGAAAACATCTTACTCATAACTCGAGTGTTTTAAGTCAGGGGTGGCCAACTCGCGGGCCGCAAATAGCCCGTCTTGAATATGTTTCCGGCCCCTTGAGATTTATCATACTTTTACAAAATATATTTACACTGAAGTGACAAAAGTCATGGGATAGCAATATGCAACTTTTCAGATGGCAGTAGCATCGCGTAGAACAGATATAAATGCGCAGTGCTTTCGCAGAGCTTTCATTTCTGTTCAAGTTATTCATGTGAAGAGGTTTTGAAGTGATGATGACCGCACGACGGGAATTAACAGACTTTGAACGCGGAATGTTAGTTGGAGCTAGACGCATGGGTCATGCCATTTCGGAAATCGTTAGGGAATTCAACATTCCCAGATCCACTGTGTCAAGAGTGTGCCGAGAGTATGAAATTTCAGGCATAACATCCCACCATGGGCAGCGCAGTGGTCGACCGCCTGCACTTAACGACCGAGACCGGCGACGTCTGCAAAGAGTCGTAAATTCTAACAGACAAGCAACATTGCGTCAAATAACCGCAGAAATCAATGTGGGACATGCAAGGGACTTGTCTGTTAGAACTGTGCGGATAAATTTGGCTTTCTTGGGCTATTCCAGCAGAAGACCGACTTGAGTGCCTTTACTGACAGAACGACGTCGCTTGCAGCGACTCTCGTGGGCACGTGAGCATATCGGTTGGTCTCTAGATGAATGGAAAACCGTGGCCTGGTCCGATGAGTCACGATTTCAGTTGGTAAGAGCTGATGGTAGGGTTCGAGTGTGGCGCAGACCCCACGAAGCCATGGACCCAAACTGTCAGCAAGGCACTGTTCAAGCTGGTGGTGGCTCCGTAATGGTGTGGGCTGTTTTTCATGGCATGGACTTGGTCCTCTGGTGCGACTGGACCGAACATTGACTGGAAATGCTTATGTTCAGCTACTTGGAGATCACTTGCAGCCCTTCATGGACTTCATGTACCCAAACAACGATGGGATTTTTATGGATGACAATGCGCCATGTCACCGGGCCACAACTGTTCGCGATTGGTTTGAAGAACATTCTGGACAATTCCAACGAATGATCTGGCCACCTAGATCGCCCGACGTGAATCCCATCGAGCATTTATGGGACATCATCGAGAGGTCTGTTCGTGCCCAAAATCCTGCACCATCAACGCTTTCACAATTATGGACGGCTATCGAGACAGCATGGCTCAATATTCCTGCAGAAGACTTCCAACGACTTGTTGAGTCCATGCCACGTCGAGTTGCTGCACTTCGCCGGGCGAAAGGAGGGCCGACACGATATTAAGAGGTATCCCATGACTTTTGTCACTTCAGTGTATTTTATAATGGCCAAAGCAGTGAATACCAATGTATTAAAAATACATTATGTGTGCATCCATATATTCAAAAATTAACTGTCGAAATTATGAGAAAAAATTAACTTCGATTTTAAAATAATATTCTTGCGAATATATGACAGATATTGCTTGTTATATTTATGAGTTTACAGTTATGAGTTCGCAGAATAATTAAATTATATTCTGCGAATTTATGATGCGGTCACATCTTGGAACATCTAATATAACAGATTCTGTGTTTCACTTTAAGTAACCTCAGTGACACAGTGTGCATGACTATCCCTAGATACGCACAGTTGATTGTTGATAGCAGAGCAAACCAGACTCTTAGTTCAAGTTGTTAACGCTTTTGGTTCAACTTGCACCTGTGAATCGTTTTTTTTTCGAAAATGAAATGGACCAAACACAAAACACACTCAAACATAACGGACGCTAATTACACAACACCAATTACGTTGTGCAAATACCCAAAATTGGCTAGATTTAGACCCACTATAGACATTTTTGTGGAGTGAAAAATTGAACTATAATGAGTTATTATTTTTATGTTTACTATTATTCTGGCATGTAAACATAGATACTATAATAATAATGATAACTAAACGCACATTGTAAAGAAATATATAACCCTAAAAATGAAATATTAAAAAACATATAAATATAAATGAAATAAAAAACAGCCGAATGGCTAGCGGTCTGGTGCTGGGGTAAAGGTCTGGCTCCAAGTCCCGATGGTACCATGGATGTTTGTAGTGGTTCGGAATCCACTTTAAGCCGTAGGTCCCGGTATCATAGGACTGTTGGGCATAGAGCTGATAACTCTACCCCGGAAAAACTTCTCTCGTCTCGAAATCTACCAATAGGTAGACGGCCTTGGCCCACACTGGGCTGTTGCGTCAATGATGATGAAATACCTAAATTGAGATCGATTTGCAAAAGCGAAGTGAAAGAATGGAGAAACAAATACCGCACTAGTAAAATAAATATTTTTTAATGATTTCATTGTTTTTTTATTTCATTTATATTTATATGTTTTTTTTTAATTTCATTTTTAGTGTTATATATTTCTTTTCAATGTGCGTTTAGTATCATTATTATTATATTATCTATGTTTACACGTCAGAATAATAGTAAACACAAAAATAATAACTAATTATATTTCAACCCCAAAAAAAGTCTATATGGGTCTCCTTTGGGATATATAATTTTATATATCCCCACATTAGATTTGCCCGCTGAAGTTATGATGCATTTCCATAGCGGACAGCAAGATCATTCGGGTTGGCGACCCCTGTTTTAAGTAATTATTTATGATATTTAAATTTAAGAAATGTACGTTAATATTAGCAATATTCATAACGGATATGCGACAATTCTGCTGTCATTTTAAAGTCCCTGTAAAAATCATAGACGGAGATAGAGACGAATTTATGATCTAGTTCTTCATTGGCTCAGCAGCACCATGGTAGCAATCCCCTATTAGTAGATTTTGAGACATTTTTTTTATGGGATAGGGGTGTCAGCCCTACGCTCAACGCTCTATAGTCATATATATACCCCAAATTTAGATTCCGAACCGCTACAGTTATCCATGGCACTGAAAATTGCAACCCGAAAATTATGGCACTGATTAATCACTTTTTTATGAGCTACTGTTATTCTCACTGTAAACATAGATAAATAAAAAAATATATTTTTTTAACAGAATGCTTTTTAACTAAAATAGAAAATAAAAGCTTCTTAAAAACCCACTCTATTGCGCTTAATTAGGTTTGCCGCTCTACGGTCAATTTGTAAACACTTTAGGTTAATTAGATAGGGACCTACGAGATCTATTCCGACCCATTACAAAACCCATGTCACCACCAGGACTCTAACCTGCAGCCAGTGGTACCAAAGACCAAAGCGCTAGCCAAGTGGCCATCAGCCAACCTATAGTGTCTGTTAAAAATCATAATTGAGAGATTTATTAATTTTTGCTTAGCATATCATACTAAAAAGGTCACAGATATTTTCTGGAAAATTTCAATCCCTTCATATTTAGATATTTTATTTATTTTATGCGAATTTACCTGTAACAACTCAGTATCAAATGCTTAAGAATTTTGAACTGGGAAAGCTCTGTCGAATCTCTAAAAAGCGCCTTTAAATCTATAGGTTGAAAATTCCTTCAACAGAGTTCATAGAAATATGTTTATAGAATAAGTTGGAAAATTTTAAATAATTGTCATGCCTTTGATCAAAATAATCCACTTATTTTTTCACTTTGAGCCAAATAATCCCATTGATAAGTTATCAGCAATTGTGTACACATTCAAATCGATATCTAAGGGCTTGCAAATATTTTGAAAACATGAAGGATTCCTTTTATATTATCAGGTGAGTCAACTTTTTCTTTCTTATTCAATCCATCTTTTGTGAACAATCTAGAAATAAACATGTGGTGTTTACTCTAGAAAATTTATTTACTGATACAGTTGTCATTATGAATGTTTCACAACTCGCTTCATAGGTGATTGATATGAGAATAATGTCTCTAAATCGAGGATGCATAGACCTCGATCATTCACTGGTTTGCTGGGTTTACGCCTCAGTCTTATTTTAACTATAAGTATTTAAAAATATCTATTTTGAATAAGGTTTTCGATTTTTGAAAGTAAAACCATTGGTAGATTTTTAAAGGATTCGATGTCTGTGATCTAAAATAAATCCGAAATTTTTTTTTATCCTCCATAGTAGTTGCACTTCTGTTTTAATGATGAAGATTGAATTTAATCTAAACAAGCTTGAATTAAACATGAAATTCTTTACAGCAAATTAATTTTTTTCAGAAATTGTAGAAAATTAATAATGTTTTTCGATGAAAAAAAAAAGGCTTATGCCTTTCAAGCTTTTTGTGAAAAAAAGGAGATGTAATGTTGAAAAAGGCCATAGTAATCCATTTCCATACGAAATAATGTTTTTTCTTACATACAGTATCTTTAAAAAAATCGTTTGGAATGATATTTAAAAAAAGGTTATGCAAGAATGATACTGAATTTCAGAATATTTCAAATTACTACTAAGACCGATTGGACACATTGCACTTATGCCAACTTTTTTCCAATCCTCAATGCATGCTCAAAAGTCAACGGCCGGGATAGCCTTCAAAGCGAGCAGCGATTCACGTTGAATCTCTTCAATCGACTCAAACCGTTGTCTCCGAGTGGTCTTTTGAGTTTAGGGAATAGCCAGAAGTCGCACGGTGTGAATACGGTGGTTGTGTAAAATTCACGAAGAATCAATGCAATGTGATCTGGAGCATTCAGTGTTTTCGGTGCCAATCGAGATTTGACGCGTTTGAGGCCCAAAATAGATTTGACCGATCGTTTTGAAATTCCAACATCATCAGCAAGGTCTCTAATTGTAAATCCACGGCTTGTAAGCACCAAATCCTTAGCTTCGTCGGTTGAGGTGGATGGTCGACCAGAGGGCTCTTCGTCTTCAACGCGTTCTCTGCCTTCTTTGAACTGTTTATACCACTTCTAAACATTTCTTTCCGATATAGGAATGCTTACGGAAGGCCTTCTGCAACATTCTATACGTTTCCGCAAACAAAATTTAATGCAAGTTCTTTGCTCAATTAATTCAGACATTTCAAAAATCGCCGGAATCAGTTTTAGCGTCTCACATAGCCAATCGTAACTCAAATACTAATGAATATTTTGACATCAAACTTCACACAGATGTCAATAACAGTGCCAGCAACATAAAAAAAAAAAAAAAGTGAAATTCCATAAGCCCCGAACATCCCCCATTTTTTAGACACAGTAGTAGAATATATATAATCGAATATCTAAAAAGAGATGAAGATGCGGATATAAATACTTAATTTCAAACTTTTCAAATTGCGTGGCTCAGAAATGTCACCAATACTGAAAAACTTCTGGATTCTCCACGACTAAAAACTTAGTCAAAACCAGTTTGGAAATACTGTACGTGTAGTATAATAAGCTTATGGAAATGAAAGGCACCTTGTCTCGTGCCGGTCTCTCTCACTTCCCAATTCGATTTATGCTTTCTACTGCCCGCTTGGACAGTTGAGGCCATTGAATTGTTGTGAATTGCAATGTTTTATCATAAAATTGCCTTATTGTAATACCTTGACAATGTAGTGTGAAATCAGCAGGAATCTTTTCAACTTTTCTACCTTTTCAAAAAAGTTCTCTTTCATGACTTGTTTAAATAAAGCAAAAATTAGATATTTCCAAAGAAATTGACATAAATCAAACAATTTTTTTTAAAACTAGAAATTAATATCTATTCCAAAAATAATAATTTTTATCTATGTTTTATTTGTAAATATAATTTTTATACTAATTTAAAAGTAAAAAAAAAAAAAGTACCTGATTATGTACCTGACTTTTTTTTTTTTATTTTTAGCTATATTAAATTTACAAACGTAAATAATGATCACAATTTTGACTTTTTTTTTTTATATATAATTTATTCAAAAAAGTAAAGTAAACAAACTCATCCCGTTCGTTAGTATCAACCTGTGCCTTTAAACCCCTTGGGTACAAATTTAATTGAAAAAATTCTCGTGTTTTGAACGTAGGCAGTAAATTTTGTGTGAAAATTCATTTATTTAAACGATGCGATTTATACTATATAGTAATAAACTAAAACTTTAAACTTTTTAAACAAACTTCTGCTATAATATCCCAGAAGTCTTCATTTCGAACTTCTTTTAAAAGATCTAAAGCTGTAGGATTATCACCTAGTCTAGGTAGACACATAGAATTGATCTAAGTTCTACTTAGTCGTACTACACCAGAGAGATTTTTTTTTTACTCCCTTCCCCTGGAAATTCTAGGGCCTGAATGGCCGAGTGGCTAGCGCTCTGGCACTCGGTACCACAGGTTTCGGGTTCGAGTCCCGGCGGTGCCATGGATGTTTGTAGTGGTTCGGAATCCACTTTAAACTGTAGGTCCCGGTCTGTTTAGCCTAATGTGTGCATAAGATGACAGTAGAGAGACAAACAAACAAACCTGGAAATTCTTCCCTATCATCATCACTTTCTAGTACGCTGTTGTCTTAGATTTTTTCATTTTATCATTTACTATAGTCATCATCATTATATTTCTCAAGGTCTCCTCTTTCATTAAAACTTTCGTTATCAATTTCGTAAAACATATTACTTATTTCTAACATTTTGGGGCACAAATAAGGTTTATATCACAAATACAGTTCACTGAATCACTGGAAAAAACGTCCTCTTACAATTGTTGCAAATCACTCTTGCCATGAACAAGAATGTATATGTTTAATTTTGTCTCTGTTTCAATGACAAATTAGACTCGCCATTTGCCATTGAAACAGAGACCAAAACAAGTGCATTATGAAACTCAGTGTCAGATGTTCCCAAGGGGTTAATACATACATCTACAATACAATACATGCAAAATTCAATATATCCATTATAATTGTTAGTAGTAAAAACTTTTTTTTCTAATATAATTTTTTTTACTATTCAGATTCACTAAATATTTTAATTCTTATTCATAGATTATAGTATATTTTTATTTATATTTTCTCTGGGAAAAATGGTTGATCAGTAGAATTATATTCGTATGAATTAAAATTGTTCGTAGTAAAGAATTGTTGTTGAACAATTTTTGTCACGCTTTATAATCAGCAAATGTTTTAATTTCTGTAGCAAGTATATATATTTTTATATCCAGAATCACAAAAAAGGCTCTGGTAAAAGTTGTTTGTAATTGGAAATGGTTGAGAAGATTTGATTTATTAAATTGCTGATCAGTAGAATTATATTCATATGAATAAGAATTGTTCGTAGCAAAGAATTGTTGTTGAATAATTTTTGTCGCAATTTATAATCGGCAAATGTTTTAATTTTATTTTTATTGCTAATTTATATAATTTTATAATCAGAATCACAATAAAATTTGCTCTGGTAAAAGTGGTTTTTGTAATTGGAATAGTTTGAGAAGACTCGATTTATTAAATTGTTGATCTGTAAAATCAGTAAGAACATTTGTTTTACATTTATTTGAATTTTGAATAAGAATTGTTCATAAAAATATTTCCTTTGATGAAAGTGGTTTCTAATTAGGAAAGTTTGAGAAAACTTGATTTATTAAATTGCTGACCAGTAAAATCATATTTGTATGAATAAGAATTGTTCACTGACAATTTTTTCTCAATTTATAATCAGCAAATTGCATTTTCTATTGCAAGTTTATATATTTTTATACTAAGAATCATAAAAAAATTTGCTCTGGTAAAACAGAAAACCAAGAAACTTCTTTTATTGGTATGTCAATAGTCGTCACCAATATTGCTGCAACCGACCAGAAATTTAAACCTACATCCAAACAGTTCATTCAGGCAAGGTAAATAACTTTACACACGCGAAGTTACACGTGACTTTTTGGATAGAATCCGGTTTTTATGCTACTAGGTAACCCAAATGGTTTTAAATAGCAGATTTAAAAGGGAAACCAATTCATCAAATAAAGCAAGTAAAACACATTCATTCAGAGATTAATAGTCGATTCTAGATTTCAACATGAATTTTTTAAATTCTTATAAATTATTGAGTAAGTTGAAAATAAAAAAGAATTAATATATTTCCAAATATTTTTCGTTTTTAGTGAACTATTCGAGAAATGTTAAGAGCTTAAGAAATAATTTTATAGTTTTCCTTTATATTTGATTTACAATAAAATCTAAATCATTTTTCTAGTATATTCTGTGTTTATAGTTTTTTTCTAATCTTTTATTGTGAAAAAGTATCCTTAGAATATCAAATTATTTTTCCTTATCTTCAGTATCAATGATTATGTTTGAATTATTAATAATGAACAAATATGTAAATAATATATTAGAAAATAACATTTATTATTATATCTGATACATTACTATAAAAAATGCATTATTGTAAAATAATGAATTGGAAAATTTCAGTAAAATATAAAAAAATGGATTTTGTAGTGTTTTATTACATTTATTAAACAATTGATGTCAATTTAAGTTAATGAAACATTTATTGTTAAAATAGAGATGTTATAATTGTATATAATTTAATATAATGTGTATAACTAATTATAGTTTAAATGATTAGTAATAGCATATTAACTGATCGCTTTAATAATTACCTTATCATTGTTGATTGCACCTTTTGAAAAAATATCCTGACGAGGACAAGCAATGCTTAGGAAAATTTAATTATCAAATGGCGTGTCATAAAATTCAAGTTTATTTGAAGAATTAATTGGTAAATCTTGTTCAAAAAACGCAAATTGAAAATGCCAAGTTGATTTCATGTTTTTCTATCTTGCTTGTTCTTAAGGAGTAATACAGTCTGTCAAAAATATCCAAACATATTCTTTTATCAGAATAAAAGTGAAAAAGTAAATTACAAAAAATCAATGCCTTCACTGTTTTTTTAATTTAATGTATATTGCAGAAATTAAATATTATTGTTTAGAATTACATAAAATTTATTTAGAACAGGGCTATCAAGTCGAAATTATCCCTTACCTATTACCAATATGTTTAAAATTATTGTTTATAATTACATAAGATTTATTTAGAACAGGGCTATCAAAAATATCCTATATGTATATTTTTAATAGCTCTATATAGTCCTAAAAATATCCTATATCCTATACAGGGCTATCGAAAATATCCTATATGAATGACCAACATGTTTATAATTATTGTTCATAATTACATACAATTTTTTTAAAACAGGACTATCAAGTCGAAAATATCCCTTACGTATTACCAACAAGTTTATAATTATTGTTTATAATTACATAAAATTTATGTAGAACAGGACTATCAAGTCAAAAATATCCTAGACGAACCACCAACATGACCATGACCTTGAACAACAATACAATGTACAAGTTCCTAGACGAATTCATAATTATGTTTAGGGTATGTGGTAAAGAAGTCTACGAACAAAGTTATCGAAGAAAGTATTTTTTAGCAGTTTCTTTTTTTCGCAGCGAATTTTTCATGGAAAAGTTCATCCACCGATAGGTAATAAAGCATAAAGTATCAAATTAAGTGAAGCAAGATTGTCCGTGAATACAATGGAGATGATATTCCCTATCGTCATTACATAAGAAAGAAAAGGTTATGAACTTTATTGTGTGTCATTGATAAAATTACGACTTTCTTTTTCATTTGTTTTGGTCAAGTAAATTTATTTTTTATATTTTTTTTCTACGAACGGAAATGATGTATTTTAGACCGGTTTGTATTGAAAAAAATTTGAAAGAAAGTGATAGCTTACGATGATAAAATATATTTTACCAAAGTATCCATTGCAAATGTGATACAGTTTTGTTTTTCATAAAGAGCATTGATTGCAATCAAATAGTGAAATTAAAAATAAAATAATTTAAAAAAATGTGAATAGCATACATTATTTTACAAATATGAAGTACAATAATAAAAAAAATGTAATATTATCAGTAATTAATAATTATTTTGTAAAATAATAAATGAAAATTATTATCAATATATTTGACCAAATTGAAGTTTGAAACATTGTGCTTTATCGATAAAATAGTAATATTTATATTTATTTATTTCTAATGTAAAAAAAAAAAAAAGTAATGTTTCTTTTTATTTATTTCTAAGGTAAAAAAAAAGTAATATTTCTTTTTAATTATTTCTAAGGTTAATAAAAAGAGTAATATTTCTTTTTATTTATTTTTAAGCTAAAAAAAGAGTAATATTTCTTTTTATTTATTTCTATTTTTGTTTATTTATTTCTAAGGTAAAAAAAAAAGAGTAATATTTCTTCTTATTTATTTCTAAGGTAAAAAAGAGTAATATTTCTTTTTATTTATTTTACAGGTAAAAAGAAAAAAAAAAAATAGAAAATGCTTACTAGAATTGTGAAATGAAAATCCAACAGAATGTCATGTCACAATTCTAGTAAACGTTTTCTGTTTTTTTACATCTAAGAAATATTTAAGCCTATACGTTTAAATAACTTTTATAGATTGCTATTCTTTGTTAAATAACATTATTAATTACATAGAAGTATTTATCAATACTAATTTCTTATAAAACGCTTACAGTATCATTTCATAACCATTTGCTTTCACTTTTGCTTTTACTACAATTTTAGCTAGCTATTTGGATCTAAGTGACTAATAAAATATATTGGCTAATCAAATGGTAACAAAAAAAGTTGAAAGTTTAAAATCATAATTTTAACACACAATAACACCCTTTTTACTGCATGGACAATTATTTACCAGGAACTAGTTTTATTTAACAAACATTTAAAAACCTTTTTTAACGATTTAGGGCATATTTTTGTTAACTTGTTAGATTGACTAATTCATGGTGAAATATTTCAGTTTATTATAAAATGAAATTTAGAAAATTACATATAAAATGCATTTAATTGCAGAAATGATCTATTTGCTAATATCAATTTTTAAAAAAAAGAGTAAATTTGAAAAAAAAAAGTAACATCTATATTTCAAAAGAAGAGAAATGTGAGTTGATGAAATTTAGATTAATAATTTTATTTTTTAAAGTAAGTATTCTTTTTTTTAAAAATTCTGGGCAAGACAATACATAAATTGACTTTTTTTAATTGAATTAAATAATGTTTCACTAAGCAAAATACTGCATAATTATAATACAATGATGTTTTTGTATATATAAAACAACCAACTTATGAAACAAAATTTATATGTCATTCTTTATCTAAATTTTAATTGATAAAATTCAGATCCCCAATTTTATTTTATTAAAGTAAGTATTCTTTTTTTTTAAATTCTATGCAAGTCAATACATAACTTTATCTATTATATATAATTCCCGTGTCACGATGTTTGTTCGCAATGAACTCCGAAACTAACAATCCGTTTTAAATTTTTTTTTTCCTTAAATGTGTGTTTTGTTCCAACTTGAGAGATAGGATAGTTTTTATTCAGACTTTTTTTTATTTAAATGCAAAATCGACGATTTTCATATTTCGTCATTTGGCGCAACTAAAATTTGCGATTTCTCATCCGATGGACGTAATTTTGAAAGTACATTCAAAATACAAGGTCAGGTGTACCATAAGATCGGGTCGTTGATGCCAATACCTAACGAAGAACCAAAATTTCTTCAAATTTATTTTATGGGCAGTTCTGAAGAACATGTGACAACTCGATGTCAGTATAATTTTATCGAACAAGCAGTACAAAGAGCTATTGTAGAATTGTTGGAAAATCTTTTAGAAAATCATAACCAACTTATTAAATTATTTAACGAATTTATTTATTTTGACGAAAGACAGATTAACAAGAAATATTGTTCATCACTTAGTTCTTAGATAAATGAAAGTAATGATTATTAAAAATTAAATTTGGTAAAATAATTATAAAACAGTTAAAAATCAACATTATCTACCTCATTCATTAAATTAATAAAAATTAAACATTTTCTATTCGTTGTAGCTTAATTTGAACTTTTCATCATTCTTTACCAATCATTTCCTTGACAATACCAATTATAGTATCGAATAATTGAACGAAATACAAGAAAGCCACAGCAACGCGTGGCCGGGTCTGCTAGTTGACTAATAAATATTTTATTAAGCAAAAAACCGCATACTTATAAAACAATGATGTTTGATGTATATATAACGACACCAAGTTAGGAAGCAAAATTTCTACGTCATTCTTTATTTTAGTAGAATGGATTGATTCACGAATATTAATTAAAATAAGAGCACAAATTTTTAAAATAAAGTAACATTTTTATTTCAAAAGAAATAAATTTCAATTGATGAAATTCAGTTTATTTATTAAAATTATTATTCACGAAAATAATTATTCATGAGAATTTTGTGTAGCTTAAATGAAAATTTTTTATATAGATACAAGTAAATTTTACTTATTGTTTAAATGAAAATAATTAAATTTAATGTTATTTTATGTAAATATCAATAAAAAAGCAAAATGTTAAAAACAATAAATTTTGTGATAAGTAAATATATAGATGGACACATCAGAAAGTTTTTCCTTTTCTTAAAATAACGATACATCTATTTTCTATTCTTCGTTCATTTGTTTACAAATCGTTTTGTCCAATCACATATCGACACCTTTACCTTTTCCCTATTCATCTCATTTTTAATCTTTGACTCTTTGACCTATTTTTTTTGCAAATATTTCCTTATTTCTTTTTTATTGACGCAATTAATTAAATATCTTGTTATTTAACCTATTCCTCTTCCTTATAAATACAAATTATTCATTTTCTGCAATAATATCGTAAAAAATTCGTAAAGATTCATATTCATATTCGTAAAAAAAAGTAGTGTGCAGGTTGGGCAGCCAGATTGTAACTGGGTGTGGTTGAGTTGAGATGCTTTGAGGCACAGCTTTATTAACTCACGCACAAACGCCACACACATACAATTAGAGACATACAATATTTAACACATTGCATGGAAGGATTCCACTTCTAAGCCGAAAACCCGATACTCATATATATATACTTTCTTTCCGAGTGAGAGTCTGTAGGCCAATTAATGAGCCAAATATATTTCCTCTCGGGATGAGAGGACTATAGACTTAACATTTCTCAGCAAGAGCGCAGATTGTGCTGTACTTCCTCTCGGGAGAGAATCTACCCATTGATGAGAATCGAGGCCTACTGACCATTTCTGCTGACAGCCGCAGGCGGCGCTCTCACCAGTGTGTAGGTTTGGTTTGTGGCTCTACTGTCATTATTTGCACACTTTAGCTACTTAGCCTGAGCCCGTACAATTTAACGTGGATTCCGAACTATCTCCAATAACTGGATTTCCTCTGGATTCCAATAACCATGATTCCACCACCACTACTATACCACACCACATCACTTTGCCTAGATCTGAGTTGCTCATTTACAGTTTGGGAAAGATGTGGGTGACAGGAAGTCTGATTGGTCTCTGTAAAGCTCTACGGTCATATGAGACCCGGACCTAAGGCTTAAAGTGGATTCCGAACCACTACAAACATCCATGGCACTACCGGGATTCGAAGATTCGAACCGGAAGCCTGTGGTACCGAGCAGAGAGCTAGCCAATCGGCTATCAGGCAGCCCGGTGGCTAGGAGGAAGCACTGTTGCAGATCTTATTTAAAGAAGATGGGAAAGAGAGGGGGGGGCACGAAAATAGAATATTTAGTGGAATATGTTATAACAAATTTCAGTTTGAATAATATATTTACTATGGTTCTTTCTATTTCGTATCGAAAAGAGAAATATAAACATGTCGTGATCAGTGTTTGGAATTCTGAATATCTCTCAATGTCTAAAGATTCTTGGACAAAAGATTTTCCACATCTGCTTTGTACAAGCTTAAATACAAACATTTCTGTGAATTTTTTTCTTAACACAGTTCTGAACTGGGAAAATGAACTTTAAAATGCTATCTTCTCCTATTCTAGCTCGAGTTCAACAACCTCTGCATTGTGGACAAGGCGAGCATCATCCTGAACATTTATTCTTGCATTGCACTAAACTTATGCGGTAAAGAGCCTCGTTAAAAAGAGCTTTGAAAAGACAAATCTATTTCCTGGCCTTCACTTTCGTTTGACCTTGTCAAACGCATTGAAACATTTGGTCCTCTTCGTGATTCTGTTATGTCTGTAATCATTGAAGGAATATTTTGTCTAGCTGTAGAATTTGTTTTTTTTTGTGCTATTACTTTTTATGTATTAACTCGATGTAATTTCTCTGCAAATTTTTATTTTAAACTTACATTTTGTATGTCTCCTTGAATACTTTATTGAATTCGAAGTGATTATTTTTAACTTTAAATTTAAAATTTTTTAAAAAAATTAAATATTTAACTTCAGCATGTTAACATGCCTCTACAATGATTTCTGTACGAAAACTAAAATATTTGTTTTATGCAAAAGTTGTTTATTTTATAAAATAAAATCCATGTAATTGAGTTATTTATTTTTTTAATCAATAAAATGTAGTATATAACTTTGTCTAATATGTAGTAAAAAAAAAATAACTTTTTGCTTAGTCACTTGTCTTTTTACGTCATGTGTTTTTCATTAGTCACGCGTTTTTCAATTGAATAAATAATAAATTTTTTAGAAAAGATATACACATCAAGGGAACTAAAAATTGATGCATTAACTGTAATCATATTCAAGATTTAATCGATTTCAAATATTATATTCGAATATAAATTTAGAAGACTTTATATTAAAAGACTTTCAAAGTGAGCCCCTTGTGGTTTCGTTTAACACGTCGTGTGATAATTAAGGTTTGGCGCAGACCAGGCAATTAGATTCGACGTAGATTCGAGAACTCTGAAAATCTCCGACCATGGAGTGAGCTGCACTTGTGATCAAATTTATATATTTAATTTTCTTTTTTTTTGTGTGTAACAATCCAGAGTTCTTGTAAATAAAAAATAAAGTGTTCCCATGAACCTGAAAGCGGCTCTATTTTTGAAGCCGTTATAGGTCTAATATAGGCCGAGACGTTACAGCCTGTACACCCTCACAAATAAGTTTAAAAAAAAACTGCTCATTCATCTTCCTCATCAACCATTTTTGGATGACCAACAGCTTTGGACAGATGTTTTAATTGTTTGTAATCACTTTTGATAAAAATAATTGCAACATATCGTGAACAACTGAAAAGATTTGTAATTTACAAAATGCTATTACCAATCCGTGTGATTGTCTAACCTTCCTCTGTCGAAGTTCAGAAAATCTTAACCTTTTGCTATTATGAAACAACACGAATCGCTGCTTGATAAGTTTCAGCTATCTTTTTTATTACCTTGACATGCCTCTCCCAATTGCCTATTATCGCTAACAACTTCATCTACTTAATACATGAATAATTTTAATGTTCTGGTTGATCGGTCAAAGCAATTCATTAATTAGCAAACTATCAAAGTAATTTATATTTAAAAAATGGGGTCATCGAAAAAAGTGTCAGTGATTTCAGATTTAAAGAATGTGAAAAAAAAGGAAAGATTTGTTTTCAGAACTGTTTTGTATGAGCTAATCCCCATTAGGATGAATTTCTGTATGAGCTAATCCCCATCACATAGCAGATAACTCAACTCAATAGTATATTCTCAAGAGCCAAAACATTATGACCACCCCTACATTTTGCAATGAACTCGCCTGGATGACGTGGAAGGCACGTGATCAGGTAGAAGTGGTATTTAACTGGTATTAAGTGGTGCTATTAATCCATGCCAAGGCGGGTTGAAGCTGTGCTGCGCGCCAAAGGTGGGCCAACCCGTTATTGACAGGTGGTCATAATGTTTTGGCTCTTGAGTGTATTCTCATATCTCCAGTTGATTTTGTCGATAAATAATTTATCAAGTCATTTATCCAGTGTATAGAGTTATTGTGAAGATGTATATTCAGACGGATTTCAGCATTTTTTGGTAATAAATTTACATGAGCCTTTTTCCATCGCTTAGTCAAAGTACTTTGTTGTAAGTAGACAATAAAAATTTTGTGTAAGAAAGATGGATTTGCAGGGTGAATTTGTTGAATTATTTCATTTCGGAGATAATCAGAGCAAGTAACTTCATTTATTTTAAAATATTTTACTATGGTATTAATTTCTGAAATTGAAAACAGAAGATTCGCCATAAAATGTATATGGTATTCGATTGAAAACACAACACTACATATACGATATCAACACTACAGCAGGATGAAAAATACTTGCCCATGATCGAGTAAATTGCATTACTTGTAGAGTGTGTGTGGAGTTTCCATCTGGAATGATATTTCCAAAGATAGAGATAAAAAGAATTTTTATGAAATTGACTTTGACGCCATATTTGTAAATATTTTCTAGGCATTCATAGTATAAATAGTTGAACTAAATTCTAGCCCAATTGAAGTTTGGTCTTAGTCAATTTAATTTTATATCTGTCTTTCAAATCAGAGTGCTTAAATTTTATAATTTTCTTAAAATTAAATTCTTTTTTCGTTGGAATTTCTTCTAGACTCATTAATATGTTTTCTCAAGTATTAAATTTTCATAGTCCGCCACGATAGTTTTCTACCCCATGTACTTCTCACGGTAGTTATATCGATAATTTTTTTGGAGTAATGGTTTAATAGTTGGCTCTATATTATCGACATGATAGTTTGCTGTATGTTTGCTTTAATTTTTAAAATGAATATATAATCTAAAAGAGTATCAGTTTCTGAATTTGCGAAAGAAATTCAAAAGAAACGTTCATCTATAGAATATTTAAACAGAAGAAAATGTTTTTAAGATAAGTTTTGTCTGAGAATTTCAATATTAATATGATTTTAGGTCAATATTGATTATAATTTAACATAATTCTATATATAATTAACTAATTTAACTAATTAGTAATAACATAGTAATTGATTGTTGAATTATTTGAATTAGTATTGATTCCAGTTTTTCAAAAAAATATAATTTTGAGGACAAGCCATTTTTAGCAAAATTTAATTATCACTTATTATTATAAAATTAAAGTTCCATTGAAAAAAATAATTTATCAATCTTGTTCACACATAAAATTCGAAAACTTTGTGTTGATTTACAAAAAATAACAGCTGCCTTCACGACTTCTGCTTGAGTGTCAAAAAAATTTTTATAATTTGGAGAATAACTAAATAATTTCTTTTATAAATATAAGTATCTTCAACTAAGGCAATGTCCATATAATTTATTTCCCCAACATGCTGATGCTGCATTTATAGATTTATGCAGATATAACTGTAAAAATTTTACCACAAAAAAGTTTCATAAAAAATAGGATACATTTTTAATAAGGACTAATCCTGCAGATTCATAGCAAATCCTTTAGGCAGCTATTCTTTTTAACAAACAAGCATAAAAAGGAAAAAGGTTTAACAAAAAAATCTTTCAACTTTTTCAGCCTCCCTTTTTATTTATATTTCTTTTTGTTATATAGTATACACTTTTTGTAAATTTTTTTCTTTTCCTTTTCTACTCAGAGCTGCTGTATGCTCCAGTGCAATGGAAATAAGATAAAGTATTTTTGCATTCCGCATTTCTGCCATTTTGCTGTTCGATAAGAGATACCCGAGACATTAAAAGCTACAACGAAATCAACCCATTTGCCTGCCTTCTAAGTCACTTAAAATTTGTGGTGTCTTAAAATGTTGATTTTCGTTCACAAAATATCTGTCATGCAAGCATTGTTTCAACATAAAAAAAAAATCTAAATTTCTTCAAGAATGTTCTTGATTTTCTTTTTCTTCTTCTTCTTTATTGGTGCAACAGCCCCATGGTGGGCCAAAGCCGTCTGGTTTTTGATTTTGCTTATACATATTCTGAAGAATTTTTTATTTCTAGCTTCGTTGGAAATCTTATTTATTATAAAATACATAGTTTAAGTTGGTTTCAATACAGTTGATATTTTACAGATTTTTAAAAACAACGTTTCTCTGCCACATTTAGTCGGATAATTAATAAGAATTTTGCTATCATCAACATTTTCAACATTTTACCTCAGCTTTTAACAGTTTTTTTTTAAAAACCTTTATCAGCATTACAATCTTCTGATTTCACAAGTATATACTACTTTTTTTGGAGGGAGGGGGGCGGACTTCTACAAAATGCGGAGACAACTTTTAGATGGCTTTTCAAAATCTTTTGACTGTCTATTTTGTTAATACTGCAATAATAAACACCCCGAAAATGGACTTTTTTCCAACATGTTTAATGATTAAAGATTTCAGCTAAACAAATGTTTTTGGGGCATCATCTCTCGTCTTCTATTCTCGTTAGTTTAAATTACTCGTTTTTGACGATTAATTTAAGCTAACTATATTGAATTAATTTCAAACAATTTTGTGTTTTAAAACTAAAAGTAAACAATTTACAATTCATTCAGTTTAATTCTATACAAAAATATATATTTTTTAAAAATATTTAAAAAATAACTGCGTTTTTTTTTTTAAAAATATTAGTGCTTATAAATTTACTAATAAATTGCCAAAATTTCTTACTGTTTACTCATGAATATATAGTACATTTAATCATCTCTATTGATGAAATGTTAAAATTGCATTTGTAGTGTTATCGGTTTGAGCGGGCCCCATGTTGGGTGCCAGATTGTAGTGTGCAGGCTGTGCAGCTGGATTGAGTGAGGTTGGATTGTGACTTGAGACACAGGTTGGAGAACACAGCATTATTTACACACGCACAAACACATACAATATTCCCTTCCTCCACAAAACACATATTATATACCCAACACATACAATATTTAACACATTTAAAGAATATTATAGATTCGTGGAAGGATTCCACTTTTAAGTCGAAAACTCGATACTCAGGTTTGCGCGGGATGCGCCGAATATACTTCCTCCCCGGGTGAGAATCTGTAGGCCAAATAATGCTCTGTAGGCCAAATCTAAATATCGCTAAATATATTTCTAAATATCTGGGTGAGAGACTGTAAACTAAACGGAGCATGAGCGTGGGTTGCACTATACTTCCTCTCGGGTGAGAGTCTCGAGGCCTATGGACCGTTTCTCCTGAATGCCACATGGAGCGCTCTTGACAGTGTGTAGGAAGAAATATAGCTGCATAGGAGGAAGTATGGTTGCTCATTACATTTCAAATTTCCACATTATATTATCAAACTTATCATATTAGATTACATTATTATTTAATTAGAGACATTTCAACTATATTACACATTTTTATATAAATTTTGATGCTAACTTGTAAAACTGAAAAAGTGAACTATCCATATAAAGTTCCGCATGGTAACTCAGAAAGTGTTTTATTTAAAAAAGAAACTATTTTATTCAACATGTGTTTTTTTCCCACACAGATTCTATATTTAGGTTAAACTTATCGAACAAAGGATTGCTTTTCAAGGAATTTTAAAAGGAAGATATAACACGCTTCATTTGATAACAATTAGAATGCTGGAAGTGAAATTTAAAAAAGAAATTGTCTTTATTAAAAATGGAGTATTGTTAAGAAATTCTGAATTTTTTCAGGCAAGAATCTGAATAAATTTCTGAAATCTTTACTTTGTTAATTTTTTTTATAAAATAAAAAGCATTTTTTTTGTATATAAAATAAAGCGTGTAAATAAGTTTTTTTTCAATATAAGCAAAGATAATGAGGGAAATATTATTATCTTTGCTAATATTAAATTTCTATTTTTTATTTTTTTTTCTCAACAGATTTTAAAACTCTGCGAAGGAACAAAAAATATTAAAATTTATCTCCAATTCAAAATACTGTGTTGTGTCTGCTGTGTCCAATCCTCAGTGTTCTGCAAAGTTCCGCAGTGCGGGATGGTCATCCCATGAGTAATCTACTCATGGATGGAGAGAAAGGACTGCAGCTTCTGTTGTGATGGAGCACCGTAGGTAGAAGTCTGACTTAGCTCCGTGTAGCTTTAGAAGGGGGGGACGGCCTTCCGGGAGGGCTTTTATGGAGAACTACCACACATTTGCGTATCGTATGGGAAAAATTTGCGTATCGAAAGCCGAAAATTTCCCACCAGGTAGTCTGACAAACGAGGCAAGATGCTGAACATCACAAACACCATCGAATGTCCTCTTTTTTTTAAACAGAGCTTCCAGCTGATATAACCTCATTTCGAATGTTAATTGAAGGCCGAGATTCAAAAGCGGAAAGAAATGAAATATTTGTCAAATAAAAAAATTAGTAAATGAACCGAACAACATTTTATTTACTTCTATGTATTATACAACTAAATATTTGCATGTTTGAATGCATTATCAATAAAAAAATGTCTCATCTATTTCTCTACATCTCATTCTCCATATGTCTAAACAGCCATACATCATCATCCTCATCATTATCATCGACGCAACAGCCCCATGGTGGGCCAAAGCCTTCTGCCTATTGATAAATTTCTAGACAGGAGATGTTTCCTTTTTATGGAGTAGGGTTGATAGCTCTATGTCCAAAGCCTTACAGTCATATTACACTGGGACCTACGGTTTAAAGTGAATTCTAAATCACTACTTTCTTAAATTGAAAACTAATTAAAACTTTTCTTGATTATCGGTTACATATCAGGTAAAAACAATAAATACAGAGGAAAAAATCGGATTTTTCATTTTTATTACAGTTTTCAAACTGAAAGAAATACTAACACGTCGATAAATTACATCCGTTATCACCATTACATCCGTGCAAAAAACACTCAGCTTTTTGTATGTTAGATTAAATATTCATATTGCTTGACATTATTACTTAAAGTTAAACAACATTAAATATAAAATTTTAACTAACATGCATCTCTACAATACACAAGGGTAGACAGAAGGTTCAATATCTGTACAATACAGAAGGGAAGAGAAAAGGTTCAGCATCTCTACAATACACAAGAAGATCTATCATCTTTCTGTACATTAGATGATGCCTCACTGTTTGGATTACCACACAGTTTTGAATTATATTCTAACCTTGGCTCATATCTTAATAAACTCGCAGAAATTGCAGCACTCAATTTGTACTATTATGTTTTCAAGGTCTTAATAAATAAAAAAAACCCACAAGGATAAAAAAAAAAGAGGTGTTTTTTTTCGGAACTGTTTTTGCTTTCGAAATTTTTTTCAAGGCATTCGTGTTATATAAAATTTTTTTTTATGCTCCTTGAAACCATAGAACATGGTTTTGGCGAGATCAAGAAATCCATAACAATGATAGCTGTTAATTTGATGAATATTATACATTTATTCAACATTTGAATTTTATAATTATTTTTTTCATGATGAAACTTAAGGCGTTTATTAGATTGAATTTCGCTCAATTGCGTAAAGATGTGACTGATTGCAGTGAGATTGTGCAATAATGTTGGATATTTTTCTTTTTTTTTAGATTTTTTTGGATTCCTTTTTTTTTTGAATATTTTTTATAAGAATTTTTTGAGAGCCAATATTTTCTTACAAATGTGGTTCTATATTAAGGATTATATTCTTGTTTTTTTCATAGTCTGGCATTTTAGGCTCCTTGCCTCATCTGCTGATGACTATTGTGGTCCCAGTTGGTGGTTATCTTGCAGATTACTTAAGAAGATGGTTTCCGGTGTGGTTTGTCGCTCTACGGTCATTTTTTGTGCACTTGAGGCTAATTAGATCGGGACCTACAGGCTAACGTGGATTCCGAACCACTAACAGACATCCATGCCACCGCCAGGATTCGAACTAGAATATCTAATAACGACCAGTGTCCGAAAGTTGCTCAATTCTGGAGGTATGCACCCTAAAATGTCCTTCTATTTGAAGTTTTTTCTAGCATTTATTCCTTGTTACTATTTTATGCATTTTTAAATTTAATGTTGAAATTAAGTTGTAGAACACTTTTTAGGATTATTTCAAACAATTTTCAAGTTTTGTTTTTCTTGAACGAGAAGCGAGGGGTCTGATGACCGAGTGAAGAATAGCGCTCTGGCGCTTGGTACCACAGGTTTCGGGTTCGAGTTCGAGTCCCGGCGGTGCTATGGATGTTTGTAGTGATTCGGAATACACTTTAAACCCTAGGTCCCTGTCTAATATGGATGTAGTAGGATTCTGGCCTTGGTATCACAGGCTTTAGGGTCGAATCCTGGCGGTGCCATAGATGTTTGTGAGGGGTTTGGAATCCACTTTAAACTGTAGGTCCCAGTTTATTCCTTGTGTGCGCAAGATAACCGTAGAGCGGCAAATCAAACTAAAATAGTCCTAGAGCGTTAAGTGTAAGGTTAACAACCCTTCCCCGTAAAAAAAAAAAAAAAAAAAAAACAGCATCTCATATTAAGGAATCTGCCATCAGGCAGAAGGCCTCGGCCCACCACGAGGCTGTGGCGCCATTGAAGAAGAAAATTAATGGCATGTTGGTTAATGCGTCAAGTTTCTCAAAGCTGGACTCAGTTCAAAATCTGACAAGCAAACAGAACCGAAAATCTACTCGTAACACAATGGTAACGTAAAATATGGTTCGAGTTTATTGCAGACACTGCTTCCAGAATGACTGAATTCGATGCCGATTGTGACAGCATGTATAAGCATTTTGTATTGGCGATTTAGAGAGAGCTCTATTGGGTTTACTATATTTACACCATATGTTACCCCTAGAAGTCCTTCTGGAAAGATTTCACTTCATAACCGCTGGTGACATTTCATGCTATATATAAGGAGAACAAAAGGTCCACCGAAGTGTAGAAAACATTTTTCAATTTTCTTTTCCAGCATTTCTATTGAATTAGAGAATTAAAGCAGAGATTGTGAATCTCTATATGCCATGATGCCTCTAGAGGTTTTCTTTTTGTTTGAAATTCTGGTTGCACCACATTGAGCATAATGCAGTACCAACTACATCTCCGATAACTCTGTCTGGTCTAATTAGCCCAAAGTGTGCACAAAAAGACCGTAGAGCGACAAACCAAACCTATAACTCTGACTTTGCCAATGGCACAGTGGTATTAAGATCAATAAACAAATATATTTGGGAATTCACATAAGTATATATACTTAATCAGTTAGAAAATATTGAATAAAATATTTCTCTAATAATTGTATATTCTAATTTTTTCCTGAACAAGAACTCAGAAAATTATCTTTGCTTTGGCTATTTTATCGAAATCTGAACATATTTTTTAGGGTACATTTTCAACAGCTTTGGTTTTACCTCACCAAACAATCCGCTTAACTAGAAAATTTCGTATAAAATTTTTCTTGCCTTTCCAGTCCAACGAATCGTAGATGACATATCCAAAAGGTCGGGATGCAGTCAGACAATTAAATTATTTCCTTTAAACTTTTCAAATTATTTATTTGCACACATTACAAATGATGATACACCCTCCGGACACAATGCACTTATCCTCAATGCATGCTAATAAGTCATTGGCCAGGATGGCCTTTAAAGCGATCAGCGATTCACGATGAATCTCTTCAATCGACCCAAAACGGTGTCCCCGGAGTAACTTTTGCATTTAGGGAATAGCCAGAAGTCGCACGGTGTGAATACCGTGGTTGTGGAACGATATGGGCTTCATTTTTGGCGAAAAATTCCCGAAGAATCAATGCAATGTGAGCTGCCGCATTCAGTGTTTCCAGGTACCAATCGAGATTTGACGCGTTTGGCGCCCAAAATGGAATTGACCGATCCTTTTGAAATTCCAACATCATCAGCAAAGTCTCTAATTGTAAATCGATGGTTTTCAAACACCAAATCTTTAACTTTTTGAACGTGAGCTTCGTCGGTTGAGTTTGTCGACCAGAGGACTCTTCGTCTTCAACGCGTTCTCTGCATTCTTTGAACTGTTTATACCACTTCTAAACATTTCTTTCCGATATAGGAATGCTTACCGAATGCCTTCTGCAACATTCTATACGTTTCCGCAAACTAAATTGAATGCAAGTACTTTGCTCAATGAATTCAGACATTTCAAAAATCGCCGGAATCAGTTTTAGCGTCTCACAAAGCCAAGTGTAACTCAAACACTAGTGAATATTTTGACGTCAAATTTCACACAGATGTCAAGAACAGTACCAGCAACCTAAAAATGAAAAAAAAAAAAAAAAAAAAAAAAAAAAAAATTGAATTTCCATATGCACGGGAGTTTTTAATTGAAAATTGGTCTTACTTTTCGGACACAGTAATATACATAAAAGTAATATTAGAAATACAGACACAAAAACCCATTTTCTACTACGGTGAATACCAACAATGAAGTCTGGGGAGAAAAGTTCGTACACGAAGTCGGTTACAGTTCAAGGGGTGAGAGTTCAAAGAGTTCTAGATATACAGCATTTTCAACACTTGGTGTATTAAAAGTTATTCAATTACATTTTACGACTAATAAGTTAAACAAAAATTTTATTAATGAAGAACACTTAGTCGTGAGATTATTAATTTATAACATTTTAGGTCAATTTACAACTATGAACATGAAGAACCAGATAATTTTTTTTCCAATGCAGCTGGCAAATACTTAGACATTTGATGCCTTGAGGCAAGCTCCGCATCAACGTTACTCAATTAGCCTTACCCAGGAGGTGCGTGTAGCTTGAAGATAAGCTACGGACGCGTAGTAGCATTATCCCACAACGCTCATGTTAGACCGGGATCTATGGTTTAAAGTGGATTTCGAAGGGCTACAAACATCCATGGCACCACCGGGACTCGAACTCGAACTCGAAACCTGTGGTACCGAGCGCCAGAGTGTTAACCACTCGGCCATTCAGACCCTGGAACCAGAGATTAAACCTAGAGAAAAATTGATTTCGCAATGCCTGCCATAGCCATATAACTTACAATTAAAGGAACAAGATTAACTCACCAGAAAAATAACATTTTATAATAGATAATTTCTTTCATTAAAGAACAGAATCTTGGAAACATTCCTTGTTTTAAAATAAAATGACAGATAAATATTTCGTATTATTGGATGTTTCAATTCGTGATTTCAACTAAGTATGTCAATCTTGCGTAACCTTGATAAATAACCTTGACATTGACCTTAAAAGAGTCAAAGACGAAGCATTTGAAATCAAATGTCAGACGTTTAATAGATATGACGTAGAAAATATGATATGAATAGTTTAAAATATGATGTCAATATACGAATTACCCTATTTAGCTATTAGAAGACTTTGGCAGCTTTTTTGAAATTAAGTATTAAAATTTTTCTTTTTAAAATTTTTTATTTAAAGTTTTAAAAATGAAATGAAGGGGGGAAGAAAGAAAGTTCCAAATGAATCATTGTTGTAAACACTGTTTCAAAAACGAGGTGTTAGCATCTTGCCTCGTTAGTCAGATTACCTGGTGAGAGTTTGCCGGATTCTTTCCCATATGATGCGCAAATGCGAGGTAGCTCCCCGTAAAAGGAGAACATTGCCTTCCTTCTTCAGAGATTCGGAGCCAAGTCACAGTTCTATCTAAGGTTGCTCCATCACATCAGAAGCTGCCCACTTCATGAGTAGACTACTCATCGGATGTCACTGTGCCGGACACTGAGGATTAGTCGCAACAACTAAATGATTTATCAAATGGAATATTCAATTAAAAAACAGCAACTTTCGTTTTAGTGTCCGGTTACTGTACCCGTTTTAATTCTGTGAAATAAAAACTGAGAAATATTTTAATAATTTTCAAATTTCGTAACCACAATACGATTGAAAATCAATTGAAATCAGAATATTTTCCGAAACCTAAGAATAAACCAACTGAAATTTTTTCATTAAGCTGATTTGGATTTATTAAATACTAAATTATGAAATAATTTACCTTATGTAATATGAAAAATTATGAAATAATTTGCCTTAGGAAATATGAAAAATTATGAAATAATTTGCCTTAGGAAATATGAAAAATTATGAAATAATTCACCCTACGAAATATGAAAAATTATGAAGTAATTTACCTTAAGAAATTATGAAATAGTTTACCTTATGAAATATGGAAAATGATGAAATAATTTACCTTATAAAATATGTAAAATATTGAAATAATTTATCATATGAAATATGAAAAATTTTGAAATAATTTGCCTTACGAAATATGAGAATTTATGAACTAATTTACCTTACGAAATATGAAAAATTATGAAGTAATTTACCTTGCGAAATAATTTGTCTTATGAAATTCGAACAGTTATGAAATAATTTACATGACAAAATACAAGAATTTTTGTCTTAAATAATTTGAAATAACTTTACAAAATATGAAAAATTATGAAGTAATTTATTGAAATAATTTGTCTTATGAAATTCGAAAAGTTTAAATAATTTACATGACAAAATACAAGAATTAATTTGTCTTAGAAATATGAGAAATTGAAATAACTTTACAAAATATGAAAAATTATGAAGTTTTACCTTGCGAAATAATTTGTCTTGAAATGAAATGAAATACATGACAAAATACAAGAATTAATTTGTCTTGGAAATATGATTTACCTGAAAAATTAAAGTACAAATAATTTGTCTTATTTGAACAGTTATGAAATAATTTTGACAAAATACAAGAATTAATTTGTCTTAGGAAATATGAGAAATTGTGAAATAACTTTACAAAATATGAAAAATTATGAAGTAATTTACCTTGCGAAATAATTTGTCTTATGAAATTCGAACAGTTATGAAATAATTTACATGACAAAATACAAGAATTAATTTGTCTTAGGAAATATGAGAAATTGTGAAATAACTTTACAAAATATGAAAAATTATGAAGTAATTTACCTTGAAATAATTTGTCTTATGAAATTCGAAAAGTTATGAAATAATTTACATGACAAAATACAAGAATTAATTTGTCTTAGGAAATATGAGAAATTGTGAAATAACTTTACAAAATATGAAAAATTATGAAATAATTTACCTTGCGAAATAATTTGTCTTATGAAATACGAAAAGTTATGAAATAATTTACCTGACAAAATACGAGAATTAATTTGTCTTAGGAAATATGAAAAATTGTGAAATAACTTTACAAAATATGAAAATTATGAAGTTTTACCTTGCGAAATAATTTGTCTTATGAAATTCGAAAAGTTATGAAATAATTTACATGACAAAATACAAGAATTAATTTGTCTTAGGAAATATGAGAAATTGTGAAATAACTTTACAAAATATGAAAAATTATGAAGTAATTTACCTTACGAAATATGAGAAATTATGAAATAATTTACCTTACGGAATATGAAAAATTATGAATTAATTTATCTTACGAAATATGAAAAATTAAAAAAAAATAATTATGAGTTAAAAAAGTATAATTACTAAGTTATGAAATAATTTATACTATATAATTACTAATTACTACTATACTATACTTATATAATTACTATACTATATATATAATAATTACTTATGAAATAGAAAGCATAGAAAATATAGAAAGCATTAAAAAAAGATTTTTTTAAACACAAATAATTTAAAAGAAATAATTTACCCTTTTGATAAAAATTGTTAACAACTTCCTTTTTCTACTCACTCATAAAGTTCAGCCAAGTCATTTAAAAACATTGAAATTTCCTATTCAATCAATCTTCAAATGAACAAGAATATAAAGTGTTTTTCCGCAATCAATATTTTCCTTAATAAAGCTTTTAGAATTGTTCAAAGAACTACATTGACATGAAATTCGAATTTCTTTTTCGTTCTCGATTTATTATTATCGTTTGCTCGAAAATAATTGGCCGTTACGATCTTTATTTGAATGTTTTTTTTTATATGTATATTTATACACTCGATGTTTGTGAAAAGGAATGAAAAATCGTTCTTTATAATATTATTGGTCAAAGAATTCTCTTAAAATGGTTATTTATTTATTTTATTACAAAGAAATAATTATTTAGTTATGTTAAGATAAGGCTTGTTTTATAGCGCATAAATTTCTGTGTATTATGATTTAGGTCACCAGACTTTTTATGTTATTATTTTTCGAATACTTTTATTTCTCTTTTTATGGATGAGTCAGTTATTTTGAGTGTTTTAGTTTAACGTAACATGATTTTATTCCATACATCAATGAACTTTTTTTTATTTGTTATGAAATTTTTATACAACAAAACAAAACAAAACAATAAAATACAGTTCAAGTGAATGAACAGATATCTTTATGTGTTTATAAAATATGTTTTAAAAGGAATAAAATGTGTTTTTGAAAAAAAAAAAGTTTTTGCTGTTTTCGATTCCGATTTCATTTAAAAAAGCAGATATGTAGTAGATTCAACGTTATCTAAGGTTTACCATGGGCGTGGACTGCCATATTGCTTCCACATTTCGCCACCACTATGTAGAATGAATATATCTGAACGAAGTATTAAGGAATTGAAGTACTCTCCTCCTTGAGTTCAACAGATGTAAATTAAAGCTTACTGATCTATCGTGCTCATACCCGGCATAGACACAGAAGTTGCCGATCCAATTCTTTTTGGTTTCTTCATATATCGTACTGCAATATGGATGCCGACCAATATAAATGTAACGCATGTTTACTATAAGAATCGGTGAACAAGAAAAAAATATTTTGTAGTAGTGTGCAGGTTGAGCAATCCGATTGTAACTAGGTGTGGTTGGATAGAGATACTTGAGGCACAGGTTTGAGAACTCACAGCTTTACTTACACACGTACAAACACCACACACATATAATTACAGACATACAATATTTAACGCATTTAAAGACAGATAATTATAGATTCGTGGAAGGATTCCACTTGTAAGCCAAAAACTCTAAGCTCGGCTACGCGCAGGGTGCGCGAAATATACTTTTTCTGGGGGAGAGTCGGTAGGTCTGTAATTATTTTTTATAATATAGATATTGAAGAATATTTAAATAAAATATAAATATTGAACAATATTTTCAGACTTTTAAATAAAGGGTTCTGTGTGAAATAGTTATGGCCCATATCAATTCGGAAACATTATTTTCCTGTTTTCAATAAATCAGTATTTTCTATATTTAAATTCTGCAGTAAGAATGACTAAAAATCCCGATTAACGAATTTTAGTGCAAATCATGATTTTGATTTTACAGGAAATTTATTGATGTTGATGCTGTTTCTAAAGAGGATGATGTTGATGTTTGTATTGAGCGATTGATGATTGGCTTTAAATGAGGATTGATGTTTCTAAAGAGTAAGTTCATAATTTTTTAAAATACAATTATCTAAGAAAGGGACATGTAGTTTTGTAATTATTTCTCTCTTAAATTTTATGCAGGATTCCGTCATAGAAATTTTCTTAAACATGTTTTTCTACTTGAGAAAAATATATTGATTCTAGTTAAAAGATTAAGAGATGAATTTTTGGAATAATCCGGGTTGATCGACAGCTAGTTATACAAGAACGTGCAAGAGATATAAAACTGTCGTGACTGAACGCTTTTATGAAATAAATACTGAAACTATAAATTTCAAGTCTGAATATTTGAGTAAAGATTCTGGAATTTTATCGTCGTATTTTATCAAAGACTTATTAATAAATTTCTATGTTTAAGTTTTAAATAAGCATATTTTTAACTGCAATAAGAATTTATGAATCATAAATTAAAATGAATATGAGCCACAACTAATCTGTATTTTTAGATGGCAGATTTTAACAGGAATTACTCAAGTATTAAAATATATATTTACCAGACAGGTTTCTAACAATAGTGACAGACTTTACACTAGTGTCAAGGGGAAAAATAGCCTCTGAATAAAAAAAGGACATTTTGCTATTAAGCCACTGAATATTCTAATAAAATTGAAAAATAACTGATCACTTATGGTTATTTCACAAGCACTAAATGTTGTCTGTTTTTTTTTAAATAAAAATATGTATAGAATAAATATTGTAATTAGTAAATACATTATGTACTTTTAGAGAAACACAAGATCTCCGATGAACATTAGTTAAAAAAAAATCTTAATGGTGTTACTTTAATTAATCTTATATTAGATTAATTAATCTTAATTTTTAGTCTTATTGATAGAGTGCATTACCATATTTTCATTAATAAAGAGAGATGAAATGTATAATTTAAATAAATAATTTCTAATTTTAAAGCTACAAAAGTTTGAAGCTAAGTAAGTTTAAAAAAATTATTTTAATTAGGACATTAAACCAGCGTGATTCATTAGGCCAGATTTTTATATCCACGGTATATTAATACATGAAACTCATATATTTCGAAAAAAAAGATGTGAGATTAAATATAAAAGTGTAATCTTAAAAATAACGTTCCAAGCTGACATCAACCGTACGTTGTATTTATCACTCACAGTTTACATATTTACAAATCAAAGCGAAGAGATTTCTTAAACAAGAAAAGTCGCTTACAAAACGTCACCGTAAATTTAACGCTATCTGTTACGTCTTCAACCACTTTCAGTCCCAAGTGAGCGCACCTTGGCTGTTGATCAGGCGTTTTTTGATTTATTCTGGGAGTGGAAATAGAAGATAACAGTTTTTCCTCACGCTGGGAACAACACTCTGCATTTTAGTTCCCTTGAAACAGATGTTTACTTTCGATGGTGGAAATGTGTCACTCGAAAGTTCTAGAAAGAATGAATGAACTCGTATTACGTCTTGCCCTTCGCTGGCTTAAAATGTTTACTTTCGATGGAATTGCTTTAAATTGGAGCAATTTTTATAGAGATAAATGCAGAGATGTTTTCGATCATCTTTTGGTGATTTATCACACATAAACAGTTCTCTTATATAATTTTAAAAAGATTATATAAAATTTATTTTTTCTAATAGCTGGTAAATCGAATATTCTATTTAAAATTTAATTTTTTTGAATGTAAAGGACAATAATGGACTTTCTGGAGAATAATGATGTTTTAGAAGATTTAATTATTTTCATAAGCTTTTTTTAAAGTTCCGTAAATTAAAAAAATCATGCAAAGGATCATGTCAGCTAACATTTTAAGGATCAAGTCAGCTAACACGTTAAGGAGGACAGCTATGTTAAGGATCAGATCAACTAACAAATTAAGGATCAGGTCAGCTGACATGTTAAGGATCATGGTATCTAAAATTTTAAAGATCTGGTCAGCCAACATATTAAGGATCAGGTCAGCTAACATAAGAATCAGGTTAGTTAACATGTTAAGGATCAGGTCAGCTAACATGTTAAGGATCAGGTCAGCTAACATGTTAAGGATCAGGTCAGTTAACATAAGAATCAGGTTAGTTAACATGTTAAGGATCAGGTCAGCTAACATGTTAAGGATCAGGTCAGCTAACATGTGAAGGATCATGGTATCTAACATTTTAAGGATCTGGTCAGCCAACATACTAAGAATCAAGTCAGTTAACATGTTAAGGAAGGATAACATATTAAGAATTTTTTTTCAAATAAAGTCTTTCAAGTTTTTTCTCCATAATTTTTGCATTTACGTTTACATTTTTTTCCGTGGAATCAACATTCTGTATTATGTATAATATTATGTATTCTAGTATTATATATTCTGTATTATGTATAATATTATGTATTCTAGTATTATATATTCTGTATTATGAATATTATTATGTATTCTGCATGATGTATATCATTATGTATTCCGTAGGATGTGTATCATTATGCATTCTAGTATAATATATTTTGTATTATGTATTTTAGTATTATGCATTCTGTATGATGTGTATTGTTATGAATTCTGTATAGAATATCATGGGAAGATAGCTTTCTGCTGAACATAAACAACAGAAAAAAATATTTGAAATTATCCATTGGTGATAGATGGCGATAGAAGAGAACTTCTAATAAGCTACTGAAATTAATTTAGTAGTATTTTTATGTCTTAAATAAAATAAAATTTCTACATAGTTTTATTGTAGTTAATTTTTATGATTTAATTTATTAGTTTTGCAGTAGAGTAAACAACATTTTAAAAACGTCTTAAATGACTCATTATTAAAAGATAAATGACGACGTTATAACATTCATTGATTCATAAAATAGTTGGCACCCTGTACCTTGAAATTGAAGATGAAAAGCTAAATGTTTTTCTAAACCGTATTCAGTTTCAACGGGGAAAAAGAATAACTGGTTTTGAAGATAACAACTCTGAGCTGAAATGGATAATTAATGAGTAGCTCAAATAAGAATATACTTGTTTGTTAACTTTCATAGAAATGCCTTTTATCATTTTTATTTTAGCCATTTTAGATGCAATTTGAGATGATTCATAATTCATGACTGCAATCAATAATGACCTTCTCAGATTTGTTTTTAAGCAAGCCTTCATACGTTGTGTTGCGTAAGGCACATTAAAGACGTGTTTGCATTCTTGGTATTGATATTTAGAAAGCTAACTTTTCACGACAATTTTTTTCGTGAATAACTTTCCAATGAGCACGAACTTTCAAAAAATATATAGCATAAATTCTACATTAAATATTAAATTTTATACACTATATTAATTTTTTTTTTTGTATTTGGAATTATATAATAGTTTTATATCTTATGACCTTCCACACTGGCTTAATGGCAAAGCTTAAGCAAGGACTGTTTCTTTTTATTGCAACACTACAGGAAATTACCTGAAAGACTGGAAATTCTGAATACAAAGACAAAATTTTGTACTCAAAGGATGAAGCATATTAACATCAAAATGAATAAAATAATATAGTAAAAAAGAAATAAAAACTTTTTCAAAAGAGTAGCGTTAGTAGATATATTTGGTTCTCCAAAAGGAAGAACATCCAATCGATATACACTGAAGTGACAAAAGTCATGGGATAGCAATATGCAAATTTTCAGATGGCAGTAGCATCGCGTAGAACAGGTATAAATGCGCAGAGCTTTCATTTCTGTTCAAGTTATTCATGTGAAGAGGTTTTGACGTGATGATGACCGCACGACGGAATTAACAGACTTTTGAACGCGGAATGTTAGTTGGAGCTAGACGCATGGGTCATGCCATTTCGGAAATCGTTAGGGAATTCAACATTCCCAAATCCACTGTGTCAAGAGTGTGCCGAGAGTATGAAATTTCAGGCATAACATCCCACCATGGACAGCGCAGTGGTCGACCGCCTGCACTTAACGACCGAGACCGGCGACGTCTGCAGAGAGTCGTAAATTCTAACAGACAAGCAACACTGCGTCAAATAACGGCAGAAATCAATGTGGGACGTACAAGGGACTTGTCGGTTAGAACTGTGCGGAGAAATTTGGCTTTCTTGGGCTATTCCAGCAGAAGACCGACTCGAGTGCCTTTACTGACAGAACGACATCGCTTGCAGCGACTCTCGTGGGCACGTGAGCATATCGGTTGGTCCCTAGATGAATGGAAAACCGTGGCCTGGTCCGATGAGTCACGATTTCAGTTGGTAAGAGCTGATGGTAGGGTTCGAGTGTGGCGCAGACCCCACGAAGCCATGGACCCAAACTGTCAGCAAGGCACTGTTCAAGCTGGTGGGGCTCCGTAATGGTGTGGGCTGTTTTTTCATGGCATGGACTTGGTCCTCTGGTGCGACTGGACCGAACATTGACTGGAAATGCTTATGTTCAGCTACTTGGAGATCACTTGCAGCCATTCATGGACTTCATGTACCCAAACAACGATGGGATTTTTATGGATGACAATGCGCCATGTCACCGGGCCACAACTGTTCGCGATTGGTTTGAAGAACATTCTGGACAATTCCAACGAATGATCTGGCCACCTAGATCGCCCGACATGAATCCCATCGAGCATTTATGGGACATCATCGAGAGGTCTGTTCGTGCTCAAAATGCTGCACCATCAACGCTTTCACAATTATGGACGTTTATCGAGACAGCATGGCTCAATATTCCTGCAGAAGACTTCCAACGACTTGTTGAGTCCATGCCACGTCGAGTTGCTGCACTTCGCCGGGCGAAAGGAGGGCCGACACGATATTAAGAGGTATCCCATGACTTTTGTCACTTCAGTGTATATCTTAGTAAGGTATCCGACCTTTTAAGAATGGTTAGTTAGCACTCCATATTTAATACCAGATTATTTAGAAGTTGTTGAGGTAATTCTTCAGTAAAATTTAGCGCGGGATATGCGTGTGGTCTTGATTCAGTGTTGTTCATGGATATGAACTAAATTATTTCTCAAAATAAAAAAAAAAGCGATGTTTAGCTGCCGTATTTATACTGAAAAGACAGAATTGTACAATTGCAACAAATAGCACAATTATGTAACAAATATTAAAAAATCATCTTAAAAGCTAGTTCGTTTAAAACTCTTTGTACTCTCCGTACTGCATGGAACTCTTCTTTCGAGCGTTGCTCTCTCCGTACTGCCTGGGACCCTTCACTCGACTCTGCACACTTCCTTTTCTCTTTCTCCCTCTCTCATTATCACCAAAGTGTAACGCACGGAAAGAAAAGTCAAAAGTCTAACGTAAGGGTTAACCCGTTCTTGAAAGAAGGATCCATCAACCTTGGACTATTTCCCGTTGGCTACATTTTATTTCGGGAAGACATAGTGGATCCTTTTTCTTTCAATGAGGATCTGTTGTGTGTTTTCCAGCGGAAATAACTGTGTTCTGATGTTCAATAGAACTGACACATGTTCAATAAAATTTCAATCAGGGGATTACGCTGACAATCCATTTCAATGATATCTTCATTCTCAAGAAGCCCATAACAGCACGAGTCCGATGTGGTAGCTGTCAATGAGATACAGCTTCAGGACAGAGCATGAATATCGCCATCTTTATAAAATTATTTGGCCACTGTAAAGTTATATGTAATTGTATCGTCCCATTGCCGTAAGTAGCTGCTGAGCAATGTTGACCACTGACTGGTATCGACCTCTTTTTGTCTCCGGTATCGATCCATTTGGGTTGTTGTTCTTGGCCGACGACCGACGACGACTTTTCTTACAGCTGCATCTGCGAATTGGAAGTTTTTCAAACTGGTGAAACGACATTTTTATTCATTTGAAATACTCGTGCAATTCAAAGGCAAAGGTGGTATTAGTTAAGGAGTACCTAGGGAAAAGAAGTATCCCCCTTTCGTTGAAATTTAGTTAGAAATAAGTGAACATTTAAGAAACATTTTGTATTTTCTTTACAATTAATAAATCCATTTTTAATCAATAGATCCACTTCTTCTTTATTATTCATTGGTGCAACAGCCCCATCGTGGGCCATGACTGTCTGCCTACTAGCAGATTTCGAAACAGGAAAGGTTTTATTTTTATGAGATATGATGGTCAGACCTACGTTCTACGGTCATATAGACCAAAATCTACGGTTTAAAGTGGATTCCGAACTACTACAAACATATCGCCTGGACTCGAACCTGAAACATGTGGCCCCGAGTGCCAGAGCGCTAGTCCCGCGGCCATCAAGCCCAATTCCTTTATCTCCAGTTACAAAATTAATATATATGGTTACAGAATTAATTAAAACGAAAAATTGAAGGACAAGCAGAATTCTTGTTTAAAAATAAAAAGGAAAAAATAAGAGGGAAAAAAAGAAACATTAATAATGCTTCTAAGAAATCAATAATAGTTTCAAATATACCTTTAATTAAATGTTAATGCCTGATGTTTCATCGGGATCTTCTGTTTCCTTCTACCACAGACTTCAGGTTTGTATTCTGGCGGTGGCATGGATGTTTATTAATGGTTCGGAATCCACGTTAAAACTGTAGGTCCCGATGTATTTAGCCCATAACGTGCACAAGATTACAGTAGAGCGACAAACCAAAACCAAACCAAATCTGTTTCCTTCAAAACCGAGTGTAGCTCTGAAAGATTGTAGCAACAAGAGAACACTAATATTTTCCTTATTCATTAACTTCGAAATAGTGGACATGAGATCAAAACTATTCGAGTGAGTTTCAGGATGGCCTGGAATAGACGAGGGCTTTATTTGTTTATTAAAGGGGACATCCGTGAAAGACAGGTTCGAGAAGTAATTTCTGGAGCGAATTGATTATTTCTTCATAACTCCATAAGAGGTTCCTCGATATTGATTTTTACTTTTGGGTCTTGGAGGTCTAGGACGATAGAATTTCTGCTGATGAGAGGTCTTTGTTGGAAATCTAGGGCATCCTCGCCAGAATACTGTGTGATTTTTTTTTTGCAACTTCATGGCTGTCTGCGTAAAAATTACTTCATTAGCTTAAGTTCTGCACCCTAATGTTTATCTATATTAGTGTACAAAACTTTTTTTTGTTCTAATGCAGCTGGAAAATACTTAGACAGCTTGATCTTGGATGCCTTAAGGCAAGCGCTGCACAGACGTTACTCACTTTGCATTACCCAGGGGGCGCGTGTAACTTGAAGATAAGCCGGACGCGGAGTAACAATGCCCCCGCAACGCTCTACGATCCTATTAGGACCGGGACCTACAGTTTAAAGTGGATTCCGAATCACTACAAACATCCATGGCTATGCCGGGACTCGAACCCGAAACCTATGGTACCGAGAGCCAGAGCGCTAGCTACTCGGCCATTCAGGCCCAGTGTACAAAACTTATATTATTAAAAAAAACTTTTTGTAATGAAACTAACTAAAATGTTATCAAAATACTAATTTTCTTTCTAGGATTCATCCAAAAATCAATGAAAGTAATAAATTCATTGTGCCACTGTGAAATTCAGGAAACAATGTCAAAACATAGTTCCGTAAACAGGATAACGACATGATATTGCATCAGCTACAAGGGAAAAAAAAAAGCAATGATCTTTCCAATAATAAAACTCTTTTGTTAAGTATTAAAGGGAATCATTTTATTTCATTTTTGCATCATTTGCAATTATTATAATATTCACACGGAAGATTCATGTTTATTGTTCATAAACGCTCGATTTACTGTTGTTTTGATCATCTTTATTTTTAGATTCAAAGTCCCGCTGTTTCATTGCGACGTAAGTGAAGACCCCACTCACGACCTTCAAACCAGAAGCATAAAAAATAGTAAATGAAAGTTATATATCTTATACTTATTTATATTTCTTCTTCAATGGCGCACTCTGGCCCTCGGTACCACAGGTTTCGGGTTCGAGTCCCGGCAATGCCATGGATGTTTTTCGTGGCTCAGAATCCACTTTGAACTGTAGGTCCTGGTCTGTTTAGCTCTCATGTGCACAAGATGACCGTAGAGCGATTAACCAAACCAAACCAATCTTCAATGGTTTGGCAACAGTCCGATGGTGGGTCAAGACCGTTTGGCTGCTGGCAGATTCCGAAACATGAGATTTTTTCTTTTTATGGCGGTAGGGTTGCCAGCCCTACGTCAAATAGTCATATTAGACAGGGATGTACGGTTTACAGAGAAATCCGAGCCACTACAAGCATCTACGAAGCCGCCGAGACTCGAACCCGAAGCATATGGCCCCGAGCACTAGGTACTCGGCAATCAACCCCATTTACTTATATTTACCTTATATAATGTTACATAATTTTTCATTCTAAGTATAAAAAATAAATAAAATAAGACAAAACGAAAGAAGTGTCATTTAAAGCGTAAACTACGTTGATTTAACAATTGATTTATTTCTTTGTTTGATTTTTGTAGTTTTGTATTCCAAATTTTCTTAATCTGGCAGTTTCATCTTTCGATTTTTTCAACTAATTTCGATAATTATTATTCGATTTCTATTATGTTATCAATTATAATTGATTTTTAGTAGTTATATTTTGCTTTTAAAACTACCATTGCACACTCTGACTGCGGGTGATTGAATCACGCTAATCGGGAGAAGGCGATATGAGGATAAATTTTGAAAAATTGAACTGATTTTTCCTTTTCTAGTTGTTTGTTTTGCTGTCAACGATAAATAAATGGCTCTTTCAAGTATCATATATAACAATACTGTATTCATTATCCACCACTGTATTATATGTTCAGTAAATATTGATAATTATTTATGATAACGGATATAGAAAAAAATATATAAAATAAAAAGGAAAATAAAAAATAAAATAAATACCAAATAAAATTAGTATTTGTTGAAACAATGACTACTGATCTTTATCAACATCAGAACAATTATTAAAAAACTTCTGTTTGAAAAAATAATCTTTTTGTTTTCCTTGTAGAATATCAAGAGCAACCTATTTCTTTAGTTTAACCAATAATTTTTGTTGAATTTTTTTGCTTCTTGATTCTCATATTTACAAAAAAAATTCAATTTACCAAATACCAATACTTTGCACACAAAAGTATTTGTATTTGATTTTGAGAAAATGAATTAATAACTGTATTCACATTTCAGTTTTATTCTAAATTATTCTTTTTATTGCGCTCACCAGATGTCGCTACGATTCATTAATTGAATGCATTTAAAAGTAAATCAAAACAAATACAATGGGGTTTTTTTGTTGTTTATGTTGAAGCTTAATGCTATTAGTAAACTCGGTTTAAATTATTTGAAACTTTTATTGATACGATAATCAGAAATGATTATGGAATTGTTGTACAGTATTGTAGGGCATCAAGTCCTTATTTATTGGCGAGTTTACCTGCAATAAATGATTCTTTTTCTACATTTTGTAATTACTCACTTATATCAATCAACGTTAAAATACCTATATAATTCGTCACGCAATTAATTTATATTCAGTATTTTTATAGTTAGGTTATTAACATGTGGGGCCTGATGGCCGAGGGGCTGCAAGCTGCAGTCCCTCGGCCATCAGTTTCGGGTTCGAGTCCCAGCAGTGCCATAGATTTTGTAGTGGTTCGGAATTCACTTTAAACCGTAGGCTCTCGTCTATTATGACTGTTGGGCGTAGGGCTGACAACCCTACCCTGTAAAAAGAAACCATCTCCTGTTTTAAAATTTGCCAGTAGGTGAACGGTCTTGGCCCACTATGGGGTTGTAGCGCCAGGTAGTTAGTTAATAACTCAATCATCATTATCAATGGCGCGACAGCCCCAAGGCCGTCTGCCTACTGGTAGATTTCGAGACAAGAGGTTTTCTTTTTTCGGGACTCGAACCCGAAACCTATGGCATCGAATGCCAGAGCTCTAGTCACTCGAGCATCAGGTCCTAGTAATTAATCAACATATTAATTGCATGTTAATAACTTGAATATTTGAAATTTTTAATTTGTGAACTTGAGAAATATCGCTTTTTAAAGGTCCCACGTTTATTTAATTTTATTTTTGAATTAAATGTTTTTGATGAAGAGGTATCCGTTGGCATGTGTGCGCTTCAACAGTTTTTTTTTACACAAGAATTAAAGTGATCTGATCTGCAATGTGTAATTTTCAAGATAGTATATTTTCTTAAAAACAAATTGTGAATGGCATAAATTTTATTTATTAACAATAATAGACTTTTGCCCCCAAAAATATCTTTAGAAACTTTTGAATTTACTAAACTTTACTTTTGAATTATTATAAGAGACTTAGTTAACAGAATTATTTTTAACAGAACAGTTAACACTTTTTTTAACAGAATTATTTTTTTAGTGAAATGAAATAGACCTCCAAAAAAAAAAAAATAATAATAATAATAAATAAACAAAAAAAAGATAACTATAGAAAAAGACTGAACTCCATAGAAAAACTTAATATTTGCTTTTAGCATCAAATGTACAGAAGAATAAAAATCTGTTATTTAATTTATATTTATGACATATTTAGATTCAGTTTGCAACATAAGAATTTCATAGCTTAATTGGAAGTAAATTAAGTTAATAAAAGATGTTTATTAAAATAATTTATTTTGGGTTACATATAGAACATTGCAATCAGAAAAGTTTTGTAGGATTTCTGTAGAAAAAATAATTTTTCAAAATTGTTATATTGAAATGAAACAAGGAAAATATATAAATACAAAAGTAGATGGCATTTTCAAATCGTTGTATGAAGGGGTCCGTTTTAAACTTTTCACAAGTTTCTTATTTCACAAATGTTATCTTTGTTTTTAACACAATTTGGTGCACATTTAATAATTAAAAATAAAATGCAACAAGATGAAATGTGCATATATATGATATTTCCATTCATTTGCGTGGTATAAACTTCAAGTTCAGAGGCTTATCAGGCACCAATGACATTCGCATTACAAATCCTATTTCTGGCCCGTTGTATTCAATGCGGAATTTCTGAATTATCTGAAAATAAAAAAAAAAGAAATTTTTATTTTAAAAAATAAACAGGAATTTTTTTTTCAATATTTCCTTAAACAGCCATTAACTATGTAGATATAACATTAAAGCCATTGACCATATTACAGTCTGACTATATAAACATTGGCCATATTACAGACATTGACTATATAACCATTGGCCATATTACAGACATTGACTATATAACCATTGACCATATTACAGTCAATGAATATATAACGATTGGCCATATTACAGCCCCTGATCATAAAGCCATTGGCCATATTATAGGCATTCACTACATAGCCATTGGCCATATTATAGGCATTCACTACATAGCCATTGGCCATATTATAGGCATTCACTACATAGCCATTGGCCATATTAGAACCATTCACTACATAGCCATTGGTCATTGACATATTGCAGGAATGATCAATTAATTTACATTGGCAATCAGTTTTCTACTGAAAGCTGATTTTTTTTGTATACAGGAGAGTTCTGTGATTAACTTATGTACTATATATATATATGTATAGTATGAATAATACTACTGTGTCCAAAAAGTAATACCAATTTTCAATTTAAAATTCCCAGGGCTTATGGAGTTTCAATTTTTTTTTCTTTTTTAGGTTGCTGGTACTCTCCTTGATATCTATGTGAAATTTCACGTCAAAATATTCATTAATGTTTGAGTTACGCTTGGCTTTGTGAGACGCTAAAACTGATTCCGGCGATTGTTGAAATGTCTGAATTCATTGAGCAAGGAACTAGCATTACATTTTGTTTGCGGAAACGTATAGAATGTTGCAGAAGGCCTTCGGTGAGCAATACTATATCAGAAAGAAATGTTTACAAGTGGTATAAACAGTTCAAAGAACGCAGAGAACGCGTTGAAGACGAAGAGCCCTCTGGTCGATCATCAACCTCAACCGACGAAGCTCACGTCCAAAAAATGGACGATTTGGTGCTTGCAAACCATCGATTACCAATTAGAGATCCTGTTGATGATGTTGGAATTTCAAAAGGGTCGGTCAATTCCATTTTGGACCTCAAATGCGTCAAATCTCGATTAGTACCGAAAACACTGAATACACCAGCTCACACTGCATTGATTCCTCGTGACTGTTTCGCCAAAAATTTAAATCCATATCGTTCCACATACACCGTCTTCACACCGTGAGACTTCTGGCTATTCCCTAAACTCAAAAGACCACTCCGGGGACACCGTTCTGAGTCGACTGCAGAGATTCAACGTGAATCGCCGCGCGCTTTGTAGGCCATCCCTGACTTTTTTGCATGCATTGAGGATTGGGAAAAAGTTGGCACTGTGTATTGTGTCCGGAGGGGATAACTTTGAAGGTGATGAAATAAATTTGGAAAAATAAATAAAGAGTTTTTGAAAAAAAAAAGTAATTGGTTTTACTTTTTCGGCACAGTAGTATACCAATTGGCGATTGCAGGTGGACAATGTCTTTCGGGAGGACTGTTTGGGGTAGTTGTTCGCAACTTAGTTCTAATCTTTTATTCATGGAAATTTTTCTACCATTTGGTTTACATCCGAGTCTGACGTCTAAGGCTGAAAGCATATGATTGGTTATGACGTCGGGCACGATATATATAATGCCTATGAAATGTGCAGGATTTATATCGTAAGAAAGAAAAGGAGTGAGAGCTGTCTGGTAGGTTGTAGGCAACATAACTTAATCCTATTTAAGCTAAAGCTAATATATGGTTTTTGTGAGTTTCAATTTTATTTTATATATATAATAAAAATTTAATTTCTTAAATAAATGCCCGACTCGTGGATCAGTGGTAACGTGCGCCGCAGGTGAATTTTAGGGGTGAGGTTCAATCCACTATTGTAGACACTGTTTAAAGAGAGGAGACTCGAAGGCGTTTGTAATGTTCATCATCTTATCTCGTTAGTCCTACTACTTGGGAGTTTTCCGGGTTTTCTCCCATACGATACACAAATAAGGGGTTGTTCCCCCTAAAGGACCTTGGGTAGGCAATCCTCTCTTTCTTCAGCGACACGGAACCAAGTCAGACTTCTACTTACTAGTGGATAAACTACTCATGGATAGAGGGAAACGGGCACATTTTTAATTTTAACAAGTCAACCTGTTAAAAATAAATTTGCTATCAATCAGCTTGTTAAAATACGTAAATTTGCGATCAATCAGCTTGTTAAAATACGTAAATTTGCGATCAATCAGCTTGTTAAAATAAATCTGCTATCAATCAGCTTGTTAAAATAAATCTGTTATCAATCAGCTTGTTAAAATAAATCTGTTATCAATCAGCTTGTTAAAATAAATCTGTTATCAATCAGCTTGTTAAAATAAATCTGTTATCAATCAGCTTGTTAAAATAAATCTGTTATCAATCAGCTTGTTAAAATAAATATGCTATCATTTTACCATAATAAACAAACAGCAATGAGTAATTCATTAAATAAGTACTCCATAAAATTCATACATTGTACATAACTTTAAAGATTATTTACAAATGTATTTCGTTTTATTGCGAAGATAATAAAGATAAATCATTGCTTACTTTTACGATGCAAAGATTTATTTCCTGTTCTGCAAATCTCTGTCCAATGCATCTCCGGAGACCGTGACTAAAAGGTGTGACGATGTAGGGATGGGATTTGCGTTCGAATTTGGTCTGAGTTTCATCCAACCATCTCTCAGGCTTGAAATCTAAAGGGTCGTCGAAATACTGCTCCTGGCGAGCTATGATTGGCTGCAGGCCAATACATAATACCTGTAATTGCATTTATTTATATTCAACATTGAAAAATAATCAAATTATATTGCATTGATTTAAGTATTCAGTACAGTAAATGCATCCAAGCACTGCATTTAAACCGATTGAGGCTTAAATTGGCATTGAGAATTTGTCAAAATTTCTGAGCACTTTAATTTTTTTTATTTAAGAATCATAAGCATATTGTAATTTGTGATAAATTCGTATCTCAAAATACTGATCTACTAAATACTATAATTAGGAAAAAAAAAAAAAAAAAAAAGATTTTCAATAAAAAATTTCAGTTCTTTTCCAATTCAATAAAATATTTTGTAATTTTCTTTCATTTTGATAAGAATTGAAATTTTATGCAGATCTCTTACAAAGTTGGTATTGTCGTTAATTAATCTTGATTGGTGCGACAACCTCATGGTGGGCCAAGCCGTCTGGCTACTGGCAGATTTCGAAACAGGAGATGCTTTCTTTTTACGAGGCAGGGTTGTCAGCCCTACGCCCATATTAGACCGGGAGCTAAGGATGAAAGTGAATTCCGTACCATTACAAACATCTATGACACTGCCGAAACTCGAACCCGAAACCGAGGCACCGAGCTGTTAATTAATCATAAAGTGTTATTTTTCTAATTTTTTAGATATTTCTAGAGAACATTCATAAACTAAGTCCAATTAAAATAATGTTTGAAAAAAGAAAATAATAAATAACTTACAAATAATCAACTTCTTTTGACTTTTTCTGGAGTACGCAAAATTAATTTAAAACAATTTACATAAATTTACTTATTTCATGTAGAAATGATGGCTGCTGAATTAGATTTTATTGGAGTACCAAATTAGGTACGACATTTAACAATTTATACATCATTATACTACAGATGTTTCGGAATGATGAAATTAATTTTATCTGCACCAGCTAAATGATGAAATATTTCAAAATTAAATATAGTAAAATATTGCTAATGGTACACCTTTCTGTTAACAAAACGATGTAAAGATACTGTGTAGTTCAACGAACTCCTGCTCTTATCTCACGTTGGGATCTAAGCTATCGAATTTCGAGCAGCTGGAGAGGTGGGAGTGAAAAATTCCATAAAAAAAAAGAGGGTCGGGAAGGACGACTGAGGGCCGCAGACTTTTTTTGAATTTTTTTAATTAAATTATAAAACATATATAAATATTAAATCTTCCAATAAGACGAACCACCGCCATTTAGTGGATGAGATAGATACCTTAGTATCAGTGATTACTTTATCCAAATTATATGGGTTTTTTTCCTCCTATTCCAATTTCGAATAATCTAATGGAAGCTCAATGGAAGCTCATCTAACAATAATGAATAAAAACTTAGTGTTATTTAAATTTTTAGTAATAATATATAATATGTTTAAATTTACTTTTGGTGGCACTTTATATCCAGAAAGAACAGTAGGACGTTGTAAGATTCTTGCAATTCCACCCACCGCTGGGGTTAACCTAAAACATAAACCAAAAGTTTAAAGACTAAATTTTATTATAGCAAGGCGATATTAAAACAGATACACAACAAAAACTCAAGCTATAAATCAGGATTTATTTATTTTGCATTGTTGAATAAATCAGGCATGTATTGGATGCGCATTGATTGAACTGTAAGTAATTATTAAAATTACTACTTTAATATTTGGCAAATTATTCAAATAGCAAGTTACAAATTATAAAACAATTTTTACTACAATACATTATTAAAACAAAAAAATACTATTATAATATTTTGTTTAAAGTTGTTAAAAAATAAACCAGAAAGCAATGTTTTTTTAATAAATCATTAATGATTTTTTATGAATTTAACAGCTTTTCAAATAATTTTGATCATTACATTCGAATCAACGAAAAAATTCGTCCTTCTTATGACACAGTATAGAAAGACACATTAAAGTGGATTACTTATCTTAATGATCAACATACTAGTATCTTTAAGAACATTGAATAAAAACTTGAAAGCCCTTTTTTTGTATACTTTTGTTCATGAGAAATTATTTATATAATTATTTTATTCTATTATTCTATAATTATTAATAGTTAATAATTAATTACACAATTATTCCACTTTATTTCATTATTTATTCTATTTTAGCCCATGTCGTCATAGTGAAATTTTAGAAAAATTTTATAAATGTCATTTTAATGGACTATTAGGGATTTATGGAAACAAATCTAAAACATTTAAAAAAAAAAAATTTATATCTAATTTCTTGCGGAATCTTCAGACTCGTACAGCCTTAAAAAATTGGAGGAGGGTAACCTCCTTCCCTTATTCTCGATAAACCAAGACGCAATGCAGTAACGGCCTTTAGCCTGCGTACGGAAGACGATTGTCATGCCGCCCATTTGCACGGCATGGGCATTTCAACCGATCCCATTTGCCCACTTTGTGACTCTTTAGAAGTAATGGACAGGGACCATCTGCTCTGATGTGGCGCTATTCGCGGACCCTACAGAGGAATCAAAATATTGAGAAGCAAGATTGCTCATTAGTCAATCTTCTTTTTGTTCTTAATTCTTGATAGTTCCATTGTTCTTAGTGTTGTTGTTCTATGTAACTTTTTGCCAAGCCAATGGAATATTAAAAAAAAAAAAAAAATGTTGTAAAAGATAAGCGGTAATAAAAAATAATTTTTACTTACCTATGACTCTCTTGAATGCAAGCTTTCAAGTACTTCATGTTTGTTATAGATTCTGCTGTTAAGCCATTAGGGGCATGTTTTCGAATGTCTTGAAATAGCTTTTCTTGCACATCAAGTTTCTTAGTAAGATTGTACAGCGTGAAACCTATTGCATTTCCTGTCTAAGATAAAAATAAAGAAATTAATAATAAATTTTTTGAAATAAATAATTTAAATATCAATATAACTGCTCGTTTTCTATTTGTTTTCGTTAAAAATAGGCAAAATAAGAACATATAATTTATTTGCATTGCTATATTTTAGTTAGGTTATGCTATGTTGTACATCAATTGGGATTTTGACAATGCTGTTTACTATGATTTTTCTAGCTCAGTTTCATAACAATCATAGAATTTAGTTTTTAGTTTTAGACTAGGTGTTGTTATTGTTACCTATGATTTTATTGGAACTCAAACCATACAAATTTGACCACTTACTGTATAAACAAAAAGAACATATAATCAAATCGAAATATAAAAGGATAAAAGGGGAAAGACCAGACATTCTTAACAAAAAGGACCAAAAGACCTTAAAAATAGTTAAAAAAACAAATTAAATGTTCTAAGGATAAAAATTTAAAAGCTAGCCATAGTAAAAATTTCGTGTGATCAAGACATGCTTTTTGTGGCCCTCCAGTAAAGAGTACATAAATCACAATTCTGTTACAAGTTAAGAGTCCACTACCAAAATGGAACAACTAGATGGGCCTCATTCATTTTCTGTCTTACATAAAACACATATATCAAAGTTCACAATGTAATTTTATAATAGATGTTTTAATTATTTTGAGTACCAGTGTACCAAGCTGTTTGATGCAACATTAAATAATGATTTAAGCGCTATTTATTATTCTATATTTTTTATATTGGTTTCATATATATTGTTAGTATATTTAAATAAAAATGTTTGAATTTATAAAGATTTTAAAATTCTTACTAACCGCATCGATTCCAGCAGAAAACAGCTCTGTCATGAGGAGACTGATGTCGTTAGGTTTCAAATTTTTATCTTGGAAAAGTTTCTTTATAAGTTCCAGTTTTCCGTCATCTTTGTACTTAGGATCGCTCAGCTTTGATTTTGCTTCATCAATGCACTTTGCTGCAAATCTAAAAGAACAAAACATACTGAACTCTCTATTTGCATTACGACATGAAAGTTGTAGTTGAAAGCATTACTCAGAATTACATTCCATGATTTACAATCTTCAGAAATTTCTTATAATAATATTTATTTGGAATTGAATGATTAATTTGTGTTGAGAGGTTTACATCACACACACATTTTTAAAAATTTAAAACTAAAAACTTTTATTAGTGAGCAGAAATAACATTGTTTATAATAACCTTTGTATATGCATTCTAAAAGAATGGTAGTTCTCTTTTTATTATGTTGTGTTCTTCTTATACATAAGAACACGTTATTAATAATGTGTCAATAAAGCTGTGAGTTCTCCAACCTGTGTCAAGTATTTCAACCTAACCACACCCAGTTAAAATCCGATTGTCCAATTGGATCGGTGCAGACCCTACAATATAATGTATAAGATTACCAAACATCGACTGGAAATTGATTGAAATATGATGCCGTCGGAACGATTTAAAGTATGTTTTTTTTTAAAAATACGGAATTAGAATTAATTAAATAAAACACAAAAATGTAACAATTTTTTTTTTTTAAGGTTAGTATTAGAAACATTCTTATATTTAGATACATGGTAATGTGATTGGTAATGGTAATTTTTATCATACATGGTAATGCGAGTTTCATTTTATATTTTAATACAACAGCAAAGAGTTGTCTGAAATTCAGGAGAGCATTTGAAACCTTTGAAAAAAGTCTTGAGCACGAGCCAGCTTCTTGTAAGTTGGGTGGGAAAAATCTTCCACCAGGGGGTCCCCAAGAGGGTGTCGGCCATGCCCTTTAGAGTATCGTCTGCTGCTTGAGTTAGTTGCTTGCTGAAATCTGTCTCCTCACTCACTTCCAGGATGCAACGGAAAGAGATTCAGACGCTTGCCGAAGCAAACCAAACCTACAGCTGCAACAACGAAATATACTGGATTATCGTTTTACTTTATTAGATTATTGTTTTACTTTATTACAAGTTATTAAAGTTATTGCCATTTAATGGTCAACTTGTTCTATGAATTTGTGCATCTATATTTTCTACCGTTTTTAAAAGTTAATAGGGTTCACTATTTAGCAGTTAAAAATGAAATGGCGCTTAAACAGCAATCTACTTAAAAAAATCAATTAAGATTACTATTGACTTAAGAAAAATTACTATCAATCTACTTAAGAAATCAATTTTTATTTTATTGCTTTATTAACATATGACCCGGAGTTCCCCGGTTGCAGAAGATAAAAAAAATTTAGTTTAGGTAATTTTATTAAGAAAGGGTGTCTACAGAATTAAAAGTTTGAGATTTTAAAAAAGTCATCAATAGATTAAATTGAGTTGCTCATGTATTTGGAATGAATGATTTAAACCCTGTAAAAAGGCTCTTTTGGCAAAGCCACAGGGACAAAGAGGAAGAGGACGACCCAAGTTGCAATGGATAGACGCACTTGAAACTTGAAAAAAATTGCACTGTATCAAAGGTTCAGAATTTGGGGACCCTTGTCACCCAGAGGAATGCATGGAAATCTCTTCAAATGGAAGTCTTGGTAACTCAGGCACAGTGATGTAGTAATAATATTGTAGTATCAATGCATTACGAACCATGAGAAAATATACCTCTCGCTATTTACACCGCCAATGTCATCGGTATGTTGGATGTTACCGCCATAAACTTTTGATCCAAATTCTTTGGATAAGGACAAGTGAAAAAATTGGTATATTGAATCTCAGTAAACACATACTGAGACTCAGTATGTGAATACATCAGATAGTATATGTATGCTAACACATACATACTCAGTTAACACATACTGATTGTTCCTCTGCTGGCTGCCTTCACTTTTCTTAATTGCCGCGTAATATCCAACAATATAATTACATTACGCAGTTGGATTAATCAATTAGTCAATCGTGGGCAATTAATTACAGTACGGCACGCATGTGCATATTTGACATGTATCTTATCTATCTTCCTTTATATGCACCATATCATATGCAATTACCACTGTTCCTATTTCTAATAAAGCTTATTTTCCCTGTGCCGGATGAAGCGTCATCCTTTTTCTCTGTGTCAAAAATTATGCTTCGTAAATTTGGTTTGTCACTCTACGGTCATTCTTTGCATACTTTAAGCTAATTAAACCGGGAGCTACAGTTTAGCTAGGATTCATCCATGCCACCGCCAGGATTCGAAGTTGAAGCCTGTGGTACTAAAGGTCAGAGCGGTAACCAATTGGCCATCCAGCCGCCTGTGCATTTTAGAGGAATGTAATCAATTGTTATGTATTCTGAGAAAGGATTCTAGCCTTGCACAGTTTATGTGGTATGAACCAAGTACCCTGCATATCTATTGTTTTGTGTCTCACCAGAAATAAGTTTGATTTTTTTCTTACATTGAACGAAACATTTTATAGTTTCAAACTCCTACCTTCTTCGGTGTAACGATAAATATCTTGAAGGAAATTCTGAACAATGCCATTTTGATCCTTCTTTCGATTTATGAATTCACCAAAATCGTCCGCTATTTGTTCTTGATGTGAAAAATACGATTTTGAGAAAGTGGGCTGCATGAGGAACTGGACCGATTGCCGAAGACGCCACCATTCTTCCCCATTTCTGAAAATTAAAATTTTTTTTTGATAAATTGCAAGAAAACAAAACGAATTACAAAATTTTAGAAATTAATTCATTAATTTTAAAAATTTCTGTTAACTAACAAAAATGTTGGTCATTTTTAAATGAAAGAATTCATACATCTTTTGGAATATTTAGCAAAAGAATTTATGTAGATAAACCCTGATGAAATAATGAAATCATACAAAATACTTCTTAAAAAGTTATCTGATTATGTACTTTGTATTCAGATATAAAGTACACAATCAGATAACTTTGTATGCAAATATCATTCAATCCAGTTTGCAAATAACTGAATTTTGGTTGCCAATGAAGGGCTAGTTGAAGCTTCAAAGAACAGCAACTGGCATGTGAAAGAGTAGAGATTCTAATTATAGGCCCTGCCTTCTCTTCGAATTTGATTCTGTCTACTCATTTGAGTATACCGAATATACTAATGTCATTTGATATTATTGTCCGCTTATATATAACTGCTGATATGTTACTATTTGAGACTAAATGTGCAAGTGAATTAAAAGAAGTAAGGTGATCTAATTATCCCACAGTTAGTCTGGAATAATGTGTCTATACCTTTATGGGTAGTAGGGATAGTTGAATTATGGCAATACAGAAATAGTTGAACCATAACCTCACAGAATGTCGAGAAGGAATCAGCCAACTTAGGCGATAGAATAAGAGAGAGATATCTTCAGACGGCTTTCATATCTCTTAATTCATTATTATCAACAAAGCTGTAAAGTAGCAGGCATCCTCGTGGTGCACCCTGGGAAACGCAAAATCTGGTACTGTGATCGCCTATATTGAGCTTCACAAGCGACTGGACTCTACATTTGCAATGGGTTCTTAGTCATGTGGGAGTCCCTGGTAATGAGAAAGCCGATGTCATGGCGAGACGCTGGGTCTAATGCAACCAGCCGGAGTTTCCATCGACATTCACAACTGCTTGCAACCATATCACTGCAGTCATTGACAACTTCACCAGCAGAAGCTTCAAGGACTGGAGCTGCAACAAAAGGTGGAAATGTCTTGCCCCAGGGGCATCCCGTATACCTAAGCATCTGAAACGCGTTGAAATTGTCGCACGCTTCTGTCTTACGACAGGCCATGACTACCTGAAGGCAATCTTCCATCTCATTGGTGTAGACCGGATGGGATCTGTCCATTATGTTGGATAGTCAGTATGGACGGCGATCACTTGCGGAACTGTACCGAACTTATCGATGTGCCTGATGACATTACAACACGTTACTGGAAGGCTCGGCGTAGTATAACTGAACAGCCACAGACGCGCGTAGGATAAAAAAAATTATTATCAACAAATCTGAAGAGTAACTGGAGCACTAGTAATCGCCAGCATCATTAATAGGTGTTTCAGAGAATAAATTGCAACTCGTAAAATTCAATGCGTCTGTTATCTATCGCTTATGTTGTGGAAAAATCATATATGCTACAATATTAATAATTTGGATCTTAGGAAGTAAGTTTCATTATAAAAATAAACAAAAATATAGCATTAAGTAATTACTCTGTAGTAAGCCCAGCGCAACTGTAAAGATCTTTCCTTTTGAGTCTGTAATGCCTTAATGCTTCGAATAGCGGACGTTGAGGCAATTCGTTGGTGTCAGCAAAGAGCATCGCAATATCTTCAGGTCGAAAAAGGAGTAACATTTTGATTCCCAAATCCAGGCGCACTATTGGACCGTATTTTGTGTAGAGCTCTGCGTAAGCATCGTACAGTCGTTCAAAAGAATATGGACCTGGAAATTAAAAACATTAATATTAGGTATAAATTATTGCTTCATATACTTTATAATTTCAACAGATATTCATAACAAATGTTTAAAAACGGAAATTATACTGAAAAGTTAGAAAATTTGTGAAAAACTTTTGAAATCCCTAATTTTAAATCCTAGCCATAACTTTCTTTTAAAATATCAGAAATGAAAACACAAATATTTGAATGGAAGATATGTGATCAAAATCTACATTTCTTGTTTTTGCCTATGAACAAAAATTAATGAAAAAAATAATAATTTTCATAAACAGAATATTACTTTTTCATATTTTACCAAAGCATTTAGTCTAAGATATGCATCAAAGAATATTTTACCTCTAAATAATACTTCTGTATTAAAAAAAGTTCCAATATACTATTGCATTTGGTTTAGTTTGTCGCTCGTCATTTTTTGACCACTTTAGGCTAATTAGACCGGGACCTACAGCTTAACGGGGATTCTGAACCACTCAAACACCCATGTCACTGATAGGATTCGAATATGAAGCCTGTGGTATCAAACGCCAGAGCGCTAGTCAATTGGCCATCAGGGTGCTTTTTAGCGAAATATATTGCAGATTTGATTCTTATCAACTCAATCAGAGATGCTTATAATGCTAGGTATGGATGTAACTTGTCGTTGAGTTGGATATGTGTATGCTTTCCTGGTTTTCTCCAAGTATAACGTAAATATACAGTGGGCCACAAAATTGAGTATACACCTTAGAAACTTAGAGACTTTTTGCAATTACAAATTAAATATTGCTTTAAGATGATTGAATTTTTTATCTTATATACTTTAGTCTATGCTTTACCGTACTATACTTATAAAATTGTTACGTTTATTTATTTTTTAAGAAAAAAAATAAAAGATCTGAGACGAGAGGAAAAACAAAACCACAAAAATAAGTATACACCTTTATTAATTTCCTTTTAAAGTACAAATTAATATTTTGTTGCATAACCTTTTGCTTGAATTACAGCTTGTAATCTTCTGGACATAGATTCTACTAGTGTTTTAGTGGTTTCAACAGAAATTTTAGCCCATTCTTCTCTCAGAACCTTCTTGAGAACTTCCTTGCTTGTGATTTCGTGCTCATGTACAACTTTCTCTAATTGCGACCACAAATTTTTGATGACGTTTAGGTCTGGAGACTGGGCTGAAGTGTGTAATTGCTTCTTGCAATGGTACAGCAAGTATAACTGCACAATCTTCGCTGTATGCTTGGGGTCGTTGTCCTGCTGGAATATGAAGCTTGACCCAAGCCCCAACTTACTGGCACTTTTTTTCCAGTTATTATTTAAAATCCCCAAATATACATGTTTGTCCATAATACCATCAATAAAAGCAAGCTCTCCAACTCCTCCAGCCGACATACAACCCCAAACGAGGACAGATCCACCTCCGAACTTGACTGTCTTAATGGTGTTTTTAGGTGCCAGTGCTTTCCCAGCTTCTCTCCGTATTTTAAATCGTCCATCGCTTCTGTAAAGATTAAACTTACTTTCATCAGAAAATATTACAGTGTTCCAGAAAGAAATAGGCTTTAAACGATGTTCTTTGGCGAAAATCACTCTCTTTTGTCTATTCACATACTTGATGAGTGGCTTTCGTACTGGTGTACGGCCGTGAAACCCATATTGGTGAAGGGTACGTCGAATTGTTTCAACTGAGATCTTTCTCCCGATTGTAGAGGACATCGATAAAGCTAGTTTAGAGGCACTCACCCTCGGATCTTTCTTTACTGAGTGAATGATCTTCCTCTTCGCTGTAGTACTCAGTATTTCTTTACGTCCTCTTCCAGGAATATTGGCCACAGATCCAGTTTTTTTATACTTCTGCAGTATTTTTTGAACACAACCATGAGTTACATCAATCAACGAAGCGATTTCTCGAAGAGATTTGCCCTCTTTCGACTATTTTACAACCAATAAACGATCAGATTCAGTAGTTTCTCTACGAGAGCTCATTTGACGATTTTTAATGAGAAAAATACTATTTAAAAGCGTTGAAGTGCAATAGCACGTATTATAAGCAGCAGCTACTCCTGAAACTCTTTAAAGAAAATTTGAAACTAAAAAAAGTGGTGGCATAATTTACAAATATAACAAGTGTATACTCAATTTTGTGGCATGGTTTTCTATCTTTTCTTCGAATCGCTTACCTTTTTTCGTAATAAATAAGTTAACTATAGAATTGTGTTATTATAGGATGGTAAAGCAGAGGTTAAAGTATCTAGGATAAAAAAATTTATCTATTTAAATCAATATTTAATTTGTAATTGGAAGAAGTCTAAACGTTTTAGAGGTGTGCACACAATTTTGTGGCTCACTGTAAATGAATTATCCTCAGAAAATATAAATTTGTTATCTTTAGAAAGAATTATTTCCCTTCTTTGCCTCTTGTAAGTGTAATCTAAGACGTTATTGTGCTCTCTAATGACTCAATTTTGGTTAACAGCGAACAGAAAAAAAATTGTCTGATTATAGCCAGTATTTGGCTATTAGAGAACTATTTTTCTATACTTGGATTAAAATTGCAAGGTTTTAACAACATTTTAGAAAATTAAGGCAGATTCCATTATTATTAATAATAATAATAGCAACAATAAATTCAATGGAATACAAAAAAAAAGTTTGAAATCTTACCCCGCTTTCGAAATAAGTGCAAATGTCCAATTAGTGGCAATCTTGGAGGTGCAGGAACAGATGAAAATGGTTTGGCATTTTTTCCTTTTGTTGCAGAAGAATCACTGTAACTGCAGTGGGAAGAAACAGTTCTGCATATGCATGTCTGAAGTGTATTGTTGGAAGATTGTGCGCTTCTAATTAAACAACGAATCATGTTTGTTTCTACAGTTTATGCACAAATACTTTACAAATCCATCTAAAATAAAAGTACATTTAAATTAATACAAATTTTCAGAAAAAAAAAATAAATATAAAACCACAGTGTTAATCATTTCATGCACAAAACGGACATTTAATGCATATCTTGATTTTTTTTTATAAATATTTTAATCAATTGATTTTTATTGGTTTATTAAAAACAATAATAAATTTCTAAGAGATAATCAATAAGAAATTTAAATTTTTTTAAGCCCGACTCGTTGCAACACGTGCCGTTGGTGAGCATTAGGACTGAGGTTCAATCCGCAGGCGGCTGTGTTGTAGACACTGTTTCAAAAAACGAGGAGACCCTATAGCGTTTGAGATGTTTAACCTCTTGCCTCATGAGTCGGACAACCTGGTGGGAGTTTTCAAAGTTTTCTCCAATACGATACACAAATGCGAGACAGTACCTCCTAAAAGTCATATCGGAAGGCACTGCCCTCCTTCTGAGTCACGGAGCCAAATCAGACTTTATCTAGGAGTGCTCCATCACAACAGAAGCTGCCCTCCTTTTTCCCTGCTTGCAAGAGACCACACGGGTTCTTGGACTTGGTCTAGATGTTGCTGTCTTCCAAGTGGGATAAGAAACAAAAACTTTTTAAACAAGTAATATTAAAAAAAAAAAAAAATTTTAAAGTCAATTCCTACTTTGTTTTCACTCTATTGCAGAAAGTCTTTTATAAATAATTTTTATTCATTTTTTAGTTTATCTGGGGCCATCTATTGGTAGACATATGCAACTTAAATCTAAAAAAAAATAAAATTTATGAATTCAATTTAATTACCGAATTAATATTTGAAAAAACTGTATTAACATCCAGTGTCATCCACTACAAGTTCAAAAAAAATGTATTTGAACTTTAGTGGATGAATAAAAAGTATTTTATGAGCGATTGAAAATTTGAACAAGATATATATAGGGAGAGTGTGAGCTAATAGAAGGAATTGAAAAATCATGGAGTTCCGTACTTTGAACCGTGATTAACGGTTATTCCTCGTTAACAGTTGCACTGTTAATGGCAACTGTTCGGATATAAACATAAAGAGGTACATATTCAATATCTTAAATATTTTTAAATATTTTTTTCTTAATTGAGAGGTTTTTAAGCAGCAGATTTTGTTAATTAAAGAACTGAAATAAATATACATTTGCTTAACAGCATAAATTCCATTTCATTTTTGTCAACATATTAGCAAGTCTTATGGTCCTTTACCGCTTTTTTAGCAACGAAAAAAGAATGACTCCTTTATTATCGAAAGTGCACGTCAAATTTTATTAATGAGCACTGATAATATAATACGATTGATTTAAATAACTATTTGCCCTGAATCCTACCAAGATGGAAAATTCCTGAGATGAGATTAATGAGGATAAGATTAAGATGATATATAATGATAAGATTAATGTGGCACTCATAATATTCTACGATTGATTTAAATAACTCTATTCACCATGAATCCCAACAAGATAAGATTGTTACCATAATGTTCATACAGGCATACATGATATGATTTACATTACTGAGAATTAACGAAAGGACCAAGTATTTTAAATTTCAAAAGATAGACAGAAGTACATGAAATCTCATTATATCACTCATATACCAGGAAATCAAAACACCACATTAAATTAGTATGATTTCAAACACTTCTAACATGTAGCTCAAAACATTTTAGTATGTTTCATGGATTTAGTTTGTCCCTCTACGGTCATTTTTTTGTACACTTTGGACAAATTAGCCCGGTACTTACAGTTTAATGTGGATTCTGAACCACTAACAAACATCCATGCCACCGCCAGGATTAGAAAACCTGAAGCCTGTATCAAAAGCTAGACAATTAGCCATTTACCCGTTTCTTGGGTCAGTCAGTAACTAAATTGAAACAGCAAAAAATATTCTTATTCCTAATATTAAAAAAATAAATCTTAAAAGAATCTAAATCCAAAATGTATCTACAATTTTGTTCTCGGATATCTATTAAGCATTCACCATTTCTTAAGGATGCATATCTATTGGCAACTCGACGTCATCCAATTCGAATCAGATTAGCGATCGTTATTGACAGTTTTTTTTTTCTCTTTCTAATGCAGCTGGCAAACACAGACAGTTTGGTCTTAGATGCCTTAAGGCAAGTGCTGCACAGACGTACTCACTTTGTATCACCCAGGGGGCGCGTGTAACTTGAAGATAAGCCACGGACGCGGAGTAACAATGCCCCCGCAACGCTCTACGATCCTATTAGACCGGGACCTACTCTTTAAAGTGGATTCCGAACCACTACAAACAACCATGGCACCGCCGGGACTCGAACCCGAAACCTGTAGTACCGAGTGTCAGAGCGCTAGCCACTCGACCATTCAGGCCCTCGTTATTGACAGTAGAAGGAATAAATCGCTACTGTCAAGCGTTCTTAATTGCTAATCCGATTCGTCAAAGTCGAGTCGCGATAGAATTTTTAATGTAAAAGAGGAAAAAAACCCTTAAAAACTAAGATTTTGCTTACATTCCACATATATTAAAAAAAAAAAAAAAAAAAAAGAGACAAGTTAATAAAGAATTTAATTCGATGCAATGTATTGATTTAATAACAGTTCCAATTTTTTGGTAATCCCACTAAAAATTGATTTCAAATTTTAAAGCAGTTTCTGTTTTTGGATTCTTCCATATTCGTGACTGGAAAAATGTGAGATAAATGTTTATTCAAAAAGTTTTTGGAATTTTAATTAAAAAACCAGCAACTATTTATAATTGTGTTTATTTACACGAACGCTTGATGTTACATTGACTTTAACAATTTCTTTAATGTTTGCATTTGTAGTAGCAAAGTGTAAAACTGATTTTAATTTTTCGATTGGTTTATATTTTACGATTCATTAATATTAATGATTGATAAAATTTCTTCACATATATGCGTTAATTCAAAATATGTGTTTCAAATATGGGTTAACTGATTTGAAAGTTATCTCATAAAATTCTCTATATTTCTTATTGATGATTCAGAACGATTTGTAACTGACTCAAAATAGTACAAATTCAGAAAATAATTTTTTGGGGAAAAAGATTAAAAATAAATCTACCAATAATTTTACTTTTAAATATAAAAATTTGTTATATGTATATTATATGCAATTATTAAAAATTAAGCACGTACAAAACTTAATTATCTAACATTTATATATGCGATGGTGGTGGTACTTCAATAGCGGCTTGATAGCCAATTGGATAGCGCTCTGGCCTTTGGTACCACAGGCATTTTAGGTTCGAATCCTGGTGGTAGCATGGATGTTTGCGAGTGGTTCGGAATCCATATTAAACGGTAGGTTCCGATCAAATTAGCCCAAAGTGTGCCAAAAAATGACTGTATAGCGAAAAACTGAACTAAATCTTCTTCAATGGCGCAGTCCTATCGGCACATTTCCAAAACAAGAAATGTTTTCTTTTTACGGGGTAGGGTTGTTAGCCATACGCCCAACAATCATATTAGACAGTTTTGGTTTGATTTGATTTGTCGCTCTACGGTCAGTTTTTGCACACTTTGGGCTAATTAGACCGGAACCTACTGTTTAACGTGGATTCCGAACCACTAACAAACATCCATGCCAACGCCAGGATTCAAACCTGAAACCTGTGGACCAATGGCCAGAGCGCTAGCCAATTGGCCATCAGTCCGCCATATTAGAAAGACATATGGTTCAACGTGGATTGCGAACCACTACAAATATCCATGGTACAGTCGGAACTCGAATGCGAAACCTGTAGCACCGAGCTCTAGTCACTCGGCCATAATATAGGTGATTACTAATTTAAAATATAGTACAAAAGCCGACAGCAATAAAAATCATATATAAAATTAGCACAAAAAGATTTCAGACATTATTATAAATCATTCATACTTATACTAGGTTTAGTTTGCGATCTAAACATTGGAATTAATAATAATAAAAAAAGCCAAATGATTTTTTTTTTCTCGGGATAATAGAAAGCATACCTTGGACGATATGACTTAAGTAAATTTCAAATTGACGAGTAATTGGAAATCGATTAATAAAAAATCAATGATTTTTTTTAACATTGCAACCATAAGAAAATATAATAGGAAATAGATCATTACTATCTATTACATTATAGTTCCATTTAGTTTAATAGACTTAAAACTAAATTAAAATAAATAAATAAATAATTTTGATAATAAGTAAACAAAAAAACTAGAAATATGCTTATTGACAAATAATAAATATGGTAAATAAAATGAAACTCACATTTTGGACAAAATACGTGCTGTATCCTAAGCGTTGTCAACTGGTAAAAGGATTTCGAAGCACAGGTTCTGCTACCGATCAGAAACTTGTTTTTCAAGTCGATAGCTTTATCAGCTTCCTTAAGCAGACCTGTATCAAGGGAGGGGGGTGTAGTATGGGTGAAATGACCTTCAGCGTAATATATTACGGGCTTATCCAGAATCAAAGGTTTAGCTTATAATGATCGAGCGTAAGATGTGATCCAAATTAATGATGCCATCAGAAGAAGTGTTTTAAGTGATTCCGTGTAAAACAGGCTCAATTTTCTTCAACTAACCTGTTGTTCCCCCTACTTTAATTTTATTATTTTTAATTACAGATCTAATCGTTTATTTTTAAATGCATAATTTTTTTTTTTTTTGTGGTTTTCATGTGAGGTTTGGTTGGTTTGTCGCTCTACGGTCATCTTGTGTGCACACTTTGGGCTAAACAGACCGACCTACAGTTTAAAAGTGGATTCGAACCACTACAAACTTCCATTTTTACCGCCGGGACTCGAACCCGAAGCCTGTGGTCTCGAGGGCCAGAGCGCTAGCCACTCGGCCATTCAGGCCCCCAATGTGTCGTCCGAGAAGATTTTTAGGGGGGAACTACCCCGCATTCGGGAACCGTATGGGAGAAAACCCAGAAAAATCCCACCCGGTAGTCTGACCTACGAAGCGAGATGCTGAACATCATAAATGCGATCTAGTCTCTCTCTATTTTTAAATAGCATCTACAACAAAGCCGTCAATGGATTGAATCTCCCCCTAATGCTCACCAGCGGCTCACGCTATCACTGAGCCACGAGTCGGGCTTTTTATTAAAATGCATTCTATCTTGTACAATTACTTAAAAAATTATCTTACTTATTAATTTCTTTAAATTTTAGAAATAGCAGATGCAACAGATGTAATAAAATAATGGCTAAAATAGTAATTTTTTAAATTTAAAATAATAACATTAATTTAGACAAAGAATTATTTTTTAGATGTTTTCAGGTAAGGCGTAAGCCGCTTGACATCAATATATGTTACTTATACT